>QLOH01000295.1:600000-1194106 GCA_026901365.1 Sesbania bispinosa | reverse complement strand
AGGAGAGAGAAAGAGGGGTAGAGAGGAAGAGAGAGGAAGAGAAAGAGAGGGAGAGAGAAAGAACAAAAAAGAGAGGAAAGAGATAGGAGAGAGAAAGAGGGGGAGAGACATGAGAGAGAGGAGAGAGATAGGAGAGGAGGAGGGGGAGAGAGGAAGAGAGAGGAGGGAGAGGGAGAGGAGAGGGGGAGGAGAGAGGAAAGAGAGAGGAAAGAGATGGATGAGAGAAAGAGGGGGGGGGAGAGAGGAGGAGAGAGAGATAGAGAGGAGGAGAGAGGAAGGAGAGAGAGAGGGAAGAGATAGGAGAGAGAAAGAGGGGGAGAGAGGAAAGAGATAGTAGAGAGAAAGGTATGACATGTTAGGCCCTCAAGTGTAAATTGTTTAAATTTTTTTTTATCAGATAACATGACTTGCTATCCCAAGTCAAAATAGTGTCATACCGGTATGACACCCACACGCTGCTTCATCCTAGATTGACCCATAATTTATATACAAACCTTTTTTTTTTTAATTTTATAGGATCAAAAATGTATTTAAGTGTTTTAAATTTACATACAAACTTTTTTTTAAGTTTCACTATATTGTAATATAGTGGAATTATTCACCCTAAAAGAATAGTGAAATTATTCAATAACTTAATGTTAATAAAAATATTTAATCACAAATAAAAATTAAAACTCGTGAATATTATTTTAATTTAACCTTTTTTTATATAATTATATAATAATGTAACGGTAATGAGTACAATTATTAGGAATAGGGATAAATCATTAAATAGGAGAGTTAAAATTAAATTAAAAACTGTACGTATACAAGATTGAATAAAAAAAATTAAAATATAATAAGGAGAGGAAAGTTGAATTATCCAGGCTGTGCACGCAACGGAGACGTACCGTGGAACACATCAATGACAGCACGCTATTGAAGCTCTAATTCGAATTCTATCACAGACCCTTTTCGTCTCTATCATCAAAGTTTCGTTCTTTTGGCCCGGAATTGAAATTTTCAGTGTAAAAATTTCGTTTTGGCTGATAATATATGTAAATAGTAGATACACATATATGCCCTATTTTGGTGTTTGTTTTAGGTGTACCAATGGAGGGCAAAAATTGGGATTCTAATAATCAGGTGAAGGTTATAGAAGATTTATCTACAAGGGTTTCTAGTTTCTCCCTTGGCGACCAGACATCCAATTCCGCTTCTCCTCTGGTAAATTTTCTCCTCCTTCCCTTACTAAATATGCAGTTTCTTATTTTTTTTTTCTGATTTGCAAGTTGGAATTTTTGCACTCTTTCGATTGGGGCCTTTTTGTGGATGTTGATCTTTATTAGCTTTTGATTTTTCCTTTTTAAGACTGGGTGTTTGGTGCTCTACGTCTATGGTTTATATGGTTGATTCGTTTTGCTTGGATATCATTGACAGGATGATGAGGTGGGTAGTAGTAGGAAGAATCATCATGTTAATAAAGAGTATTGTGATTCTTTTTCCTATGCTAGCGTTGGAGGGGAATAGTATGAATTCATCCAAATCATATCCTGAATTACCTGAAAACCCATTGGAAAAGAATAAAGAGGACATGGAGTCTTCAGCTGATCTTCAGAAGCCGGGAAAATACTTTTATTATGATGCTCCACTGTATGAAGATACTGGAGTTTGGATACCAGTTTCAGTTCCACCTATGTTGGAAGATGATCACAAAGAGTGGGCCAAAGGTTTTCACTCGAATGGGGGCTATTTTCCTGATGATGACATGGGATGGAATCAATATGTTGGAGAAGAGAGGGAATTGACTATGTGGGACGTGCTAGCAGAAATGTTACTTGTAGCTAGGGGAAAAGTGACTTCTTTGGCATCAGGAGATATTCATACATGTACATTTTCATGGATTTCCAGCCATGTACTTGAACAAGCTTGGAGAGAGATGGCACAAACTCTTACAGAGGCCAACTTTGGTAATGTGAAGGAACTACTGGAAGCAGAGCCTCCAAAATGGTTGGCAGATAGTGCTGCTGCTTCTTGTATGCTTTGTGGTGTGAGGTTTCATCCCATCATGTGCTCTCGACATCACTGCCGGTTTTGTGGAGGAATATTTTGTGGTGAATGCTCCAAAGGACGGAGCTTGTTGCCGTTGAAGTTCCGAGTTTCTGACCCCCAAAGAGTCTGTGATGTTTGTTGTGTCCGACTTGAATCTGTACAGCCTTATTTGATGGATCATGTAAGTAATGCTGCTCAGTTGCCAACCCAAGACCTGACAGACCTAAGCACTTTAAGATCATGGGTTAATTTTCCATGGGGGCAGTCCATGGAGTATGAAATTTACAAGGCAACTAACACTATCAAGGCTTATAATAATAAGGTATGTGTTCAAATTTATTATTTTTCCATGCCTAATTTTCCTTCTGAAGCAGAAACCATCCATGCCTCATGCTAATTATTATGGGGTTTACATCTATAATGAACGTTCTCCAATTCTGACCTGAACTAGAAAATCAATTAAAATTAATCCTTTTACTTTATTGAGAATTCTTAGTTTTATGGAAAGTGTGGTGGTGGTGTGCTAAAAAATCACACTGAGAAAGTCGGTTTTTTATTAGAGAACTGACTGGTGCTGAATAGTTAATCCAGTATAACATGGGCCTTGACCATTCAAGTGCATCCCCCCCACTTGCAAATTGTGTCATAGCATGTTTTCATAATTTCTCAGATGTTAGGCTGGTGAACTTTGTATGACTTGATTTTGACATCATTTTGTAATAGTTAAGATTAGAAGTTTAAGTTCTTGATGGTATTAATTATGTCAGCATGCCATGGTTGTGGAAGTCTACGCGCTGTATTTTATTTGCAAAAATGAGTTTTACTTCATTGAAGAATTTCAACTTTTGCAGATAGGTTTTTTAAAGCCTGAGAAGTCAATTCCAGATGTCATTCTAAGGCAAGCAAAAGGCCTTGCAATTATCACTGTGGTCAAAGTAGGAGTGATGGTTACTTATAATATTGGAACAGGACTTGTGGTTGCACGTAGGGAAGATGGTTCATGGTCTCCACCATCTGCCATTTCCACATTTGGTGTGGGGTGGGGTGCTCAGGTGAAGTAACTAATCTATAACAATACAGTAGTGACCAAAATGTCTAATTAATACTGACTTTGCTTGTGAGTGTGGATAAAAGCCAAGACTCCTTCACTCTATGCTGCACATACTGTCTCCAGTCAACTCTAAACCAGAAGGTTTCATTTTGTTGGACTCTAGCAAAAATAAATCTCATAGTAACTCCCAAGTCTTGATGAAACTTATAGAAATATTTTTGAAATGACATATTACATAATAGCTAATGGTTTGTTTGGTTTAAGAAAAAGTTTTATGTTTTCATTTCCTATTGTCACTAATAATGACAAAAGTGTCATTGTTTTTACTTTGTTTCTTGCTTTTAAAGATTTATATAGGAAACAATGAAAACAATAAAACATAAAGTTGTTTTTTATTTTTTCCTGTATAAATCCTTGAAAACAAGGTGACACTTTTGTAATTATTAGTGAAAATAGGAAATGAAAATAGAAGCATTTTCACTACACAGATCTTGATTTTATTTATATTATTCTATTTACTCCTCAACTGTACCAAGCACTGATTCCAATTTCCAACTTCCTACAATCCTACCCCACATATATACAGCCATTTTCCAGGTTTTACTAATACTGATTTATTTCAACATCTTCTGAAGTGTTAACTTATTTTTTCCACCATAGGTTGGAGGAGAGTTAACAGACTTCATTATTGTTCTGAGAACAAATGATGCTGTCAAGACATTAGTGGTAATGTGCATCTTTCACTTGGAGCTGGTTTGAGTGCTGCAGTTGGCATAGTTGGAAGGGCAGTTGAAGCTGATGTTCGAGCTGGTGATGGTGGCTATGCTGCTTGTTATACATACAGCTGCAGTAAAGGTATGTTGTTTGATATTTGTGATCATCTAGTGTACTGAAACCCTTCTTGTTTTTGGCCCAGTATGCAACTTGACCTTTTCTTGTCTGTTCAACAGAAATATTTTTTAGTCTGGTTGTGCAATGTACTCACCACTCTCCACCAATCAGAATCAAATCATATGATTGTTTTGTTTTTATGAACCAATTAATGTATATTTGAACTTGAGTGCCTGTAAACTATTTCAATAAAGTTCATGAAATTTTTTATTAATGGAAGAAGCTATCATCTTGTGTAATATGTTTGATTTCAACTTTGACTGCCTAATGGCTAATAGTGTTTGATCACAATATTACTTGCAGGTGCATTTGTTGGATGTTCACTTGAAGGGAGTATTGTCACCACTCGCACACAAGAAAATTGTCGTTTTTATGGCAGCCAGTCTATAACTGCAACAGATATACTTCTTGGCTCGCTGCCTAGGCCACCTGCTGCAGCCATTCTCTACCGTGCTCTTGCAGATTTGTATCTCAAGCTTGATGGTTAATCAATTGCAATTGCATGCTTCAACATCGCATTTCATCCCTTTCTCTTTTTGGACATATTGGCATTCAAGTCAGGATAAAGAACTATTCCACCTCCCATAATTTGTACAGCTGCTAGGTGAAGTCCCACTCAGATTGTAAAGGTCCCTCGTGTCATTATTTGTCATGTAAATAAATACATGTAAATGCATGCAAACCAAGATGGAGGATTGGTGACCAGCTTTAAGGTTAATTTTATTTGGCTACTCGCTGGACTAGAATGATCATATCATTATTTGAGGCTCAAATGCGTAACTATATTAAAATTATTAATGGCCATGAAAAGAAAGTTCATCAAATATATTTTATATCTTAAATTTATATTAACAAAGTTGTTATATTTAGTTATTTAGGCAAGGCAAAGTCTTGATTTATCCGTTAAAAATCAATCTTTTTTAGTGGTTGTTTTACCATAAATCACAAGAAAGGCTTACCATGTAAGAAAAAGTATGCTCTTTTTTATTGTCACATCCATTTCTGATGGTATAAAAAGAAAAATGTTATAGCCAAATGCATACAACCAGAAGAAATTATGGCTGAAGAAAAGGGAAGAAAAAATCAAAAGTCGTCCCATAGTTTATTTCTCTTTCTCCTTTTGATCAAATTGAGGAAGAAACGAGGAATGATTTTCTTAAGTCTCCTAAGGAGGCTCCTCACACATCCTTTGACGGCAACATATAAAGGGAACTGCATCATTGCAAATATGCTGACAGGGAAAAATGCTGCAGTATATGTCACGCTTGAAGTCCATTTGTTCTTCTCTAACTTGATGTTGATCAGAACTGTTGCACTAAATGATAACATTGTTGTGGCCATTGAGAAGAACAACAATGCAAAACCTGCCATTAGTTTCCTAGGGAGAGACCTCCTAAAATCCCACATCTCACAAGGTGATGTGAGGATTGAGAGAAACATAACCACTGAAGCCAATGAACTTGCAAGGGCCACAACATCCATCACTGTGAACACTAAGAATATAGGATGATGAAGAAATCTAGGGATGCCATGGTCATCTGTGCCTCCAGGGACAGTGTAAGCTGCTGCAAATACAACAGTGGCAACAAGGACAGCTACTGCAGAGCATGACTGAGCTGTCTCTTTTATCCATTCACGAGCATCCTTTAACAATTGTTCATGCTTTTCCTCAAAAAGTTCCCTTGCAGTTTGGTTGTTCTTGTTGTTGTGAATGATGTAATGATACGGGAGTCTCTTTTCTATGCGCTATTTATGTATACACAAAAAAGAAATGAGAATTACATGAGTGGTACTACTACTAGGCATCATATGTACAATATATATATGTATGTGTCAACAAGGTAGATTTTTTGTTTTTTTATTTTCCATATCTATAAATTGAATAAGGGATTAGATTAATAGAAGGACATTATGTGTAAATGTCATTTCTCATTTTGACATAATGAAAAGGATACTTACTTGGAACCAATGCAGCTCCTCTTGCAATTGCAGAGCATAACCAGGTTGGGATCCTCCTTTAAAATCAGCAGTGTAGTGAAGGATAGTGTTACTTTCTTTGTCAATTTTTCCAGCAAGTCTTCTAACCATTTTCAATTTCTTTAACAATCTGAAAATTTCAATCTGGCGGTGTTTGACAGCCATGTACAATATGTTCTGCTCATCTTCACTGACATGCTCAACGGATTGAGGATGAAAATGAATGATTTCTTCAACAATCTCTGTAATACCATTGCAAGCAGCCATAAGCAAAGGGGTATAACTAATAGGTTTGCTTGTAACCTCTTGTTCCTTTTGTTCCTCTTGGTTCTCTCGTTGCTTTTCTTTGGGTTTATTGGCTACATTAGGTGATCTCCCCATGGAAACTGTTCTATCCCTTGCTATAGAACTATGTTGCCATGAATTGTCTTTTTTGCTAACAAGTATACAAGTTCCCGTGCTAAGTTATGCATTTCCTTTTTCCTCCAAAGTTTATCAATCCCCTTCCATTCTGAAAACATGAACAAACATGAGAAGAAAAAATAACAATCTAATTAGAAAAGAAACTTTTAATTTGTTTGGAGAAATTTATCATGAACAATCATGACAGCTTGTACCTTTGGCCAGAGCCTTCCACATAGTATACCACATCCATGAAAAAGCTGCAATTTTGGTTGACATTTGTATATGGTTAGATGCATGTGCACATAATATCACCTATAAATTAATACTGCATGAATAACTCTTTACATTGATAAAGGATCATTTTGTTTTTTTTTCTAGAAGGATAGGTTCAATGGTCCCCCCCCACAGAAACAGATATAATCCAACATATGATATTGATAAATGGCAGTTGAAGGGTTTTATTTTAATGTTTAAGAGATATATACAAAATTTTCATGAGTTTGCTACGTGAAATTTTTACATGAAAGGACCTCCTCCCTTATTTTATGTTTGAAACTTCAATTCAGCTACACAAAGCGAATACATAAAATGTGTGTTTACCTGGTTTATACTATTTTAACCTATGAACACATACCTGAGAGCCTCCTATGATGAGTATGAGGTGGTTCATGCTTCCTATGAATTTGATGCGGTTCCTTTATGCCCTTTTTGCCGCTTTCCAAATCTTCTCCTTTTCTAGCATCATCCTTATTTTGAAGGTAGTAGCTATAATCTTCATAGTCAGGAAGCACTGTAAACACGATAGTACAACTATTACCTAAAGTTGCTATATATAATTTGAAGTGTAACAGTGGTTTTACTTAATTATTATCCCAATCTTGATATACTTAAATAAGCTGCTGAATTGCTAAATGTATCATGTGATGTGATGACATTTGGTCGTGATTGCTGATCACAATTTAAAACTTAATTAGAAACTGTGATTCCCCTAGCTAGCTTATCTTAAAGCCGAAAACGAGCATGTTAATTATCAGAAAAGTGAAAAGGTGCTTTTGGATGTAATTAAGTAATTAATCTGAAAGTTTTTGTTTTTCCTGAATAAAAAAGGTGTGTTAATTTGTGAGTACATATGCATGCTTGTTAATGATGAGAGATAAAGTTAGAAGAGATTTACAAAGATATATGAAATTTTTGAAGGGTCCCATTTGGGTTTGACTCTTAAATGCAGAGGGCATTTTTGCTAGCAATTGCAGAGTTGTTAAATCATTGTCTTCCTTTTCATTAGCGAGTTCACTGTACCGTTTCAATAACCATAAAGCTGTGCCTGCGTTCAAAAATCAACAGCTAGCCAATCTCAATCAATTTCCTTGCCAAAGAGAAACGGGAATAAGGAAAAGATAAAGGATCGGAGCACTGCTATATATACAAGATTTTCCAAAAAGAACTTTTGCATATATTCACACTGATTTATAATGTATAGATTAAACTGATATAATAATAACGTTTTGGTCTTTTGTGTGTTATATTCTGCCATTATGTGTGTCTCTGTGTTAAAGGAACAATATTGATATATAGTAGAATATTTTTTGTTTTATTATATAGAAGTATATTTGACAGAATCCACAGACCACAAGACCAAATCGTTACCCTCCTTTTTCTTTCTTTTTGTTCCTGTCTCTTTCCACTTCCATTAATGGTTGTTATGTTAAAGTCTAGGTACTTCTGGTTTTCACTAAAGTATGAGAAACTATATTACTATTTATAAAGTTCACCCCTCGATTTAGAAAAGTCAAATGTTAGTGAAATCTATATTAACTCTTACTTAATAGTAAAAAAAGCATTAAAAATGTTACAAAAATGCCTTGTCAACTTTTCTCATTAATTAAAAAAATTAAACACAGATATATTAAGTTTATAACTAAATAAATTAATAGTTAATGAATATGTGTTGGAAAAACAGAGAGATGAATGCTATATGAGTGGATGCAGAAGAATGAAGAAGAGGGAAAGAAATTAACCAAAGAATTGGTCAATGACAGCAGTGTGAAGAACGGTCATGTTATCCCCAGTTCGGTGAAAATGTTCGGTTGGATCTATCTCCAATTCTTCAATGAAGTATTTGAGCAAGTGTGTCTTCCCAAGTGCAGCTGCCCTGTACACTGGGGTCTCTCCCAATTTGTTTCTCATTCTGAGCAGTGGATCAAATTGCTCTGACCCTTTATCCTCCTTGTTTAGTATGCTCTTTGTCATTTCCACCTCTCCTGTGAATGCCACCTCGTGAAGTGGTGTGTTGCCCATGTCATCCTGCATCCTCAACACATGTTGCATTTCTAAGGGATCCACCATTTCAAGCATTTCCTCATACATTTTGGGACTCCCACAGTGAGCTGCATAGTGCAATGGAGTGCTCTGATGCAAATCAATTTGCTTAACCAACAGGTGTCTGTGTTTCGGTTGACGGAAAAATTCCAGGAACCCTTTCCAATCATATCTCTTCGCCAATACATAAGGCTCTTTCATTTGTTCAATTAATCCTACCTGCCCTTTCATCTCTCTTTCTTAATTTCTTTACTCTCTCTCACTAGAGTAGCTAGCACCACTGCAGCGATGAAATTATATATATATATTCATCGTCACATTACAATTATATCAAGACTCTTGCTAAGGAGCATTGGTTAATAATCCATAAAGGGAATGTTTTTATTAAAAATTACAGTATTTATTGCACCTGTGACATTATATATCAAATACTCTAATAAAAACTTTCTACTTTTAGTTCCTTAACAAATAAGTGACTAGGACACTTGTTAGCATTTTCCTTATATTAATTGGAAAGAATCGCTCCCAAAAGATATTTTGAACATATGCCTTGCTTAATTAATTAATAAAGTGCATAAGCCACACCACACCACACCAGAATAATTAAAGCTAGAGGTTTCCTTTTACTTTGGAACATTATATAGTGCTTGTAATTCTGGTATATATGCCATTGCCCTCTACCTACTAAAATTTCTTCTTCTTCTTCTTCACCTTGACATCTATCTATATGTATAAGAAAGAACTAGTTAACATGCATAATCTCCATATCTTATAAGACTGTTGAGCGAGCATCCTGATCTTCATGGGTGGGAATGGGATTCTACATCCTACACACACTCCACCATGCAATGATATGTTACAGTAAGTTGGACTGTAGAACTAGGCCCACAGAACAAGGCCCAGTGCCACCTGACCCGGGCCCAAATAACATAATATCTTTCCATCATTTTGCAATGATAATGATTATTGATCTTTGTTTTAGCCCAAACCAAACTGCGACTTGGTCCTCAAGAATCTGAAGTTGTTTTGAGTTGCAGAAGCTGACCGCGACCTAACCTTCCAATTCATTCCTTCCTCGAACAACAACTCAAGGTCTCTTCTCTTCTCTTCACCTCTCTCATTATTTCTCTTCACTGCATCATCCTAATTAATCTCATTTGATTGATTTCGCTAATTCCTGCTTTCATACATTTTATCCTAACTCATTCTATTATCATTTCAAAATTTTCCATCAAAATAACCTATTATCTCATGCTTCCTCAAAAAGAACGGCTTTTAAACAAATAATAATAATTTTTTTTTCACGTTTCTAGAAATTAATTGGGGATCCTCGAGTGCTGGGTGTGTTAGTCCCTGCCCTGCCCTGCCCTGTAATAATTGGAATTGGTTTTGCGTGATAGAACGAGACGGCCTTTTCTGGTTTTATTATTGAGAAATTCCATGAAGCTGTACAATTTGTTCTGGATTTTGATGGGGGATTATGTGGTCTGGATCTATTCTGTCTCCCTGCGGTTTTACTCCTGGGGCATGCTAAGTTTGCGTCCAAATGTTTGATGAAATGCTTCAATAATTGTGATACTTTTTGAATGGCTTGGAGCTTGAATGTTGAAAGCTGTTTTGAGGTTAAGAATTGCCAGAGTGCTTGTTTCATCCAAATATTCCTTTAACCCATACATGGGAACAATTGACAAGTTTAGTATCCCTTTTAGTTAACTACTGCTTCTGCTGGGTAATATAGATTGGATTCATATAAATTATGCTTCTTTAAAAACATATGGGCGATCTTTCAATAAATAAACTGCTCTCTTCATGAAAAAAATAAACGAAGAATTAACACTTCTGTTTCATGATGTATTAGGAAGTATAATGGCTAAGCTATGCATATTAGCTCTTCGGAGAAAATTTTTGGTACTCCTACCTATAGCACTTCCCCTCACAGGGACGACCTCAATTGTGGTCAGTTTTTTTGTTTATTTAGAAAAAAAAAATTAAAAAGGGAAATACTAACCATATAAGGGTAGGTGCCAATATTATAATGGAAGTAATATGTACTATAGAAGTACTAAAATTTTTCAGCTCTTCATTGCCTGTGACTGGCTATCTATACTTACCCCATAAGATATGTGATACTGTTCCATGTCTAGCATATATTCCTTCTAGTGTTATTAATTTAAATTAGTTATCAGGCATTATCTCCTAATTATTCTGCAACTCTAGAAAAGCTGTAGATCCATGTATTTTACTTAATGTTTTAGGCTTTGGTGTAAATCTAAGAATTTTAATGGTTGACTACTAGTTCTTTGCTAACATATTTTATATGAAAAAAAAAAACCATATAACTGTTCAATGTTCATGGAAGCACAAGATCACCATGATTATCTAGAGTACTGTTCTTTTAAAGTTATTTATCTATTTTGCTAAGTATCATTGTTGCCTACTTTACTAGTTTATACCTACAATTCAAGTGATAGTTCTTTAGAAGTGGTGAAATTTCTTCTTCATTCTCTGTTGTTTGGCTGCTATGTTTCAAGCACAGAAGTAGCTGTTATATGGGTGCACCTGTTGCATGTCTGGGTAATAAAAGAAACTTCAGTAGCAATGTCAATAGCCATGCTCCTAATAACCCATCTAGAAGACGCAGTGGCATGTTGAAATACACATCCAATGAAACTTATTCATTCCTTCAGGCACGCAGCCTTCAACACTGGTTTAAAAACTGGCAAACACTTAGGAAACACAAACTGACAGCTAGCACTTTTGCATCTGCTATTGGATTTTGGCGACGGCGAAGGGTTCAGCTATGGTTAGAGAAGCTCGGTGCTATTGAACCATTTTCTGGAAACCTCGCCACCTGTTGGAGCAATATCAAAGAGGAGGAAGCACTTGAAAGATACAAACTGATAACTGGAAATACAGTATTGTTTCCTGAATTTCAGGTCTATAGTGCAAAACCAGAAGACAATTGGCTAGCTGCATCACCTGATGGTGTAGTTGACAGTTTGCTGTATGAGTTGCCTTCTCGTGGAGTACTGGAGATAAAATGTCCATATTTCTATGGAGACATGAGTAAAGCTTTCCCTTGGTCTCGAATTCCAGTGCACTATACTCCTCAAGCTCAGGGTTTAATGGAGATTCTAGGAAGGGATTGGATGGACTTCTATGTTTGGACTGTTAATGGTAGTAGTCTATTCAGGTTACATCGTGATGCAGAGTATTGGGATATAATGAAAATGGCACTATCTGATTTCTGGTGGAAGCATGTCCAGCCAGCAAGGGAGCTGTACAGTAGTACTGTTATAACAGATCCTCTTTTTCAATTAAGATCACTGATACCAGCTCCGAAACATGAATTGTGTAGTTATATAGTCTATAGAAGCAAACACATTGTTGATAATTCGAAGCTGTTGATGCATGAGGTACATGGAAAACTGTGAAATTGATGCCTCCAGCTGTAGAGGGTAGTCATTTGTTTAGTAACAAATTCTTTATTATAGATTCCATGAAATTTTGAGTGGTTAGTTTGGATCAATATAGTTTATGAAAATATTGATTTTGCTGAAGTGAATATGTGGGGTGTTGATTATAGAACTATCCACGTGAAGAGTTGCAGATTTCAAGAGTTAATGTTAAATATGATTATGATTATTTGAAGCTAGAGAGTGGAGAGTGACAAACTTAGCTGGTTATAGAACTGTAAAAAGTGGATCAGTTTTTTTTAATCTTATCTATACATTAGGTTTAGGTTTGGTTTTGGTTCAGTTTAGTTCAGTTTTAGCAATATCTGACCACATAATCCCCTTTGATTATTATTTGAGATGCTATCCAACCTAACTGAGTTTTCTTCTGTTCCATTTATTTTGCCAAGTAACTTTGAATGAATTCTAGTGAAGAAGAAAATCAAGGAACTCAATTGGAGTCAGTAATAGCAAAGTGAAGCATCAATATTCATGTGTTTATTTTTTTCCCCTCGTGTTACTGAATGGTAATTTGTTAAGATCTTTAACAGTTCAACCCTAGTACAATTTCAATGTTACGTAGAACCAAAAATGGAACCAAAGCAAAACTATTATGTATCTATATTCTATAAGCAAGATTATACTGAATGTTACTGTATTTAAAATTGTTCCAAAATTGGAATTTGGCAGATGATGCGTTTATCCATTATACAACTGTTCTGAATATAGATTTTCACCCCTGTTACAACTAGTTGCTTGTGCAAAGTCTTTAAAATGACTCTTAAGTCTCTTATAGTCTCATTATTGAATTATGGTTCTAAATCACAGTTTTAAAAGAGAATTTCTTGTGCTCAAACGAAATGTTGATTTTATTATTATTTAAATTATTAATTTGGGCATATTGTGGGATCTCTTTTGTTTATCAGTTTATAAATTTGTTTGAGTGAAGTGATAATTTTTTTTCCTTATACAGCAGAACCTTCCCTTGACTGTAAGAACCTTGATCTTCAACAACCTGCCAATTAACTGTAAGTCTATCCCTACACTTCTATTTTGTGGTGTTAAAAGTTTCTGGTTCAGTTTTTTCTCAGTACCCAGTAGATCTGAATCTAACATGGCCCTATTCAATTTAGTTTGAGGGTCTCGGATCATTTTGGATTAAAAATCTTAGGAGCAAAGAACTCAAAAAGATTTGATATGGCAACTAGACGCGTTCGTTACACTCCTCTTGCCACAGATGAGGATGGCTATATTGGTGATGGAAATAGACCATTTGACCCTCGATTTGATTATATGCCGAAAGCCTTGGATAGAGTTCCCTGGAAATCCATTGCCCTTGCACTCTTCCTGTTATTTCTCGGTACAGGACTTCTGTTTCTTTCATACTTTATCTTCACTGGTCATATGGGAGGAGAACGGTCTCAAGCTTATGGCCTTTTAGCCCTAGGGTTTCTCAGCTTTCTCCCAGGTATGTTGGAGTCCCTGAATGTTATATGAATTATTTATGTGTGCTAAGAACTCTGATTTAATTCATATAAAGAGCAAGGAAAATTATTGCTTTTAACAACTCTTTGAGACTGCAACTATGCTTTGGGATAAATTTGTTGAAAGTTATGCATTAAGATCCATAAAAGATAATTTTGATGCAAGTGCTTTCAGCTTTACAATCACAAACACAAACCACCGTACAGGACTCAATTTTGTCAATGTTCGCATGAATTTGGTCAAATTGGGGATAGTGGATGCACTTCATGATTAGCAGGGAAATTATTCATGAATCATAAACTGCATAAACTATGCAGCCTCCTTGTGTGCACCAACATCTTTACAATGAATCATAAAAATAATGTTCCAAGGAAATAGGACAAACCAATACTTACCAAGAACTGTAAATAGATTGCTCCATAGAAAAGTTGCTGCTTTACTACATTAAAAAGTTGCAACTGTTTGTTAACTGGAATTGCATATAATGTGAGGCATCCAATTATGGATCCAGATCACATGCCCTCACTTCCTGTACCACCACTTAAAATATGCCAGGTAGACATTAAAGTGTCATTTATAATAACACAATTTAATTAAATAATACTGATATTTGAATATAATTTTTTTTGTTGGAGTGGGACAGGAAATGGGCATGGAATGGGGACAGGTGATCTCCATCTCTGTAATTATGGTTACCATTACAAATTAATGATATCGTTCTATCATATTTATATGTGGAATGATGTTGCTTGACAAGATTTTTTACCTGTTTTATTTGTTATTGAGCTTTAAATATCTTGCTACTTTTTGTTCATAGATGCACCTGCAATGATAGAGAATAAATTTTAGTTCCTCTCTTCCATGTTTTTTTTGGTTGTCACCATTTAACTCTGCATCTGTCATGGAGATTTTTTGTTGGCTAACATGCAACATACGTTTATTGATTTCTGGATACAGGCTTTTATGAGACTCGAATTGCATATTATGCTTGGCGAGGTGTCAGAGGATACCGGTTTTCTGCTATCCCTGATTATTAGAGCAGTTGAGCTATACCTTGAAAATGAAAACTCTCAGTCATGGTCAGATTTGGCTGCTACCGGTATGCCTCAATGCCATAGATGGAATAAATTTGTAGAATAGTGTAATCATATTTGTTATATAAATAGTTAATGAAGTGAAATTTTTGTAAGATTTCTAGCAATTTTTTTTATTAATTTGGTCGAAAACCTAAAAGTCTAGCATGAAAAATTGATCTTCCAAGGCAATATTATTGCTTTTGTCCCTATCTCTTCCCTTAAACAGAGCCCATTTTCATGAGTTAAAAGACTGCAGGCCTGCACGGAAATCCTTTTCCTCAGGCGCAGCTGAATTACAATCTATTGAAATAAAAAATAAGCGTAGCCCCATTGAAGTGTTTAAGGAACAACTAATTTTCCCATTGAAGTGTTTAAGGAACAACTAATTTTCATTATTAAAGCTGAATATTTTAGAACCACACTACCTTTTCCAATGGGAATTGCAGTTTCCACTGTCCTGTTACAACACTCGCTTTCAATTATGCTTTTATTTATTAAACTATTCACGGCTTAGATAAAAAAATATTTAATATGGGTAGTGAGCCCATTTTGCTAGGGGATAAGGTCAGTTGAGGGCATTTAAGATTAGCTTTTTATCGACCCAAAAAAAAAAGATAATAGCTTTTGCGATCATTGTTATTTAAATTTATGTGGTGGACCTACACAGTGCACAATAATAATGCTTTCTATTTGGTTCGTGTGAGGACAAGAGAGAGAAATGGAAGAGGAGGAAATAAGAAAGATAACAAGGCCTTCATTTTAGAGTGGGAGGATTAACATGAACGGTTTTTTTATTGACAAAAAAAACGGTTTTTCTAATATTGCACAGGTTAATAAAATAAAAGTGGAAAGTTTTTACAGTGAATTACAAGCATCACAACACTCAATGTATTGGTAATGTTACTGGTTGTAATTCCTTATAAAAACTTTCCACTTTTGTTTTATTATCTATTGCACAGATTAAAAAATTCATTTTACTTATTTGTCCTTAGTAGCAAAAATATAAATCGGAGGGGAAAATTTGGATTTCATCCTCAGCAAAAGGAGATAGAGAGTTGAGTGCAAGAGGTGAGTCTCATGATTTTTGAATTTATAGGAATCACATGTTGTGTCTATTTTTCTCTAAGTAAATACTTGGTTTTAGTTTTAGAAAGTCTAAAATCATAATTTTAATAAATGTTACCCGACACAAGCTTTTGTCAAAACCAGGGACGGATCCATGATTCATATGAATGTGGGCCGGAAATTATTTTTAATAATAAATATTAAATATTAGTCAAATTTATCATATTTTTTATTTAAGTTATGCATATAATACATTTATGTTATAAAATTTATCAATAATAATATCTGTATCAAATAAATTTTTTGATAGAAATCACTTAAAGTGACTAAATTTTAATAACAAATATTAAATAAAATTTATATTATAAAAAAAATGTATCCCACTCATTTTATTTAAGTTTTATTTATTTATTACATATATATTGATAATATTTTATCTTTTTTATATATAATGTGTATGCAATAGAGTGGGGAAGGAGGCTCCTTAAATCCGTCCTTGGTCAAAACCATGACTTTGCATCTTTCAAAAGTGAAATCAAACATGCACTAACTACAAAATTGAGATATGAACAATTCACTATCATTTGTCATGTTTGAGATTTTAAAAACCTTTTCTTTCCCCAAAGAACCATTCTAGTATTATCAGAAGAAACTAGCTAGATAATAGGACATATATCTTCCCTAAAGTTCTTTTAGTAAAAGAGCAAAAAATGAAAAATAGAAAAATTATGAGAAGTAAAACTCAATTTCCTTGACAATTTTTTAGTAGATTGGTAGCACTTTAATAACTCTACCAAGGAATTATTCTTAAATGAAGATGTAAATTAAATCTAATGAGAGATGAAAATAAAGACAAACACAGTACATTATCATTTTTTACTCATTATTTTATTCATTTTATTTTACAAAAAATGTCGTATTTTGTGCCACTAATATTAAGATATACAAAACCCCAAAGGGTTGGTCGAGTGGAGCAGGGTCTCGTATCTGACAGGTCGCAGGTTCGAACCCCACTCCTCCCCTTGGGATGACTTAAAATGTAAGTACCCTGTAAGTGCTCAAAGAGCCCGGGGGCTTTCTCTGCCTTCGACTGGGGCACCATCCCCTCACCCTAAATTTTAATATCCACAAAAAAAAAATATTAAGATATACAATTTATTACATGACATATAGGGGTGTAAGCGGGTCCGACCCAACCCGCTAACCCGATTGACCCAACCCAACCCGAAGGATATTTAGCGGTTCGGGTTTCGGTTCAGACATTTTCTTTCAAACCCGATGTGGTTCGGCTCGGGTCTCGGGTTTGCCTATCTTGAACCCGATGAACCCGAACCAAACCAAACCAAGAAAAGAAGTATTAATTTATTTCATTTTCCTTCTTAGAGAGGACAAAAATAGGCACAACGGCAAGACAAGCTGCGCAGTGGTTCTTCAAACCCTACTTCATTTGCTCATCTCATTTTATGTTTCCCTATTTCTTTTTTTTTCATTTTATATTTTAATTTCATTTCATCTTCCACATTTTTTAAAAAAAAGGAAAAATGTTCATGACCCGATGATCCAACCCAACCCAACCCGAACATATTCGGGTTGGTTCGGGTCGGGTTGCTCGCCCAAAAAAATAAAACCCGAACCAACCCAACCCACCATGATTTTATCGGTTCGGACTTGATGTTACCCTAAACCCGAACCAACCCAACCCGATTACACTCCTAATGACATAAATAAAACTTGTGTTCCTTTCATTGTATATGCCATACGGTATCGACTTATCTGTTTAAAAAAAAAATCAATGACTTGCAAAGGAATAAGAAATTAAGGCTTAGTGTAAATTTTCATAAAGAAATATCGATGTGTCTCAAATCTCAATCCAATATAAGGACTTCGGGTTTTTTAAGTACCAGATCTTGAGTTCAATCATGATTGTATGTGTGTGAAAAATACAAAGATAAAGATATATTTTGATACTTTAAAGATTGAAATTGAATTGACATCATTTTACTCCATCTTTCTAGTAGAATAATGGCTAAGACAATAAGACTAAATTAATGTTATTTATAATGCCAACTTAATATGCCACTCTCCTTTTTCAAAATCAAATTAACGTCAACTCAATATTTGAAACATTCTAAATAACGTTAACTAAAATAAGAATCAAAGATTAACACATATATTTAATTTTACGCGAGGACTGTTAAGGAGAGTGTTGAAAGTTTAAAACAAGCTCCAAAGTCAAAAGGTACCACAAATATATATTACCTTTGTTACCTAAGGGCTATTTATATTTGGATCTATGCAATCTCTAATCAAGGTCGTAAACTACTGCTCCATCTACGAATTGCTTGAATTCTTATAAAATTATAAAGATAACGATAATGTTAAATAAATAACTTGAACGAATGACTACTGATTCGTTCACAGAAACTTCTCAACCCACTGCGGTGCTGAGCATGTGAACTTTGAAATTTCCCCATCAACAACCATATGTTTACTTTGTAATGTTTGTGAGTATATCTTTCATCATTAAATTGCACTGTTATGTAGCTATAAAAAATAGCACAAAGATAATAATGCATCAGTATAATACTATAAAAATGCTTGGACATAATAACAAAGAATCTGAATGAGTTGAAAGCTAAATACAGCTACAGTATTTTCACAAATAACCTGCGTGATTGGTTTAACTTCGAGTTTAGATTTTCAATGCAGTTATTTTTGGACGCGGATTCTCTCCCGTAGCCCAAAACGGGAGAGTCTCCTGTTAAATAATATGAACCGTAGATAAGAATTTAAACTGGATCAACGGCTGACACTCATTAAAACAAAATATGGTCGTTTAAGTAATTGCTTTGTCGTTTTTAGTAGCTAAAAACTTCTTCCCCCCAAACAGCACAGAAGAAACATAACATTGCAAATGAAACACGACACTTTGACGTAAGAAGCATGGGAAGAGTTTCGTGAATAGACACAAAGCAAGGTCGGCTCTTTTGCAAGTTCTCTAACTCGGTGGTTTTGTAAGGTTTGAGATCATGGTACCCTTTCAAGTTTTTGTATAGATTTATATTTGATTATTTTGAATATTTAACAACAAAGAAAGAAATAAAAGAAACTAGTGTTCTCTTTCAAACTTGTAGAAAAGTGTAACTTGAAAAGTTTTGATTATTTTCTAGTTGTAAGTTTCTTTTATTCTACTTGAAGAAATTTGTGTTCGCCTTCAAACTTGTAGAAAAATGATGGAAGAATAATTAAACTTGAATTTTTTGGGTCAGGTGATGGAGATGACATCTGAAAATATTCATTGGAAGCCAAATGTTGGGATGGAGTTTGAAAATGAAGAAGAAGCATGGCAATTTTGGAGAAAATATGGTGAGAAAGTAGGTTTTGGAGTTAGAAGGCAATACTTTAACAAAAGAAAGATAGACGGTTCTATTACTTCATGTAGATTTGTTTGTTGTAAGGAAGGGCGTCGAAAGCCAGATAAAAGAAATGGACAAGTTACCAAGCATAGAGCCGAGACTAGAACTGAGTGTCATGCAAGAATTGGAGTTTCTTTAGCAATGAATGGAAAATTTGTAATACATGAGTTTGTAGAAGAGCATAACCATCCATTACAACTTCCAGAGACAACCCACATGCTTGCTTCACACCGTCAGATAACCGAAGTCCAAGCTTATGAGATTGATTTGGCTGAAGACTCTGGATTGCGACAAAAGTCAACATTTCAGCTTATGAGCACATATGCGGGGCATAGAGCCAATGTTGGATATACTCGGTTGGATGCGAAGAATTACCTCAAGGCAAAAAGACAAAGAAGTATGGTGTACGGGGAAGTAGGTTGTCTAACACAATATTTTCAGCGGCAATTATTAGAGAACCCTTCATTTTTTCATACATACCAGATGGATGTCGATGAGCAAATAACAAATGTATTTTGGGCAGATGCAAAAATGTTGTTAGATTATGGGTATTTTGGTGATGTTGTCTCTTTGGACACTACATATTGTACCAATCGATCAAATAGGCCGCTTGCATTGTTGTCAGGTTTTAACCATTATAGGGGTGCGGTCATTTTCGGAGCAGCTTTGATGTATGATGAAACAGCTGACTCTTTCAAATGGTTGTTTGAGACATTCTTGGAAGCACATAGCCAAAAATGACCTCTGACTATTTTCACTGACCAAGACCAAGCAATGGCCAAGGCACTTGTTGAAGTAATGCCTGAGACACACCATGGCTTATGTACTTGGCACTTGATGCAGAATGGAATTAAACACCTTGGAAATTTGATGAAAGGTGGAAGTCATTTTTTAAGAGATTTCAAGAAATGCATGTATGAATATGACACTGAGGTTGAGTTTGAGGAGGCTTGGACCAAATTGATTGCAGACTACAATGTTCAAGAAAACAATTGGATCAAATCAGTTTATGCCATAAAAGAAAAATGGGCTTCATGTTATATGAAGCAAGCATTCACACTTGGGGTGCGAAGTACACAACTAAGTGAAAGCTTAAATTCTGATTTCAAAGCTTGTATGAAGCCGGATATCGATGTAAAGCAATTCTTTAGACACTTTGAACGAGTTGTTGAGGAGAAGCGATACAATGAGTTGGTTTGTGAGTATGACTCCCGCCATAAACTAGTAATGTTGCGATATGAGATGTCTCCAATATTGTTACAAATGGGCAAAGTTTACACTCATACTGTGTTTGACTTATTCCAACAAGAATTTGCATTATTCTTAGCCTCTTGCATATCTAAAAGAGATGAATCTTCCCCTTTGTTTGAATATATCATCACAAGGATCAACCATCATGGATGTTGGAAAGTATTATTTGATCCTGTCTCAGTTTCTATATCTTGCAGCTGTAGAAAATTTGAGACAACCGGCATACTTTGTTCCCATTCATTGAAAGTGTTTGAAGCAAATGATGTGAAGGTGGTTCCTCAAAAATACATTCTCAAAAGGTGGACAAGAGATGGTCGCAGTGGCATTGTACATGATATTAGGGGAAAAGAGGTTGAAGAGGATCCTAGACTGTCTAGCACACGGCGGTATCGACAATTGGCATCTAAAATGATTAGGGTAGCAACTGATGTATATGAATGTGAAGAAGAGTGTCAACAATTAGAAAAAAGTATAGATGTTGTGTGTAAGCAAATAAAGGAGCTTCGCTTGCAAGCACAAAGCATTGACAAACACAATGGTGATGCCTCTACATTGGTGGTTAGGGATGGTACACAACCTAAGGGGTTCAAGCAACGACCTAGCACAAAGAGGCACAAGCAAACACGCTTGAAAAGTTGGGTTGAGTTGCAAGGAAAGAAAAAAAGAAAAGCTTCGGCTAGAGGTCAATCACAAAACCAACCATCTCAGGTATATATATTTTTGCATATAACTATAGCAATAGCAATAATTTCATCCTCTTGTACTTAACCATGTTGTCTATTTTCTGTCAAACACTTTAGGACTATGAAGGAAGGAACAGTGAACAATATGAAATCCATTCTTCTACACCTCCAAGTCTTGATCCTCCTCAAACATTTCAGAATCAATTTAGTTTCACAGCATTCTTGACGGTAAATTCATTTAATCAATTTTTTGTTGTTTCTTCCTTTCCTATTTTCATCTTTTCATGTTGGGTGTTTGGTCTTGTTATGATGTAGGCACCCCTTGATGATGGAGATGGTTCAACATTAGATGACATGAACACAATCAATCTTTGATTAGCAAAGTTCTGTTGATATATTTTTTGGAAGACAGCTGTTTATTTTTGTTTTGAACTGAAACTGTATATAGGCTGCTATATAGTTTGATTAGGCAGTTGTATAGTTAGATTAGGCAGCTGTATAGTTTAATTTTATCAGCTGTGAGTTTTGATTAGGCAGCTTTATTTTTAATTTAGTCAGCTGTGTATTTCAGTTTGTGATCAAAACCAGAACAACAACTATATGTTTTTATTATAGCAACTATATTTTTTGAGTAGGCAGCTGTATTTTGAATGTTAGGCAGCTGTATATTTGATTTTAGCAGTTGAATATTTTGATTAGCAGCTGTATAGTATGAGTTTGAACAGTAGCTGTAAATTTCAGGCTGTGATAAAAAAACAAAACAAAGTTATGCAAGATAACAAGACATGTAGATTGCAAGTGCAAAAAGAAATTTGTCATTCTCATTGAAAAGATCATCTTTCAGTACATAAACTCTTGTTTCATTGATGGTAAACCATTACTAACTACATCTCAAAAATATGAGATTACAAGATCATAAACTCCTAAACTTTTTTAAAAAAAAAATACAGTAGCTGTGTAATAATTAACTATGACATAGCCTTCCAATGGCCAAAACAACATAGTCTTCTAGTACATATGATGTTCCTCCAACAAATGCTCCACATTAAGTGAGATGGTAGTTGCCCAACAGCCCAAGCCATCCAATAGTTAAACCAATTTGAAGATCAGTCTTGGTGATAAGCAGATCAGAAGACTAGTGAGATGGGAGTTGCCCAACAGCTCCACATATGCTTTTTGTGTGCACCAACAAGTTCCATAAAATCAGGCTTGGTGATAAGCAGATCAGAATACTGCAAAAGCAATTACCAAAGTGTAGTAAAAAATTTAATTCAGACTATCATCCATTCCTCTGCCCTGTTAGTAACACAATATAATCAGACAAACCATAGACACATTTAGGTGAGAAATTGCAACAATAATTCCAAAGAACCTCAAGAGAGTTTAGTTCCACCATGGCTATTCCAAAAATAATTGGCATAACAAAATTGTATAGCCATAGGCATAACAATTTAAGAATTGGGCACGACTTATGAAAGAATCAGGTTGTGCCATTTGCTGCAGAAGACTTTTGCTCATAAACATTAAGGTTTTTTCTTATTGGTATGCAAATAGATTAACATCAGGTGTGTAAATTCTATCTCCAAAAATCCCTAGAAACAAATTGTACACATGTTTTTAATGAAATATATAGTCAAAATTAGGTACAAAAGGAGCAGCATTCCAAGCAAAATCCAGTCACTCAAGTGGATTATAGAAAGAAGACAGCTATCATAAATGCATAATATCTTACATAGAACGAACAGCTCAAACATCAACTGGTTGGCCACCTTCAATTGTATTTATAATCTCTAAAATCACAGGTCCAGGATCACCCTTGTACAACTGAAATATAGCAGTTCTAGTAAATAAAAGACTGATAGGTAATCTGTTCACCTTACACTTTTTGTCAGTATACACAGCCATGGTGTACCATTCTTCCACCACCGCACGCTCTGTCCGCGTCGCTCTGCTGGGCGGTTCAGGCCGCTCTGTTGGGCGCTCATTGGTCGCGTGAAGACTGGAGCTGGAGTTGCTGGATACGTGAACTGGAGAGTGGAGAAGGCCAAGGGTTTCTGAATTTCATTAGTAAACGGTGCATTTTATTGCCATCTATTGTGAGCCGTTGATCGTTAACACTTTTAATCAATGGTTCCGATTCGCCAAACATGAGACTCTCCCGTTTTTGCTAACGGGAGAGGATCCGCGTCCGTTATTTTTAGTGTTAAAAACGTGTGTTTAATATATTTTAAAGCTAAATCAAACATGATAGATGTTGTGACAATTAATTCATTAACAAAAATCATGTGGATAGTTTTTTTTTTAAAAAAAAATTAATGCTCTTTTTCTTGTAGCTATATATATATCTACACTGTTGCTTCTAGTTTAATCTTTCTCTTTAATTATAAGTTTAATTATTATCTACACCAGAGTATCAGAAAACTGAATATAAGGCTGAAAGTGATGGGGTGATAGCACTACCGGCTCACATTTTCTAGTCACAAATTAAACTTGGTCTCTCTTCTTTGTTATTTACTCTATCAAATTAATAATCATAACAAAATTCAAAAAGCATAATTCTTCTCTCAATCATTCATTTTACCAAACCTGATAGATGCAAGACACGCGTTCACTTATGACCAAATTAAGAAGCTTTAATTTTATCTGTTCCCCTCTCAGCATAAAGAGGGAAAACTCTTTTCCTTATGCTAACAAGAATATATAGGAATTAGGATACTGGTTAAAAACTATAAGTGAAGAATGTAATAAATGCTTTTTTCTGATAAAGATTTTTGCTAAATACAAAGATGGTAAATTTTTAGATTAAATCTAACAAATACTAGTACATTTAAAGAAAAAAAATACAATTTTGTATTAAAAGATATGACATTAATGTTATCAAAGACATTAAATATTATTTTTTAATAAATATTATTTTTAAATCACTTATGGGAGGTAATTTTTACAGGAGGCGAAACATCCAAATATGTACATATTAAAAATAAATATTTTTTATTCCTCGATTAACATCTTTACAACATTTATTATAATAAGACCAGTTATTCTAAAAATAATTTATTACATTAAAAATATAAAATTATAATAACTTTTTAATGAGAATAGTTTACTTCACTATATACTTAATCAACCCGAGTTTAAAATCCATAAATTTTGCTACGTTTATATCAACTCTCTATATTATAATTTTGAGATCTCATCTTGGTGATTGAGACACTCACTCACTCTATTTTCCGTCTTAATGATTTTTGACATTCTCTCTTTCTTTCATTAGATGGTGAATTTCACTCACACTTGTGAGAGTGAGATTCTCCTTCTCAATCATTAATACTAATTTTTTTCTCTTCCTATTTGAATTTTTAAATGCTAATAAATGTTAATATTAAATTTTGAATTTTATTAAGATTCAAAATCTTATCCTATTTTTCATGTCATTATTTTTTAATATATAAATTTTTATTCTTATCTTTATGAATTTAATTTTTTTATCATATTTTATTATAAAATAATAATGTAAATTAGATTTTAATAGTAAAATATAATATATTGTTGAAATTTAAAATTAAAAAATTGTTCAAAGTTATTTTTTTATTTTTTAATTTTAAAAATATTAATTTATTATAAATTAAATTTAATTAAATAAAAATGTATATTTATTCTCGTATCACGTGAGTTAATATACTAGTTATTAATTAATGATATGCTTAATTTGAGTGCTTAGGATAATAAATCCATTTTAATTACTTACAATATACGGGTTCGATCCTCACTAAACACGCTCTTAGATAGGAGTGATGAGTTTTAACTGTAACTAAATCTCGAACAAGATTGACGCTGAGAATAGAATATACATGTGATTAACATAAAAAATAATTATGTATTCTTTTACTTCATCTTTCTGTAAATCCTCTTAATACTATATAAAAAAATTATTAAATACTTTCTCTATTTTTAAAATATTACATGCACTTATTTTTTATTTAATATTTATTTTATATAATATTAAGAGAATTTATAACAAAAATAAAAATATTAAAATAGAAGAGATAACATTTCTCTTCCTTTATACTATCATTAAAAATGAAGGGGACATATCCCTTGAATTCAGCGGCTGCCATACGTTCAAAAGTACCACATGTCATCCCCATCCCCACCCAAAGACAATTCTAGTAACTTGAACCAAAATATAATAATAAAATAAAATAACGAGAAGCAATAAAAAACAAACTGATTGCGAGATGGAGACAGGAAAGAGGTAGAGAGATTGTTATTTTATACTAGTATGTATTTTTTGTTATTTGTATCTATATATGTATTTTTTTATTAAATTTATATATGTATTATCATTGAGCTTAGGGTCTCTTACGTAATCGCAAAGTATATTTTATACTACTAGTAATTTATAGGGAGGTTGAGGTTCTATTCTATTTGTATTTATCATGAGCTACCCGCGGTACATTAATTACATATTCAAAGTGGCTGAATTAGATCGGTCCATTTGCCTCACAAAAAAAAAAAATTCTAGAATTTTTTTTATTAGATTAGGGAGATCCTACCATTAAAATGATGTTTAAGTATTTTCTAATAAAGATTAAATAAAAGAGAAAAAAATGAAGAAAGTGTTATAACAGTTATATTAGCAATTAATATGTAAGTGGGAAATAATTATTTTGATTCGAGTGTGAAAAATATAGAGAAGAAAGAAATATAAAAAAATAAAAGAAAGATTAAGAGCATGAAACAAAAGGTTGTCCAAGGTCATCTCCATCCCAGCACCCCCACTTTTTCACTATTCATAGATATTAAATTGGTCACTTCACTTTTTCATTATTCATAGATCTTAAATTGGTCCCACCAGTACACATCAACAAGTTCTTATTAAACATCTCTCTTCTCTAACCTAGCACCTCACCTTTTCACTATTCATAAATCTTAAATGGATCCCACCAATGCACACATCACCCATTTGTTTATTTACAAATATTTTAATTAATAAATAAAAAAATAAAAAAATAATCTTTTTTAAAAAAATTGTTTTCCGATAGTTTAAACCTCGGAAAAGCAAAATAAAAAATAAAAAATGATTACCGTCGGTTTAAACCCCCGAAAAATCCAAATAAAAAATAAAAAATGTTTACTGGGGGTTTAAACCCCTGAAAAAGCGAAATGAAAAATTTATAAAATATTACTAGGGTTTAAACCCCCGGGAAAAAAAATAAAGTATACTAGTGCTCAACAAAGCACCAGTGCTCTGGAAGAATGTGCCGCTGTCAGAAGAATATCGCAAAAAACTTATATAGCATTGCTGCTTATTGAGCAATAAGCAAATGCTCAATAAGCAGCCCGTTGAAGATGCCCTAAGTGTGTGTTTGGTTTATGTAAAATCACGTATAGAACGTAGATATGTGCCAACACTACAGAAAGCAGTGTTTGCTCGTATTCACGATTGAAATGTGATTTTTGGATAAATCAAAGAAACTATAAATGAATCACAATAGTTCTCATAGTTTTTTTCCCCTTCATCACGGGACCCGAATATAAGATATTACATAAATAAAAGCCTTAATTACACTTTTGATCCCCTATTATCATCAATTTGCGATTTTGGTCTCCCTGCTTTTTTTTTCGCGATTTTGGTCCCCCTATTATTCCAAATTCGCGATTTAGTTCAAAATCTTGGTCCCCATATTTTCAAAATCTATGTGTTAGAGGGACCAAAATCGCGAATTTGGAATAATAGGGGGACCAAAATCGCGAAAAAAAATAGGGGGACCAAAATCGCGGATTGATAATAATAGGGGGACCAAAAATGCAATTAAGCCTAAACCAAATCCTTTTTCACTTGAGTAAACAAATTAGTCTATCTTCTATTATTTTATAACAAAAAGTTTTTTCTTCTGTCTCTGTCGTGATTTTTATGAAGATTTTTGGCAATATATTTTTTAATAATACTATCTAGTATTTTAAAGATTTTTGGCATAAACTATTTTAAAATATTTATTACAAAATCAAATAAAATATTTAACAAAAATATTTTCACACTTTAAATTTTAATATATTTATTTTATTAAACTCTCTTAAGAGTGTGTTTATTTTATTGAACCCACAAATTTTTCTCACAATTTTAACCTATGTTATCGAGTAAGCCAAGCTCATTCGATAGCAGCATACATATGCTTTATGTTAGCAACCATCTTTCAATCAATTGTTTAGTACCAAAATATTTCATGATTATTAACAAAATTATTAGATTATATAATATTTATTCATGCATGGAATAGATCATCATTAAGATGGTTATTATTAATTTTTTTACGCATACTTATTTAACATGTGTTTGTTTTCATAGGAAAGGGGAAAAGAAAAATGAGGAGACAAGTGAAGGAAAATGATTTTTTATTTTATTTTATTTTATTTAGAGAGAGACAATTTAAAAAGAAAGAAAAAATAGAGGTGATATTAACTTGTACTTTTTTCCCTCCAAAGAAGTAAAAACTATAAAAAGAAAAAGAAAATTTAACTTTATGAAATGATAAATTTTACCTATTTAATCATCTATCGAATATAATATTAAAAGGAAATAAAAAAAATATATGTTTTATCTTTCCTTTTATATAACTCAGTAAAAAAGAAAAAAAACACACTTCTTTATTTATATGTATATAATATAAAAGAGGAGGGTTATAATTACACCGGTGTAAGTTACACCAAGTGTTACACCACTAAATAATTTTTTAACGGATCATTGTATTAAATAATCCACCGTTGGATTGAAAGTTACTATCATATAGATCATACATATAAAATTTTACATTAATCCGAAATTATTTGATATGTCATTGAGATGTCTCAAGATTAACGTTATATATACATTTGAAACATATGAAAAATCCAACCATTTGATTATCAAGTTATTAGTGTCAAAATTTTACGAAATTTGGCACATATAATCATGATGATGAACAAACATAGTTCAACGGTTGGATTACTAAAAAACATATTTGATTTGTAGTTATTAGCGGTGTAATACTTTGTGTAACTTACATTGGTGTAATTATAACCCTCCTCAATATAAATATAAATAAATGGATCGTTGCTTTACAGTTTACATAGTAAATATTTGATTCCCCTTAATAAAGTTTTAATTTAAGAGTTCGATCTCCTTCCACGGAGATGGAGGACACGTATGAATATATGATTGAGATAAGGAAAAAAAAATCTTGTATTAAAAATAAAATATTTTCTTTTTAGAGATTATATTTGACATATTATTTTAGTTAGTTAAAAATAAAAAAAAAGTAAAAAAGCTTGTTATAGCATTTCAAGTAGTGTTTCAAAATTTTAACTCCTAATTGAAATTATCTTTTATATTTTTACTCTAAATTTTTTTTCATAATCCCTCATTTATCCTTTCTTGTTTATTCTTTCTTTTTAATAATTAATGATATCTAATATGTTATTTTATAATTGTTAGCTATTTCATAATTTTTATTAGTTTTTTTGGTTAATATTTTCAATAAAACCAATTAGTTTAATACATTTCATCTCCGAGCTTTTAACCTACACTTTTTTATTCGTTATTTTTCTCAAACGCACCCTTATTAGTGATCATCTATTATTTGGATTACATGATCTCTTCTTATTTCACAATATATGATACAACATTAATGATTAAATACTATATAAGGATGGAAAATGGATAAAAAAATTAATGATAATTTTATAAGAACCTTTTAACTATTTCATACGAATTAAGGAAGTTGGTTAATTTAGTTAATTACAACAAATTTGTCATGAATATGTATCACATTTACTAAACTACCATTGAATTTATTGAGACCCATTATCTTTCTTTTTCTATTTAACTACTCAATTGTGTCATACTCTCTCTACTAATTAATTACTCATCTACCTCTACTAATGAGGTATTTTTGTCAAATAATAATTAATGCATGAGACAATCTAAAAAAGTCACTAGAAAAGCGTATTGCTGGATGAAGACAAATTCGAAGAAGTTATTGAAATTAAAATTAAAAATTAAATTAATGCTAGATATGGTACGTACTCTCATTCATCAAATTCCAATGCACAAGGTCAAAGCAATGAAATTTCCATGCTAAAAGAGTCAATTACTCTTGAATTTTGCTTAATTTTATTAATTTATGTTTTATTCACTCTTTTCCAATAAAAATCAGCCAGAATAAATAAGCCCACAAAAAAGGAAAATAACTTGAGAAGAAAATTCAAAGTTGTCTACCCTGTTGGCTGGAAGGATCCAAACATTTGGAAGCACTAACAAATCCTCTGCAATTTTTCATCATTCTCTTCGTCAAAACGGTCTTTTAATTTATTTTAATATCTGTCTATTTTTTTTTAAAAAATGAAATTAAATAGCCAATTATTATTACTTGATCAGCAAGCTTTTGTCTTTTAATTTATGAATTAAAAAATATTCCGTTTTATTTGGGGAAAAAAATCAACCCACTGATACTGTTGAAAAACTGGTCAGAATTATTGGAGCTTTTGGCAAATATGGACAGAAATATGAACAATTGCATATTTTGAGGAGAAGCTGACAAGCTTTTTCTGTGGGTGTGTTATGCCAGTTCCACTTTCACCTTTGTTTGTGTGTTTGAGCATTTGAATCTGCAAAAACTTTCACCTTTTGGGTTGTGATTCATCGCCAGCTGGTGCAGTGAAGCAAAGCAAAGGTAAGCTTGTGAGCTTTAATTTGCTTGCAGGAGGGTTTGTGAATTGAATTGGAAAAAAGGGAATCCTTTGTTTATGAATTATTGATTGACATTAGCTGGGACTGATAAAACCTAGCAAGAAACGAAAAGGGGGAGAAAAAAGGAAGGTTTTTTATTGTTTTGTTTAGGTTAGATTTGAGAGAAAACAAAAGGGTTTTCGTGAGACGGCTCAGGAAGTATATGTATACATAAGGGCGTGTTTGGGGATTCACTTTGTTTTGAGATTTGTGTTTTGGTTTGGAGGCTGCGTGAGATGGAGGAAGCTCAGGGTAGTTCCAATTCCCTGCCTCCTTTCCTCGCCAAGACTTATGAGATGGTGGATGATCCTTCCACTAATAGCATTGTTTCATGGAGTACCTCCAACAAGAGTTTCATTGTTTGGAATCCACCTGAATTTGCAAGGGATTTGTTGCCTAAATTCTTTAAGCACAATAACTTCTCAAGTTTTATCAGACAGCTCAACACTTATGTAAGTAAATTCAATCTTCTTCATGTTCATCATCCATTGGATATTGTTTTGTCTTTTGTCTTTTTTGTGTTTTTCCCCCATAAAGACTCTGATTGCTTGAACTGCACATGGATTTCTATTTGATCAGGGCTTTAGAAAGATTGACCCTGAACAATGGGAATTTGCAAATGAGGATTTTGTTAGAGGTCAACCACATCTTTTGAAGAATATTCATAGGCGCAAACCAGTTCATAGCCATTCTTTGCAGAATCTCCAAGGGGCTGGTCCACTACCAGAATCTGAACGGCAGAGTTTGAAAGGTGAGATAGAGAAGCTTAAACATGATAAAGAACAACTTCTTCTGGAGTTACAGAAACATGAACAGGAGTGGAATATGTATGAGATACAATTACATTGCTCAAAGGATCGATTGGAAAAGTTGGAAATGAAGCAACAAAGTATGCTCTCTTCTGTTTCTCAAGCGCTGCAGAAACCTGGGATTGCCTTAAATCTCTGGCCACTAACAGAAAACATGGATAGGAAACGAAGGTTGCCGAGAAGTGGTCATTTAAGTGATGAAGCTAGTATTGAAGATCCTATGGAAACTTCTCAAGTGTTACCTGGAGAAAATGCTGAGAGTACCTCTATTTTCACATCAAACATGGAGCGATTGGATCAGCTTGAGTCATCCATGACGTTTTGGGAGAATATTATTCATGATGTTGGTGACATCTCTCTTCAAAGTCATTCAAACTTGGATTTTGATGAATCTACAAGTTGTGCAGATAGTCCAGCTATATCTTGTGTGCAACTAGATGTCGAAATTCAGCCTAAGTCACCTGGAATCGACATGAACTCTGAACCAGCTGTAGCTGCTATTCCTGATCCTGTTGCATCAAAAGAACAACCTGTAGGAACTGCCCCTGTGACTACTGGTGTTAATGATGTATTCTGGGAACAATTCTTGACAGAAAATCCTGGTTCCCATGAAACACAGGAAGCACATTCAGAAAGAAAGGATTCTAATGGCAGAAGTAATGAAGGAAAACCTGGTGACCATGGCAGATTTTGGTGGAATATCAGGAATGTAAATAATCTTCCAGAACAGATGGGGCATTCTTGATCAAACTTAGTAGCAATTGATTTTTCCTTCTAGTTTGTTATGCCTTACAGTTACATGTATGTAATAAATGTAGGTATGCATGGTTGGCTCTGCTATATATTCATATTCCACATTTTTGGTTGAATGTTTGCATCCTTTATAGAATTTAGTCAATTATTTTATCGCTCACTAGTTCTACTATGCCAACACCTATACTGAAGTGTTGTTTGCTTTTCTGCACTTGTTTCCCCCATGATCCATTCTTTATGTTACTTTAACATATAATAGAAGCCACCTGTATATACCCTGTGTTGCCATCTCTTGCAGGAGATACCCAATATCAAAAGTGGAAATTGATTTTTCTAATTTTGTTCTAGAATCACAGATGTTCCATAGAGGAGAAGAGCCTACTATTGACAGTTGAAAATGGTGTAGAATAGCATTTATGTGACTCGTGTAATGAATGAAATTAACTGCAGATAAAATAAGTGAGCAAAGAATATACACTATATATCCTACTACTTGTGAAGAAGGAAATGTATTAAGTATCTGTTGTATGGGATTAAGGTTCCCTTGTTTTCATTATGAACACCTATACTTTTTGAGATTGTGTATGGATACGATGGTTCGCTAATAAGATTGGAAAGAACTGCTGATTAATGAATTTGAGACTTCTGCATTTAAATGAAATCTAGGCTTGAGGGAGTTACATTTAAAGAACATGTTACTGGAAATTAATATTTTTCATACTAGTTTTCTTCATTCAGAAACTTTAGTAGGGCTGTTATTAATGAATTTATTGAATTGAGATTTGAGAATAGTATTGCATTTAATCAGGAAGAGATTAATGGAAAATAGGATTTTACATATTGGGAATCACAAAGATTTTATGATTTGCGAGTATATAATTCTAGTTCTATTTCCTTCATTCAGTAAATTTCAGAGGAAACAAAAACTACAAGTAGTGCGAGGCTCATGACCACAGACGAGTACAAGGTGCGAGGAAAAAAATTCAACATAGAATGGTGATGACCTTCTATGATGTGAAATTAAGTTGTAATCAATGTTACATTTCTTGTAATTTGGTTTCTGACTCGTGTTGGAAGTCTTAGGGAATGCTGATTGCTAAATTGTAGGTCTAATTTAGATGAATCAGCATGCTTCATGCACATTCATACATGGAATAGGGATTATGAATATTTTATTTTAAGAAATAGCTAAATCTAACATGCAGTAAACTATCTATCTGCTATAGGCATGGTGTGCACCTAATTTCATAGTGTACTCCTAATTTTATTGCTCTCTGCTGCTCCATTTAGCAGATTGTGTTCATTTTAAGTTCACAAGATAGGTTTGTAGAAAGGAAAACAGAGAAGTATGGTACAAACAATCATAGAAATTTGGATTTGCGTTACAAACTTGTGAATGTATGTTTCTAATTAACTTGAAAACATGAACTTGTTTGGTTACATTTGTTTTTGTTAATAATTATCATTTATTATGATATTTTTAATAAAAAAGAAAAAAAAATCCTTAAGGTAAATTGGCTACAGAACAGAAGAGAAGGAAATTAAAAGGGAGTATGAGTTATGATTAAATTAAAGTGTTGAGGCATTTTATTTACCTTGACTTGACTATTCTAACGTGTTATTCAGCTTGGCGTCAAATGGAATCTGAAACAGTTCTCTCTCTGACTCTGACTCTGACTAGGTTTCTTACAGGAGACTTTTTACAGAGCAGAGCACACAATGTGTTGCAATATTATTGGGGGAGACTAGACTAGAACTAGAAGTAGAACTCTAGAAGAGTATTTTCAAAGTACATAACGATTTCTCGCTGTCAAGGGCCCGCAGCAAAGCAAAATACCCAAGGCTGGCTAAGTGATATGATGACGAACGAACGATGTGTCATTTGAAAATAAATTAAGTTACCAAATGGCGTGTGCAACTGGGAATTAATACATAGCCATCATTGCTCTCCGATATCTTTGGGAGTTGGCAGAACATGGAATGGAATGGAAAAATTTAATTACAAGAAAATAAGATATAGTTCTGTTCATCCTTATTTGGAGAACGAAACACCGTGGGATCTCATGGTTATTTTTAATTAACCTAGATTCTGTCTAATTGGGTGTATTTACTCTCTACTTTTCTTTGTTCGTTTTTTTCATGTGAAATCCTTCCCACGGTGTTATCCGAAGGTTAGTAGCTGTCTGAAGTAGTTTCAGACTCAAAAATAGTTTTCAGAAACATGTTCTTGTAGTTTAAATTTTACAGCAACGGATTCAACTTCCTTCTTATTAGCTTAAAACGTAATTGGAAAAGTTAAGGGATGAGAGAACTTAACTAAATATTTATCTTGGTTCACTCACTGTCACTATGAACTATGTCTAGTCTCAGTCCCAGACTCAACACGATTATCTCTGATAAACTTGTTATTAACTTCTAGATTTTATGGTATTAAACTTGTTATAATCTTTTTCACTTTCTTTCTCTTATATACAGAATAAAATTTATATAAAGGTGAAATAATTCAAAATGTTTTTGTTGCAAGTTGTAAAAATAAAAAATAGAACTTGCTCTCAAGTTGTGATCCATTAATCTTCACAACCCACTGAAAGATTAGCTTAGCTCTTCTCTTTTGTTCCATGGTCAAAGTAATAATGGATGTGACCACGTCAAAGCCAAAACTAAACCTTAGACTTTGACCAAAGTGGAACATCGCTTGGCGTCTGGCGAGTGGCGAGATCATATGAGGCTCGCGACTAAGATTTTTTCTTGGTTACAAAAGCATTCTACATTTACAATAATTATATATCAATCGAGGTATAAGATTAAGCACATCATGTTATTTTATTTTATTCTAGATAGTCATTGGAGTGCTGATTTTGTCTATTAGCATTCTTATTGTTTGTGACTATAGGATAGAAATTGGATTTGTCTCAATCAGAGTCTTGAATGTACTCATTCATTCACGACTTATTTGAGTTTTTTTTGTTAGATTGATAATTAAGATTACGTTTGTTTAAATTATTTCTTGTAAAAAATTATTTCAAAAATCTAAAAAATATTTCTTTCTATTATTTAGAGAAGTTAATTTGAGTAATCTTTTATAACACTAATATTGTAACTACTTTTTTAAAATAAAAAAACTTTTTATAATACTCCCTCCGTTTCTTTTTAATTGTCATTTTAGGATTTTAAATTTTTTCTAAATAAATGTCGTTTTTAGATATTAAGACAGTAATAAAAGTTACTTTTTTGATTTTATTCTTATCATAATTTTTTATTTTAAATATTTATTATAAAACTATATCATTAAAATTTTGAAAAGTTTAAAGTTTTAATAAATGTATTTTTCATGTTTTCAAAAAAAAATTATGGTAAGAGGATGTTTATGCATAGTTATTGAGAAAAAGGGAAATATCAATCGCATTAATAAGAGAAAGAAAAAGGATATCTTTATAAAAAAAAAGGACTTAAGAGACATAATTATTGCATTGTTTAATCTCCGTGCAAAAACCTTAAACGATAAATAAAAAAAACGGAGAAAGTAATAACTAAATGAAAAAATTACTTTACATAATTTTTTTTAAAAAAGTTTTTATACATGATTTTAATTTGGGAAAGTTGCACTCATCTCCTCTGAGATTTGTCTAAATAACAAAGACATCCCCTCTAGTTTTTAAAATTCACTCACCTCCCTTGCCTAAAGCAGAATGATAAAAAAACTCGTACTTATTGATATTCGTAGATATAACAGCAATGAAAATAACAGTCATTGCAGAAGATGAGGTGATGAAGAAGGTGTAAGTAAAACTGAATGTGAATCGGGTCATTTTGGATAACATGATGGAGAAAATAAAGGGGATTGATATAGAAAATAAAGGGCTCAAATGTACAAATTACAATCAAGACTAACGAGAAATGTTATCGAAATTTCCAGAGAGCTTCCATTTCCTAAAATTAAATCTGATCTATGTTACTTCATACCGTAAAGCGATAAGTATATGCTATTTAGAATTGAAATAAGCAATTTACTCGGTGCTTTTTGACGAAATTTAAGAGACTTTTTTTGGTCAAAAAATTTACGAAACTTTTGTAAAGAGAAGATACATAGGTGCAAACAGGCTTTTTGGTTCCTTAGAAGGCAAAGAAACTTTATTGCTTCCACTTTTTAACAGTTATCCCAAGTAACTATAATCTGGCATTGTAACTTGTGACTGTTAATTTTGTTTGGTTAATTAACTAAGTTGGTACTGTGTAGTGCAACAAATTTAAGTTATGATAATGGCCATGTAGTATTTGCTATACTCTTTATTCATTCCTTAATATTCAAAATGTCAACTATACTAGTACTAGTAGACCTCTAACTTCATGAACTGTGAAAAAGAAGTGCTGTTTAATATATTAATAATATAGAGGCTTCACTGTGCACCGAGAGCCAAGGGAGGAAAAGTTTCCCTGACAGCACACATTAACTTGTTAATAATATACTACTGTAACAGCTTATATGGAAACTTAGTATTTATTCTCTTCACAATCTGCTTCCTTCTCTCATTCCTTTTAAAAGTACATAGCAGTGTGTGCATTAATTCTTGTTGGTTAATATTGTCATTTAGATTCCTTATTTTCTTCTAATATTTCCATTCTTACTATTATCTCATCTCAGACTTTTTAATTCAGTAACCTACTTCAAAAGCAATGCTGAAGTTAGACAAAATCTTTATGTAACTAATAACCTTGAAATTGAGAAAGATATGGATATAATATTGAATTTCAAGTAAAATTAAAGCATGACAAGAAGAACAAAGGTTTATAGAATAACTATTTACAATTCTGGTGAAGCCAGTCAACTAGACAGAGGTTGTTATTCATAGTAACACCATTGCATGTCTGATTTAATACCCAAACCATATTGGCTCATGTCAAACCATACCTTGCGGAATACTTTGATGATGAGATCATGATACTCATCAGCATTTAAAGTTAGATAACATGCCAACAGCTCTTCCATTTCTTCTGGCTGCCTAATCTGTTTCTCAATGATCATCTCAATCATTGAATCTCTGAAGTCCTGCTTTGGATCTAATGAGCATTTAATCACAGCAAAGCTATCTAAATCTGGTGTTTCCTCCACAATTTCCTCCCTTTCTTTCTTCATCTTTAATTTTGCTTTCCTCATGTCTTCTAGAGCCTTTATTTTGCAAGTTTCAACCTTGGAAACCATCCTTGGAGAATATATTCTGACCCTGCAGGGGCTATGCTTTGGTTTCCTCCTCTGAATTTCTCTGCTGACATGAAGTGGTTGCCTCTGTTTGTTAGTCCTTACCTTCAACTCCTTAATTTGTTCCAAATTCTGCTTCTGTTCAGAACTCAATTTCTTCTGAGACAGCCTGTCATCAGTAGTTTTCTCAATTCTCTTGGTACTAAACACACGATCTTCTATGATATTTCTAAGGCTAGAATTCTTAGAATCTGAAGAAGAAGCAAAAGAATGTGTTCTTGGTGTGCAGATTGTTCTAGGTGATTCAAGTTGAAGTAGCACATCTTTTTCTACTGCTTTACTTGATGCAAACTCAACTTCCTCCTCTACCTCTCTTTCTAATTTCAAGAGTTGCTCTTGCAAAACTTGTTGTGCTTTCCTCTCAAATCTCCTCCTTAAGTTTTCATATTCCTTTTCTCTATTGAACTCTTCCATCTCCCTTGAAACCTTCCTATCATTCAACAATTTATCCTTCTCCTTTAACTTGGGGGTACTTTCTCTTTGTCTATCTTTCTTAGCATTTCTTCCACCACCATGGCAACTTGAGGATGGAATGACATGCTCATCAATGTCTTTACTTTTCAATTTCATATCCTCTTGAATCCCTTCAACAAATGATTGTCTCCAGAAAGCACCATCATCTCCATTTCCACATGAATACTTTGGTGAAATATGCTTTTCCTTGTGCTTCATTTTTGCAGGATTTGGCTCTGAATTGATTCTCATCTGCTTGAACTTGGACAGCCAAGAAAAAGGAGATGCATGAGAAGGTCTAGAAGAAGAAGAAGAAGGTTTTCTTCCTCCCCACTTCATCATTTGCTATTGAATTGGAATTGTTGATATGGTTATGGTTTAAGGATCAGATGAGAACTAAAGTGCAAGAAAATGGTAGAGTTGTGAGAGAGATGAGTGATGTAGATTAGATTATAGGTTGTGGGACGGTTAGGATGTTAAATAGGAACGTGGGTTTCATACTGCCAATTTTTAAAGAGACACCCGCCACAAATCCTGTGACCACTTACCCACTTTTCTTGCCTTTTAGTTTGTACTCGTTTAAAGTTCTGTGCCAAAATGCCAATGGATGGGGGGACCCATTTTTAGGTCCACAGTGTAGTAATAAAGGAACTAGAAGTAGTAGTAGTTACTCGTTACATCTTAGCAAATTATAACTATTGTAGTATTTATTTATTAATTAGCAACAATTAAGTTTTCTGAGAGAGAAAAGAAGTAGAACGTCTCATGAATTAAGTACCTTTGATTGATGGACATTAACATGGAAGAGGTTGTCTCAATGTCTAAAAGTGCAATAATCATAACTAGATCTACAAGCCAGTACGGGTCATTTTCAATAACAGCTACTTAGTATTGACCTTGAGATGAAGGTTGCCGTTAATGGGGTTAGATTATGGAGTAGGAGTAGGAGTAGGAGTCCATTTTATTTCAATATATAGTAGCCATGTGGAGGGGAGGGGTGTGTAATAAAGAGACAATAACAAACAACTTGTTGGGGTTTCTTTTTGGATTTTGTGATGGGATTGTAGGTGACTTTTCTACTTTTGCCGGTACTCATCCTGCCCACCAAGATTTTGGTTCCTTCATTTGCTTTTCTTGCTTTATTTCTTTCCACTTCCCTAAACTTCTCAATTTTTTCCCCTCAAATGTGACAGCACACTAGGCCATTACTATTACACAGGCCATGATTAAAATTTATTTGGCTTAAAAGTGATTTAAAATGACATAATTTATGTTTTGAAATATTTTTCCTAAAGATAAATTTACAATAAAATTTAGTATAAATTTATCAAACTTAACACAAAAGTTATAATTTATCATGTCAACTCAAACGTTAGTTAAAAACAAATGTAATTTTGATTCAAAATAACCAAACATCAAATTTTATCACATTTGGAGTGAAGTGAATGTGATTTTGAACTTTCTAACTTGAGTTTGAATGATTTTAATTGATTTTGCTTAAATGTAAATTTGAAGCGATGTAATTTATATTTGGAAAATATTGACAAGATTTCAAAACATTTTTTATCATGATTCCAGTTGCTTTCAAGTCTAACGTCCATCCAAATATGCTATTTTATAAACATGTTAGAGAATTCAAAATCACATTAATTTTGGTTCAAATTCATTCAAATTTGCAAACACCACAGCCAAAAGAGTTTGCAGTGTTTTGCTTAAGTCAAGTGTATGTCAGTTATAAGTGGTCCATGAACAAGAAATAAAGGCCCAAGAAGTTCCACACACAAAAAAAAGAGCCCAATAACTGCCAACTGCTTTCAGTTTTATAAGGCTTCTTCGCATTGGCAGGCTAGTACCCACAAAATGGCCATAAAAAAAAGGCTAGTCTATCCATGAACAAGTGACCTTAAGCCCATTACCCAAGGCACTAGTCACCTAATATTTTAATTGTGGTTAATATAAAATAATTCCTTTTAGGAACCAAGCATTCCATCAGCTGGAAAACAAGTAGTGATGGTCTTTTAGACATTCACCAGCTTCTTCATCATAGAATATAATGGTAAGTTTGTTTGTTTACAGTAGAAATGTCTTCTCCCTAAAACTTAAATTACTGCTGTTTTTTTGTTCAAATTGATGTCAATTAACTCAAGTCCTAACTTCCTTAATCGTTAGTGCAGAACTACAAGCAGGTTATACTGCACTTGTGGAATTAAAAGGTTTATAGCTATTGCTCCTACCTTGTTTAAGGTATCTGGCTGCATAGGCTTTTTGGTGTTTGAGTCATACGCTCATGTTACACACTTGCACTTGTGGACTTCAAGTCTTATTGAACAAGACTTTTGTTTGTTGAAAAACAACAGAGGCAATTTAGAAATATTACTACAATGTGTGAATGTGAATAATGTGGCATGAAAAGACTTGTTCAATAAGACTTGAAGACCGCAAAATATTTTTGGTAACAATGTCCTTCACGTGTATCAGGGGGTGGGGGTTGGAAAAACGCTTGGATCAGGAACATTACATTAAATATTCAAGTTATTTTAGTTGAACATCTCTTTGACACCACTTTAATACCGTGGCCTCTCTTGAACCTTAGTAAGGTATAATATATATAAAAACAATCTTTATTTTCCTAACTGCAACTAGTAAATGTGATGGGATAATAACGGGACCCTTTAAAGGCACCTTTTTTTAAACAACAGAACAGAACATTTAGGTGAAGAGTAAGTAACTCTTTCTATAAGGAAAATCACAACTTCATCAAGATTTATAACAATGTTACAAATCACTTACCAAGGAAAAAAGTCATCATGCAGTTCTCTTAACCAAGTAAACTAACCCATTGCTGGGACCAAGAAGCTCCACTTGAGCTGCTTCTTAGAATCAATAAAGCAATTAAGAATCATAAAGTGTTATTGTCATCATTAACAACCTTCTTAGTCCAACTGTGGCGTATGACTAAAGCTCAACCACCACTATGTTTCTCTCTAAATACAAGTTCCTTGCAGAATAATCTCCAATTGTTTTTCAAATATGTGTCCTCTGTGCCTCCACTTTCTTTACCATTCATTTAGTCTTAATTATTAAATACTCAGCTGGTGAATGCATGACCCACCTTACTTATCCGTGCCAATTTTTTTTTTTTTTTCTTTCTAAAGAAGATCATGCTTGTAAAGAAACTGTCCTAAGCAATGAGACATGAATGTGGGAGTAATTAATAACCGCAAGTTTCCTTTCAAGAGAGTTTAACCTGAATCACCGCAGTCAAGTGTGGCTCCAATCACTTCACATAAAAAGAGGGTAGAAGCAAGCAAGGTACCATCCATCACTATTCTTTCACGCATTGTTTTGTTTGGACCACTTGGAATTTCAAGGATTGGAATACCTTCAACTGCTTTGAACGTCTAGAAAGGCATATGAGAAAATTTGAAATCACAAATTAAAGAATTTTCTTCTTGGAACAATTATCTATTTATTTAATTTATTCCTTCAAAGAAAACTCAATTCTGTTCAATATTTTTTTTTCTTATTCTTCTTTGGCTAATCAATTAATTTTATTTTTATTTCATTTTAAAAATAAGGCAGAAAGATCAACTTGGTAATATAGCACTGACGTGCACCAATGTAATGGGAGCAAATCCTGTGTGTCATTATGTGAAAGAAGAATAAGTGAGGAGTGTCATGACCATCCTGCACCACTCAAAGGGGCCAATTACTTTAATTTCGAGAATAATCCCATTTTTGAAATATCTTCTATCTTTTCAGGATCTTCATAAAACAAACTGAAGAATTTTCTAGAAAAAAAAAATACCCTTGTCTCTTTTGCCGATACAAATGCATATAACTGCTTTCTCTGAACAGATTAATAATCAAAAAGCAAGGAAAAGTCAAGGCACCAAGCATCTCTTCTGTGATCTACCTTCGTTCTAACTTTATGCCATAAGAAAAGGTCTAGCGATGTCATCATGGAGATAGAGAAAAGAACATTCACCCGTTTAGTCTAGATTCTTCTTGCTTGGTACAGAACAAGTGGACTGTGTTAACTAAGAATTAAGAATCCTACATGTTACACACTTGACTTGAGGCATAGTAACATGGGAATCTCCAGCAAGACACGACTCAATCCGAACATTGCCAATTTGTTGACTGAAGACTGGACATTAGAGAACAAATTGAATTTATACAAATCAAATACATTTTATGAAAAATACTCGGTGGCAAAACTTTACTACCCATAAAGGAAAGATATGATTTTGCACTAAAAAATACGCTCTATGAAAAATATTACACCAGAGAACTGGATAAAAGCAAGAAAAAAAAAGTAAGGAGAGTGGATTGTATTCAAATGTTATGATTGCATATGTACATAGTTATCGATTATGAAAATTGATTAAAATTACTCTATGAGAAACCCTTTAAATTGGGACTGTGAAGAATGAAGATTAATCTACAGTGGAAAGAAAAAAGCACGAAAAAGAATATGACACCTGAAATGGTCTAACTCTTTTGTAGAGCATTCTCTATTTTTGATTCATATAACTCATTACACATATGCTGGAGCTAACTGCTCAACAACACTCTGGATCTCTTAGAATACATATGGTATTGCTATAATTTCTTATGACTTTGAATTTTTCAATGAAAGAATCTGTAAAGACTTGCAACAAAAATTGGGAACGTAATGAACACATAAGTATTACCACTATAACACAGGGACAGAAATGGACATTGGTACTGAAACATCACCGGCAAAGCTTGTATCCCTATTTTGAGCTGAATTGCTAGCAAATGCATACCCTACACCTAATCCACCATAATGTAAAGATGCATTCTCACATCTCTGAAACACTCTAGCAAGTGAAGCTGCTTTTCGTCTTGCTCGCTTTGTCCCTGTGAAAAGCAGGGTTTGAAGTAAACCAGCCAAAGCTGGTGCCTTAACCACCCTTTCAGTTGCAGCAGCTCCTCCACTCCGGCACAACTCAAGCAATGCTGCAACTGCATTCTCTTTGCCTCTTGGTGTTCCACAACGCATCATTCCTATCAATCCAGCTACTGCTTCTTCCTCATTCACTACTGCTTTGGCCCCAACTGGCTGTCGAACTATCAAGGCCAGGGCACCTGCTGCTTCCTCAGCAACTCCTTCATTCCCCAAAGCCCCAACAAGAGCTGATACTGCCCCTGCTTCTATCATTCTAACACAATTCTCAGTGTGTGTGGAAAGATTAAATAAAGCTGTTACAGCATCCTTCTTTCCTCTTGGAGTTCCCTCTTGCAAGAGCCCTGCTAGTGCTTCAACAGCTCCCGTCTTATCTGCGATTATTTTCTTATAGTCATGGACGGCTGATAGGCTGAACAATGTTGCAGCAGCATTTTCCCTTGCTTCTGTTGTGTGCCCAAATCTCAACACATCAACAATTGATCCTAGACACCCATCCTCATCCATGATTCGACTCTTGTTCTTGTCAAAAATGGATAGGTTGAGCAATGCAGTTACTGAATTCTCCTGAGCAACAGCATTTGGTGATGAAAGCAAGTTCCTAAGATGAGGAATTGCCCCTGCTTCTGCAATGAAAGCACGGTTTTCTTTGCCAGTTTTTGCTAGCAATCGTATCTCACGGGCCGCTATAGTCTTTCCAGATTGTGACCCATTCGCTAGCTGTTGAATGAGAAGTGCTGCAGTGCCTCTGTTGGCTTCAAGGGCAGCATTGGTTGGACAAGCAGATGCAAAGGATTCACCCATAGGATCCATGACCTCTGGTGGGTCAAGGGGAACTCCATGAGCAGCACACCACTGCACAATCAAATTCCTTAGAGCACGATTAGGAACAAGACGATTATGGGCAAGCATTTGTCCTGTTTTTGGGCAAGTTGTATGCCCTTCTTCCATCCACCTTGAAATGGAACTCCTATCATAAGTTTGACCTGTGGAAATTATCACCGGGTCTCTCATCACATCCAATGATATAGGGCAGCAAAAGTCCTTTGGAACAGTTAAAAATGTTTCAGCAATTTCCTGAGTAATCAATCTCTTCTTAGGCTTCTTCTGACCTCCATTTTCCAAGTCATGCTCATCTTCCTCAAAGCCAAAAAGCAAAAACCTGCAATAACGAGTCATGGCCACCAACCCTTTAAGCACAGAAATCGTAGGCTCAATGTCACCCTCATGATTAACAATCTGCTCCTCCAAAGCATCAATTTCATCTCTACAACTTGCAGCATCCAGAATCTGCAACTTCTCTACATAGAAAGATCGCAATTCAGCTGAATCAGGAATCCGCCCATTCTCAAACTCATCAAGAAACGAAAAGAAGCGGATCCTAAGAGCATCATCCTTCATGTCTATAAACAACTTAGCCCTCCTTGACTGCTTCTGCAACAACTCAACCTGTTCCCTAACATCCTTACTCAACCCAATATCCTTAACCGGAAAAACATCCAAAAGGGTCGAAATCTCTTGGTTCAAATCATGGAAGTGACCGGAAATAGAATGGTTTTGAAGCAAAAGCCATAACTTACTCGATTGCGCGCAATAATCAAGAAGAATCTTGGACCGGTACATCAGCAGGTAAAGCTCCTTAAGACAAAGCACCGCGGTAGGTGGAAGACACGCACCACAACCAGAATCCTTCAAATACTCCAGAAGCAGCTGAAAAACCTCCACTTTCCGGATCAAAGACCGCGAGTTCTTGCGCTGAAAGAAGAACGGACACTTGGAAAAGCACGACACAAGCTCGTTGGCCACCGATACAAGGGTCTGTATCAAAGCGACGTCGCTCAAATCAACTGGGGCGAGAAACGCTTCCAACGTCGGCGACCTTCTCCGCCGCAAAGACGAAAAAATTGCCCCTGAAGCCATTGGAATAGGGAAAAGGGGAATTCTAGGGTTTCACCAACCGACGTTGAAGCTCCACTTGGGGTGATATTATCTTTGAAACCCAGATAATAATTTCTGCAACCGAGCGATTTTGATGGAGAAAGGCAAGGACTTGCGGAAGTTTCCAACCCGCAATCAGATCTGGGGAATTTTCTGGGAAAAACTTTCTGGGTTCCCAAACAGCGTACGCAAGAGAAGAAAGAATATGAAATCGTTGTTGTTGTTTGAACGTTCAAAGGGTTAAGAAGAAGAGATGGAGATAGAGAATTAAAAATTCGGCCGAATCCGCGTATGAGTTGAGTATGAGAGGGAAGAAGAAGGGAAAAAAAAGGGGGTCTGAATTTCCAAAGACTTTGTTTTCTCAATTTCTAATTTTTCTGTCGCTTAGGAATTTCGATGCAGCCTTCGTGAAAACGACTTTCCTAAGTTTGACGGATGGATTGATCATGCAGATTCTGGTCCATTCGTTTTTTTATTTTTCTTTTTTTTTGGGGGTAGGAAAGGGCAAAAAAGAAAGAGAAGATTAAAGATAGGTTTGGCTTGTCAACTCCCAAAGGGTTCGGCTTTTGTGGGAAATTACAGTTATGGTGTTCTAAAAATAGGGTTTAGGTCATTGTTACTTTTGTAAGGCAAGGCCTAAATGGGAATGGTGGAGAAATTGGGTATCTTTGCTGGCATTGCGTAGGGTTGTTTTGGTTTTGACTTTGTAGATGACATAGGGTGCGAGATACCTTTGATGCCCCTTCCCTTCTTCTTTCTTACTTGCTTTTCTTGGTTATGATATCAGACTTGCCTAAAGTCCATACTGTGTTGCAGTTCCTTGATTTGTGTGCATCATGTTTCTTTTTCCCTCACAAGGTAAGGAAATTGGGATGCATTTACTACTGTTTTTTAGCTTTTTATTACTAACTTCGTTTGCTTTAATTCAAAAATGGGTAGAAAACAATTGAAAAAGCGTTTTTGAATGGCACATAGTTTCTTGCATAGATCATAATTCTCTTTTGGATTTTGTTAAAATTGAGTCCCTATTTGTCAAAATGAAATAATTTTGATACTAGCATGTGCTTTCTTAATTAATAAATTATGTCTTTTTCTTATTTTGGGATATTATTATGAATATTTATGTTAAGTTAAATTATATTAATATTAATATTACTTTTTTCTTTAATTTATTATTCAATTAAAGAAGTTATTGTTTTTCTTATTTTTAATTAACATTTAAATTTCTTTAATAATTTTTAAATATAATAATATATTTATAAATCCTCATTAAAATATTGTTATCAATTAAAATTTTCAATATTACATATTGTGTTATTTTATTTCATTTATAATTAAATAATTAATTTAATAATAATTATTTTTAAATATGTTTTAATATAATTTATTTATATTTTGCAAAAATATTCATACAGTATTTATGCACCAGTCCAGTAATAATCCATTGACACTTAAAAGGACTCTTTGTCATAATAAGATTATCTTTTATATCTTTTTTTTACGTGGATTATCTAATATTAATATTAATCAAAATTTAACATTAATAGTACGTTTTAAATTAAAAGGGTAAGATATGGTTTGAGGAGTGATGAGGAAGAAGGTTGACTTGAGAAAGGTGATGGGACCACGCGATGATGAGGTGCGTGGCTGAGCTTAGCTGTAATTTGGAGGTAAGTGCCGAGTTTCGCTCTTTTGACTACGAATCACTCCAAACGTCAAGTTGACTGGTGAGAATCTTTAATAATAATATAATTAAACTTAAAAAAAGATTTAATTTTAATTATTATAATAAGTATATTTTATGAAGTGTAAGAACTAAACTTAAAAAAATTACAAAATTAATTGATATAAAATCGTTTTAATGATAATGAGAAATAAATTAAAATATAAATATTTAAAAGTTCTAAATTTAAAAAATCTCAAAATTGATATAATTATAAAAAAATTATAAATATCTCGCCCTGTATAATGTTAATGCTATTTGAAATAATTCAAGCACTAATTAAAAATTAGACCATACTAAGAAAAAACATTAATTAAAATATTAATATTAATATTAATAGTAATATTAAATTAGAAACTTAGAATATGTTGCATATTCAAACAAAAAAGATAAAATATGATTTTATAAGAATGGGAGCACATGTTAAGTTATAAATATCTCACCCTCTAGAATAAAGACTTAAATTTATCAAGGCTTTATATGATAATTTAACTTATTTATAATATCAAAAGTTATAATCACTTAATCATGCATTATCATATTATTAAAAATATTTTATTATTTTAATAACTATTTTAAAATGTAAAGTTTTTTAATAATATAAAATAAATAATAATATACGTTTTAACACTCAGTTTACACTAATAATAAGGGTGCGTTTGAAAAAATAATTTCATTAAACACTTATAACATAAGTTCAATAAGCTCTTAAAAAGTGGGTGGAAATTGAAAATGGGACAATGTACTTAAATTCTGCATAAACTATTTCATAAGCTACTTTGATGAACTTATTGAAATAAGTTAAAAATAACTTCTAAGCATGTCATAAGCTCTTGTCATAAGTTTACCAAAACACTTACATAAGTGTTTATATAAGAAGATAAACTCAAATAAGCTCTTTCAAACACCACTATCTAAATCTTTTTATGATATTTTTTACCATTATATTTTTGTTAATTTACTCTTTCAAAAATGTTTTCATACATGACACCAACATTTTATTTTTGCTAAAATAGCCTTATTCATTAATTATTTGTTTATCCTTCTTTTTAATATCTTTTTCGTTTTTCTTATTCAACATTAATGACTGAGTTGTTTATTAGCCTGTTTGGTTTACAATTGAGTAAAAATCAATGGTTAAGATCAATAATACACATTTTACAAAACATGTTGGATGGAAATAATTTAAAATTAATTCCATCAAACCATGGTTTTACATTTTCAAATGGAAAAACAAATGTGTAAGGATTGTCTTCCGCCTCTGCAGCAGACATTAGCTACTAAATAGCTACGAATTAGCTACGAATTTTAATTGCATAGCTATTTCATAGCTGATTTCTGCTGCAGAGGCGGGAGACAATCCGGATCCAAAACAAACTGGCTATACGTCACTCACGTAACTTGCCTTGTGAGAGAAAAATCACGCTACAGCCTATACGTCACTTTGTTTATTATAAAAATTTCTATTATGAAATTTATTTATATTATTTAATTAGATCACTTTTAAATTTCATTTAGAATGTTCTCACTTCTCATGTTTCTAAAAGCTATATCAAATTATAGAGTAAATCCATAATTTGGCTTTGACTTTTTATTTTTTTATTAGGTAGTTTAGTCCCTAACTTTTAAAAATGATCACATTAGTCGATTACATTCTTCACCGTTCATCAACTTAGTTCAACATCACATTTTCCGTTAACGGAAAGTTAAGTTGTCACATAAAGTGACACATGAGATCCAAAAAAACTACAAATTAATCCCTAACCTTTTTTAACATAAGGTAGTTTAGTCTTTCACTTTCAAAAATGAATTTATTAATAAAGAATTTGTGAGGGAGGGCTATATATATATATGTGAACAGAACGCGTGACTCCGCATGGTTATGCCATTCAAACTTTTAACTATTAAGTACGTTTTCATTTTGAATAATCATTTCAGGTATATATATCAACGTTTTATAAGTTTATCATGAGTGTGAAAAGGTATTAAATGCGCTCAGACGTAGTAAAGTATTAGACATGTGTCGAACGTTAATGCATTCGGTCGACACTAAATTTATTCTTCAAAGTCAATAATTAAGTTTAATTATAAGATGATTTATCAATTGGCGATATGTAACTAATTTATTTCATTGTACATTTATGTTAAGGTTTTCTCTAATATATATCTCTTTAAATGGATTTATTTTTTAGAAATGTAAAATCTATCTTCCACAATTATACTGTATAATATAACGTACTAAAGTTTCTTTCCGTACAAAAAAAATTAACTTGTTAGAAGGGCTATTCCTTTTTCTTTTCTTTCTTTTTTTCGTGTGGCAGTTGATCATTCTGCATAGTGTTTTGAAATTGAATCACGAACCCAGCAAGTAATTAGCGCCGTACGTAACACTGCCTATCACATTTTATTTCAGGGAAATTCTAAGCTACCCTCTAGTGAGAGAGGGTTTTGGTACCTTATGTGATTATTTAATCAATTTTTCTCAACTTTCTTAAATTATCTTAGGGGCCATTCGGGGTGGTTACGAGTTTTCAGTTTTTGGTTTTCAAAGTTTTTCAATTAAGCTTTTACAACTCAAAACCAAAAATTGAAAACTTGATTTTGTGGTTTTCAAAACACACATTTTGAAAACCACAAAAAGTGATTTTTATTTTTTGGTTTTGAGTTGTAAAATCTTAATTCAAAGATTTTAAAAATCAAAAACTAAAAACTCGCAACCACCCCGAATGGGCCCTTAGTATTTTTATAATTACGGGACAATATTTAACTATTAGAATTTGTATTTTTAATTTTTGAAAAGACTTTTTGACCCCTTATAACCATTATCCTATATTTTCTATTGTATTCCCCCATTTGTTCACATTCTCATTTGCAATACATATGTGTCTCTTTTAAAATTTATTTTATGTCTTCGAAATAATTTAGGACGGAGTACACGACTTGTTCCTATGTAATTTTAGCATTTATACCTTCATTTAATAAAAAAATAACGAGAAAGTACCAAAGCCTTATGTAGCGGGATGGTACCAAATTGCGACCATTTATTTTATTGTTAAATAAAAGTCAAAATTTAAAATGAAGCCACGTGGTACATGGTCGATCCATGACTTTTCCAAGAGCAGAAGGAACAGCTTATGCTTAAGTTGAGTTCATTTCATTCACTGGATTGGACCGTAGTACGTACTGTGACTGTGAGCGAGTGAATGACGATAGATAATATATAACAGTTATCGCTCACCACACGTTTTTTTCAGTTTATATATATTTATTCATTAATATGATGCTGTTCATAATACGATTCACTATTTTATTTTTTTTGTTTACAAAACACATTGCGATTGCTATTCATTTAAAAACTTATATATTAATGGTCTTTGTCCTTTTCCTTCCTTTTTCACGTAGAGATTTTTTTCCTATGATCACCCGCCTACTGTTTTATCTATAACATGTATTTTTTTTATTTAATTTATTTCCACATGCATCTACATTTAAGAACCTAATCCAGGGACACCCACCTCATAACAAGAATACGAATATAATAAAAATGTACCATCAGTTTAATCTCAGCTGCGACGAATTCAAAGTTTCTAACCTTAATTTGTTTGTGTGTTGTTATTTTTATTGACAAACTCCCAGCTGATTGGGGTTATTAGTTTACCTACTCTGCCGGCAAAGATCATTCCAAGCCACGTGATTTTTTTTGTTTCAAGCCTAGAATTGTTAATTATCAATTGTGTATATACTTTTACTTATAATAGTCTATGTTTTCTTAAATTTTGTATCTGATTGACTCAATACAAAAGCTAGTGAGTAATGACCTTATTTCTAAGCAATGTGCCACTTTAACACATCCCCTCACGCCTCTGGAGCGTGGACATCTATACGAGTGATGGCCAGGGACGGATTCAGGATTGATACGAAGGGGGTCCGAATTTTTTTTTAATAATAGATATTAAATATTAATCAAATTCATCATATCTTTTATTTAAGTTATATATATAGAGTATATTTGGGTGGAACTGTTGTAGAAGTACTTCTAGGTGAAAAAAATAGTATGAATCAAAGATGTCAAATGCATTTAACTTCTCCATAAGTTAAAATTAGTTACTTTTGGAGAAGTTAAATGGGAGAGCTTTTGGATTAGGTGGTCTACAAAGACTAATTTCTTATGGAGAAGTTAAAAGCATTTGATCTCTTTGATTCATGTTATTTTTTTCACCTAGAAGTACTTCTAAAGAAGTTCCACCCAAACATGCTCATATATAGTACATTTATGTTATAAAAATCAAATGTATCACACTCATTTTATTTAATTTTTTTCATTTATTACATATATATTAATAATATTTTATTTTTTGTATGTAATATGTAGTATAATAGAATGGGGGAGGGGTCAAGACCCATGCTTGCCCCCCTTGAATCCGTCCCTGGTGGCGGCTCAATAACAACAAATCATCTAGAATAGGCTCTGATACCATCTTAAATTTTGGACATGGGCCTAACTCAACCCCAAAAACTAACTCGTGCCTTATCTTGAACCAATGTGGGACATTAACAGGTTTTTCTAACATGTGCAACCTTGCATATGCTTGCACATGATAATAAATTATATATGAAAGTTTTTTATTATAAATTATATATAAATACAGCCTCTTTATTCAGAGTTAAAATCATACTTACATAACAAAATCAAGCCCTCCTTGCTTAGAGATTAAGGATGTGTTTGATTCCGTTTTTATTTATTTAGTTTTTGTAAACTGTTTTATTGTTTTAAAAGATATTTTTTATAAAGAAAATAATCTATTTATATTTTTTTCAACATAAAAACAGAAAAATTAAAAAAATAATTTTGTAATTAAAACATCTCCGAATAGTTTCAAATTTTTAATTTTTAAAAATAGGTAAAGAAAAAATTACAGTTTTTAAAACTATTTTTAAAAATCATCTATCAAACAAATTTTTCAACATTTTATGTTTAAAAATGATTTTTTTAAAAAAACTGTAAATAGATAGGTCCAAAAATTAACCTTTTTATGTATTTTTTCTACTCCTGCCCGCAGTCACTTTTTTTTTTCAATACATGTCTAGTCTAGTGAACTTCTATATATCAATATTTTTTCAATGAGTTATTTAGTCAAATGATGTTTTTAATTTTTTATTTTAATTTATCAATAATCAAATTTATTTAATCAACATACATATAATAGTATATTTACACTTTACTTTTAATATAATTTTCTATTAATTAAATCAAATTTCATTATTAAATGTTTCATATATCTGTGTGTTTTTTTTTATATTTAGGTTATTTTTATCGATAGTCAAATAATTTTATCAAATATAAAATTATTTTTAAGTGATATATTATATAATTTTGCATTTAAATTATTTTAATAAAAGCTATTATTTTCTGTAAGATGAATACGTCTATATATTATTTACACGCTTATATTTGATTAGAGTTATTTATATGCTTTGGTGAACAGGTGTATCTATTTTGTAATTGTCCAAGTTTTTTTATAGAATATTTAATATTAGCAGACGGAGCCCTGCCTTTGGGATATTGAGCCCAATCCAATTGTCCAAAGTCTAGTATAAAACGCCTCTTCTATTTTTATTTATTTTTTCAAAATGGAACGTACTATATATTTGTTTAAATAGTCTCGGGTGTAAAATGTAATTTTTCTTCATATTAAAAAAAGTCAATCTAGATGTATGGATCTTTATCCTGGCTTCCACACACTTCACTTCAGCCGTAGGAAGAGTTCGTTTTTATCTGCATGAGATTTTTCCAAGTGGCAAATGTTTATGTTTAATTTGTTGGTGTTTGAAAAAAAAATGAAAGGTTTATAAATGCTTGGAATTTAATATAATGGATGCCCTTTGAGCAAGGGATTCATTTCATATTCCGTTTACCAGTTTAATTGGTTGTTGTTTTCTGGCTAATAAATTAAAATGACCGACTTCAAAGTGTTAAGAACACATTTTCTTAATTACATATGAACGAAGGAAGGCCAAAGTCATCAATTTAATATTATCGTTGCTGCAGCAATACATGAATTAATTAATAGATTAAAGGAATCAAATTTGGTCACTCCTTCTACCACATGATGATGAAGGAGACTGGGAAAGAGGCTGTGGTTAATTGCTTTCAATACGTTGCCTTTTCTATGGCTCTAAATTACGCCTTGGTTTTTTGGTCTCTGAATAATGGTTTAATTCAATTTGACCTTATTGATGGAGATTTTTGAAATAAAATGTGCTCTTGCTGTGTTATCATATATAAACAACAAAGTAAGATATAGGAGTATGTTGGAAACGGTCATTGCAATGGCCGTAGAAAAATTATACCTAATATTAATTATTAATACATCTATTGCTAAATTTCAAAAGGATAAAGTAATTATTATATATGAAAGTCAATACCTACAGAAATTGGACAAGAGCGGAGAGCTGCTCTGGTAATAGGAAGATTGCATGTCCTCAGGCTGAAAATGCTATATTTTTTTTTGTGTAAACCAAAGGTATCCCCTATTACCAGGGGCAATCCTGTTCGGGGCTTAGTCACAGTTAAGGCTCTTCACCCCTCCAAATAATGTGTTTAGTGGGGATCAAACCCGAGAGCTCTCCACAATCTCAGCCTGCGTTGCCAACTGAGCCACAATGCTATGTTAATTTTGTGGAAAGATTTTCCTAGTCCTTTTAAGCAAGTCTTTTTTTTAATTAGTGAATATTTGGTGCAATAAAAGTTTTTTAATTAAAAAATAATACTAAATAAAAAATATTTTAGAGATAAAATGCTTAACAGTTATAGATGAGATATATATAAATTTAAGATATCAGACATTTTAAATTGTAAAAAGATTTATGAAAATAAATTATGTGAAGTCACCATAATTTAAATTTTTTTTATAGGAACCATAATTAATATCATTAATTTAATATGATGCATCAAAATTTATATAAACAATAAAGTTATGCTTGTAGAAAGTTTTAAAACATACAATGAAAAGTCCTTATGATTTACTAAATTTAGAGTCCGTTTGTAATCATTTCTTTTTTAAAAAAATCACTTATAAGAATTTTTAAGATGTTTGTCTAAATTTTTTTAAAAAAGCAGAATCAGAAAATAATCAATTTTCTGTTTTTTTAAGAAGCAACTCAAAGTTGTTTCTTGAAAAAAAATAGTTAAAATAAAAGAGAAAAAACCTTTTAACAATGTGAAAGCACTTATTTAACAATATAAAAGCATTTATTGTGGCAAATAAAATATTTTTTTATGACTGTAGCCAAACAATAATTTATTTCTAATTATACAAAAATCTCCAAAATAAAATATTTTTAAACAAATTTAAAAAGTATCTTTTAAAAGCACAAACAAACTGGCCCTTAAACTAGTTAAAAAAATACTTCCTATGATTCTTAATTAGTTATTATAATCAATTGCACCTCTAACCAAATTATATAATGATCAATAAAAATAGGTAAAATGATTAATATTAATAATGGGTTAATAAAAATATAATATAAAATTCCCATTTTATTTTTATTTAAAACCATCAATATATTTTCACTAACATTTCAATTTAATAAAGGTGACATTAAAATATAAATTTATTTTCAATTCTAATTATCAAGACTAATCCCTTATTAATCATTAATGAACCGCCAAAAGTAAATATAGTGAAAAACCTTAATAAGAACAAATAAAGAGAATAAAGATAATTGACTAATATAAAATTATAAATTAATAAACAAAATCCTATATATGTTTTATAATGTGTTTGGTAAGATCACTTTCAGTTAGATAAATGCTAAAATTAGTAGCCGTAAAAAAGCTAAAAATTTAGTAGCTAAAATCATTTTAACAATGTTTGATAAAATAACTTTTTTAGATAGTTACTATATTTTTTTAAAAAAATAGTGCCTTTTTTAGCTATTAGTTGTTTTCTTTACAATTTTATTCTTCAATAACTATCACTTACCATTATATGTCATTCTAATGATGTCTTTATATGCCATTTTACAATTTTTAGTTAATTTTACCAAACACTTTCAATGGAACAAGCTAGCTTTCTCAATTTTCACCTAATTTTTCAACCAATTTTATCAAATACACTCTTATAAGATAAAAAATGCTATTTCAGCTAGATTAAAACTAAATTTGGTAGCTGAAAAACCTGTTAAACTATTTCAATCTTGTTTAGTAATGGCTACCAGTGTTTTTTTAAACGTTACTTCAAATAGCATTTCAAGATTTCAACTACCAGTTGGATTTTTTTATAATTAAATTTAAAGTTATGGTTAAGTAATTAATGATAACATTATCTTACATTTTACAATTATAAGTTTTTTTTTACTAACACACTTTCAATTCAAACAACTAGCTTTTAGATTTCATCTTTAAGCTCTCAGTCAGTATTTTAGTCTTTCAGCTAGCATTTTTTTTTATGATTTTACCAAACACACTATAAATATTAGACATTTGTATTTTATAACTTAGTCCTTTATTCTAGTATTTGATTTGATAGTAGGTTTGAAAAGTGGTGGTTGAGATTTCAATTCAAGATCTCTAGAGTGTGTTTGGTAAGACATTTTAATTAGTTAAAAACTGAAATCGATAGCTTGAAACATTTTATAATTTTTTTCTAATATAGTTTTTTCCGGTAACTACTAATTTTTTTTTACGTTACTTGAGGTATTTTTTTAGAAAAACCTTATTTTTTCATGTATTAGTTTTTTTTTTTAAATTTTATCCCTCAATAACTCTTACTCACCATTATTTATTATTTTTTTTATTTCATTATTTGTTATTTTAATAATACCTTTATATGTCCTTTTATAATTTTTAGCTAATTTACCAAACACTTTCAATGAATATAAGTTAATTTATCAACTTATCTAACTTTCATCTTTGAGTTTCGCACAAAGTTTGTTTAACACACTCTTAATACACTTTTATGAAATTATTGGGAAGTATTTATATGTATTCTTATTGTTATTAAAGTATAATTGTAGAATATTTAATATTTATAGTATCAAATTAGATCAGGTGTTTAATTTTCTTATTTATCACATAATTAGTCAATATCTCTAAAAATATTAAAATAAATATTTATTTATAATAATCGTTTAATAAATTTAATATATTTTATTTTATATAAATTAATAAAAATAAAGGAAAAATACCATGCACAATTGCACATCATTAGATGCACCGTGCACGAGCATGGCTTAAGGGGTCATTGCAGCCTTTGAGTTTGGGTCCATCACCACTAACCTTTTTTACTATAAAAAGTAATTTTAATTTTATAATATATATTAAAAAAATTTAATATTAAATTTATACTATTTATAGTAAAAATCTACCATGGACCCAAATTCAAAGGGTCCACCGTATAATTACCCTGGCTTAAGTTTCATATGCTTATATTTTTTTAAGAAGACATTCCTTTATGAGAGTCTAATAAATGTGCAGATCATCTTGTATCTATTGGGCTTCACAGTGATCTGGGCACTACTTTGTATAATGTGTGTCCAGTTTCTTTGAGATCCCTCTGATTAGAGGATGCTACATGCTAGGGGAGTTTCATTTCCTAGGCTCATTCATTCATCTAGTTTAGTCTAGATTTGTTTTTTCTTGGGCCTTTTACCCCGACAATAATAATAAGAAGAAAAAAACAATGTTAACAGGGAAATCAATAACATACAACTTATATTACGACTTACGAGTGCAACCAACAATGCAGAATTTTGGAGCACATCTTCTTACTTTAGACCATTTAGATGCAAGGGAATAATGATTGAAATATGAAGAAGGTATGTCATTTATCATTCGCTTTGAGGCATGTCCGCAAGCTCAACTCACACCCAACTCCAAGCATCATCTATGGCTACCCATTGCTAAGAAATCTCAGAGTCAGGTTAACGTCCACGTTCAGTCTTCGATTGGGAATGAAACGCTGCAATTTCTTCATCTCAAGGCTCTGTAAGGAAGGGAAAATCGACGAAGCACGCAAGTTGTTTGATGAAATGGCTGAACGAGACATCGGTTTGTGGACTACAATGATAAGTGGGTATATCAAGTGTGGCATGATTAAGGAAGCTAGGAAGCTGTTTGATAGATTGGATGCCAAGAAAAATGTGGTTATTTGGACAGCTATGGTTAGTGGGTACATCAAGCTCAATCAAATTGAGGAAGCTGAGAGGTTGTTTTATGAGATGCCACTGAGGAATGTCGTGTCTTGGAACACAATGATTGATGGGTATGCACGTAATGGCCAAACCCAACATGCTTTGGATTTGTTTAGGAGAATGCCAGAGAGGAATGTAGTTTCTTGGAATACAATCATAACGGCCTTGGCACACTGTGGGAGGATTGATGATGCACAAAGACTTTTTAATCAGATGCAAGAAAGGGATGTGGTTTCTTGGACTACCATGGTGGCGGGTTTGTCAAAAAATGGGAGAGTTGATGATGCTCGAGAACTTTTTGATAGGATGCCAGTTCGTAATGTGGTTTCTTGGAATGCAATGATCACGGGCTATGCACAAAATAGGAGGTTGGATGAGGCTCTAGAGTTGTTTGAGAGAATGCCTGAGAGGGACATGCCTTCATGGAATACAATGATAACAGGATTCATTCAGAATGGGGATTTAAACAGGGCAGAGAAGTTATTTGATGCAATGCCAGAAAAGAATGTCATTACTTGGACTGCAATGATGACGGGGTATGTACAACATGGTCTAAGTGAAGAAGCATTGAAAATATTTAACAAAATGCGAGGCAATGACGTGTTGAAACCCAACACTGGAACTTTTGTGACCGTGTTAGGTGCTTGTAGTGACTTAGCTGGTCTTACTGAGGGACAACAAATTCATCAATTAATAAGTAAAACAATTTTTCAGGACAGCACATATGTGGTATCAGCGCTGATAAATATGTACTCAAAATGTGGGGAGTTGCATATTGCTAGGAAGATGTTTGATGATGGGTCATTAAGGCAAAGGGATTTGATATCTTGGAATGGTATGATTGCTGCCTATGCACACCATGGATATGGTAAGGAGGCAATTAATCTATTTAATAAAATGCAAGAATTAGGTTTCCGAGCCAATGATGTCACCTTTGTTGGACTTCTCACGGCTTGTAGCCATGCTGGTTTAGTTGAGGAGGGGCTAAAATACTTTGATGAGCTTGTGAAAGACAAAACTATACAAGTCAGAGAAGATCACTATGCATGTCTGATTGATCTTTGTGGTCGTTCAGGAAGGCTAGAAGAAGCATTCAATATCATTGAGGGACTTGGGGAAGAGGCATCATTGTCTGTTTGGGGAGCGCTCCTTGCTGGATGTAATGTGCATGGGAATGTTGATATTGGGAAGCTTGTAGCTAACAAAATTTTGAAAATTGAACCAGAGAATGCCGGCACTTATTCATTACTCTCAAATATGTATGCTTTAGTAGGGAAGTGGAAAGAAGCTGCCGATGTTAGGATGAAAATGAAGGTCAAGGGGTTAAAGAAACAGCCAGGTTGTAGTTGGATTGAAGTCGGCAATACAGTGCAAGTATTTGTAGTTGGTGATAAGTCGCATTCTCTATCTGAGCTGCTTGGGCATTTACTTATTGATCTACATACAAAAATGAAGAAAGCTGGGGACATGCCAGATGATTATTTATTACTTGATGAGGAATTTTAGTAGGGTAAATCTGTGTTGGTCTAAGCTTGGATTATGCAGCGGAGTTGAAATGTTGGAAACTTCAGTTCACGGGATTCATTATGTTATACATGTATCCATGCTCCTAGGAGAAATGAAATATGGAAAAGTGGAATCCAATTCCAAAAAGGTAAGGTTCTTTTGATCTCTTCTCCACAATAGCAGAAGAATTTATGGTTCCCCTTCTTTAGTATTAAGAAAACTTTTTAACATGTAAAATTCTGTTATTGTTCTTAATGTTATATTATAATTTCTAATTAGGTTGTGAAATTACAGAACATGTCTTGCCATCATTTTTTTCCTCCCTGGGATGTTAGCTTGTTTTGAAGTTGAACATTTCAAAGATTGGATTTGGATATATGTAATTCGAAGACAATCTTTCTGCTACCAACTTATGATTCTCCTAGAATCACGAGGTAAAATTTTCTTGTCTGGAGATCATAATGATTCCTTCAAACTTGATATATTCTTGATTTGTTTGGGGGCATTAGCCACATTCCAACTTTTTATAAGTGAAATTGAAATTTTATCTTTCTCGAGATATAATTGTCTATCCGTTTTTGGTCTTCTATTTTGTGTTCAGTATAACATCATCATTTTTTTTTAAATACACATTTCTTTTTGGTAGTGATAATTTTTTTCCCGAAAAAGAACAATTTGGCCCCTTAAGTTAAATTATTTTTTTTTTATATTTGATCCCTTTTGAATTGTTAAGTAAAGTAGTCATAAATAATGATCCCCTTAAAACCCCTATCAAATGTCTCCAACAAGGCTTAGACATTTGAAAACTAACATTATGAGACCAATGTACACTTTTACCAAGTTTATTATCCTTACTTCTTCCTTTCCTTTTTTATGTTAGGGGAAGTTCTTGTGGTTATTCTTTCCATTGATTTGTTTGCTTTTAGGTTTAAAGTGTTTACTTTTGTTGTATATTTCGGTTATAACTTTTTGGTTATTGTGGTACTAATGATATGGAAACAATCTGGAAAACCTTATAAAACTTCAACATATACAACTGTTATAATTCTGTACCTATGAGTATGTATGCGGAATTATATGAATCTTACAAGCAAATGATGCTACCCCAAAAAGGTTTCGTGCATGTAGAGTATATGACTTCTGGACAATCTTGCTGATGCTAATTTTCGGCACTTGTCAGGGATGCATTCACAAAAATTGAAGCTGCTGAAGTGGTGTCCAATTGCTCACACTTCTCTTCATGGAATGGATCTGGCATTATACTTCCCAATATAGCCTCTGCATCCCATACTGAATTTGGGAAAGCAAATTGAGGCGCCTGACAATTCTAGAGCATTGTGAACTCATGGATTTATGAACTTGTGAACAATGGTTCACAATAATCTGAATGGCTTGTGTTATGCATAAGGCTCTACATAAACTGAAGAAGTGGAACTAAAACGGTTGCTGAAGTGATGACAAATCCACGAAAATAAGGATCAATATTGATATAAGAGATGTGTGCAAAACTTGAGTGGAAAATAAGATTAACAGTGTCAGTGAGATGGGAGATGTAGGAGACTTTGATTCCTTGGAAAGGGAAAGAGAGATAGGACATGAGAAGATAATGAAATATGATTGGACATCCATGTAAAATCCGTTTACAGTGTCAATACATAGTTATTAAATTCATATTCATGTTATATCATTTATTTGACTTTAAATAATTTACATCAATAAAACAAAATAAATCAATATTAAATTGTTATTGAATTGTAAATTGATAATTTATATTATTTTTTATGTTTTAGTTAGCATTTTTATTTTTTATATGATTTGTTTTTTTTCTTGGTAAAAAAAAACTTACATCCAATATGGTTCTGGACTCAAAGAGATCACTACAATAATGCTAATGCACTCACAGGTAGACATTTGCATATAAAGCACGTTTGCTCTATTCTAGAAATTACTCTACTTTCTAACTTTGCCTGTAACAGAAAATCCAACCCTTTACATTTCTTTCTAACCCTACCCTTGAAATTGTATAGAAGTCTTGAAATTTCTTACTAACAGAGATGTGGTTTCTAATTTTCAAACCTTTAAAATTGGATAGAAGTCTTTAAAATTGGATAGAAGTCTTGAACAAAGATGAACGGTACATCCAAATTGGGCTGTAAAATAAATAATTGATCCAAAGATATTGTACTACTACTGGGCCGAAACCAAAAACTGAAAGCAATAGTTTATAATTATATCTTTTTATGTGAGGTTTGAATTTATGATCTCATATAAAATTGTAAATTTTTCAAACTCCTTACTTGTGGTCCAATTCTAGTGGCTTAGCTTATAATTATAATCACTGTATATATTATATAATATGGTGATGAACTGGTTCTCATAGGAGCTAGATGGTGGACCGCACTGCTGGATTAGCCTTGTTCTCACATTTCTGCTGGATTAACTTACACTAAGTTGATCCCTTCTATATATATATATATATATGTATGTATATTCGCAATCCTAAAACCCTGAATAATAAAAAAGACAAATATATACAGAAACTGTTAATTTTATAAATTTAGTTACAGTACAGAGATATAAAACAAAAAAGAAATCCACCGAGTGCATATGCTACAAGCAAAACAAAACAGAACCCAAATATGATGGATCATCATCACTCACAAAAACCTCAAACAATTGGACCCAATCAACAATTCACATCATGGCTTCACCCACCAAAGCCACCACCCCAAGGATAAGAGCCACCCACATCCCCTCTCCATTCAAACTAACAGAACCAGCAGCAGAAGCTTCTGCTGGCAAGGCCTTGTTACCACCATCACTATCATCACCACCTTCATCACTAGAAGATGACGACTTCGTTTTATCAGTCTTAGGTGCTCCTCCTTTGGCTGCTGCAGGTGCTGGTGCAGGGGCCTTACTTGGAAGCACAATGTCAAGAGGTAGAAGCACCTTGTCCACTTGATATATGGCAAGCTTGTTGTCCGTATAAACGGTTCCGGTAACGGTGGCGTTAACGGCGCCGGTTGTCATGCTCACTTGGCTGCCGCCGTAGGTGGTGACGTTAAGTTGGAGCCTTTTGGGGTCATCACCGGCTTGTGTCTGAACTGGGTTGGTGAGTGTGTCGAAGTTTGAGATTGAAATGAAGGAAGAAAGTGTGTGGAACTGCAAGAGTTCAACTTTCTGTCTGTCACTGAGAGAATTGAGGAACCCTGCTTTCAATTTGGAGAAAGCGCTGTCCTCTGGCGCGAAAAAGGTCAACCCTCCAGACCCTGAAGTCACGAGCTGTGAATTGAGTTGGTTGATCAATTGGGTGGTCTTTAGAAGCCGAATGAGAACAGAGAATCTTTTGGCTTTTCTGAGGATTTGGACTATGTCAATGGAGGGAGCTTTTGGGACAACAGGGGTAGGGGCTCCACTTGGTGTCACGGGCACAAGGGGAACTGTGTTGAATCCTGGTGCTGGTGCGGTGGCAGCAGGTGGAGATAGGGGTGAGAGTGGTGGTGATTGTGGTAAGGGTGGGGCTGGAGGTGATGCCACTGGGGCTTGAACAGGTGAGAGTTGGGCTGAAATGGTGGTGGTAAAGTAGAATAAGGTCAGTGCTAGGAGTAGAACTGAGGCAGAGAAGAGAGATTGTTGTGTCTTCATTTTAGTTTTCAAGAATTATTGTTGACTGTTGAGGTAGGAATTGGATTGATGCTTTGGGAAACTGTGGAAGGCACTTTGAGAGTTGAGAGTTGAGAGTTGAGAGTTGAGACTACTAGTTGCACTTGGTAGTGTCTTGCTGTGAGGAAAGAGGGAGAAAGGTTGCCTTTTATTGAGGCTGGGAGAGTGATTGGCATAGGTGCAAGGTTTAGTTAGAATGAATAGGTAAGTTCTAACTTTCTTATAGCAAATAGAAAATCAAATTTACCTATCTGTCATGGACATAGAAAGGTGGCAAATCATGTTTGATTAGTTGTGTGAGAAAGGAGAGATTTGGCAATGATAGAGGAGGGGGACATTAAAATTAATGTGCATGCACGTGGAATTAATTTTTTTTGGTGGAATACCACATGTACTCTCCACGGGAGTCAATCCTGTTCGAGCCGGGTAGGACCTCTGTAGGCGGCAAAGCTCTCCCTCCGAGTATTTAACACAACTGCATACCCAGGGCTCGAATTCGAGACCACTGGTTAAGCTGGAATAGCCCCTTACCCGCTGATCCACGTGCTGGTGTATGTGTAACTAATTTGCGTTCACATCATAGTTACAATGAAATTGATGTGTGTAATAGTTGGAAAAGGGGATATTGGTCTGTACTCTGTGTAGAGGGGTTGAGTTATTCCATCGACCAGAAGGAAGAAAAGGAAATTAAATTATTTATTAGGTCCCTAAATGGCATTGTCTGACAGATGTTTTGATAATAAAGATTGCGGAACTAAGAATTAAACGTGAGACCTACCATAACCCAGATGTACTACAACTCTACATTCATTATACTTATACCTCAATGAAAGAAAAATGTTTAACAAACTCAACAGCGATTGATAAAGTGCAAGTAGATTATGATTCAACATAAATTTTACTTAAAATGTTTAAGATCACTCCCAACATAAAGAATAAAAACAACATAATTTTCATGAAGTTTTGATGACAGGGAGTAAAAGAAACAAATAATTAAGACTAGTCACTGTTTTCCATAAAACTTAATTAAGATGTCTTCATTCAGCTCAAAATTAGCAATATTTTTTCCGTGTCAATGTCAAACCTTTGCTTTTTGTACCGCATTTTCACATGATTTCTATCGTAGGTATAATCATATGAAGGTCGTATTGTTCTATAAAGTCAAAGTATGCGATCGATGTAACTACTATATTGGTAATGGGAAAAGTGGGACGTACATAATACGGTACGTCCCACAAATTTCCCACCGGCGCTTTTTTTTTTTGACCCCTTTCTTTTTTTAAAGTTGTCCCATTTTTTTTATAAAAAAATTATTTTATATTTTATTTTATTATTATATTTATTTTTATTTATTTTCAAATAAAAATATAAATCAAGAAATACAATTAAATGATCACATAAAATTTATGTTAATTTATATGAGGTTAATTATGTGTCCCAAAATGGTGAATATATTAAAAACTGAGGTTAATGGTGTTTCCGTTTGTGGTTAATAGAAAATGATTTTTGGTTAATTGTTTTTGCGAAGTGAATTGCAACCCCTGTTAACATGAGATTAATGATATGGCCGGAAACGGTAAACTATTAAAAAAATGAGGTTAATGATGTATACATTGGCGGTTAACAGAGTGAAATTTTTGGTTAATTGAATTTTTGAGATTAATTGCAACTCCTGTTAACACGGGGTTAATTCTGTGTCCAGAAACGGTGAACATATTTTTAAATGAGGTTAATGTTGTATACGTTAATGGTTAACAGAGAGATATTTGGTTAATTGATTTTGTGCGCTTAATTGTGTGCACAGAAACGGTGAATGAAGTGGTACATTTGGTTACTAACATCAAAATAAAATAATGATAATAAAAAACTTATGTTAACCTTTCAAAAAACACACATTTATTGTATTTCTTAATCTATGTTATTATTTATTAAGATAAATAAATAAATAATATATTAATAAATTTAAAAATAAAAAAACTAATTAAAAAATGAAAAAGAAAAAAGTAAAAAAAAATAGAAAAAGAAAAAAGGGGGGAGGGGTGCTAAAAGAAAAAACGTGTGGGAGGGGCTACTCAAAAAAAAGGGAAGGGGTGCTGAAAGAAAAAATGATGTGTGGTAAAAACTTTGTACTAACTGTTTATGTACATTTATCGGAACTGATTAGTAATCTCCATTTAAGTTATGATGTCTTGATTTTGCCGCAAATAGGGTTTCTTTTCTTTGCTTTTCTCTTTTCCGGGTCTATCTTTTCTTTGTTATATAAACATAACTAATTATTAAAATAAATTTATATTAGCAAATTTTGACGCTTTTTTAAATACACTTTATTATTAGATGAGTTTTATGTACGCTATACTAAATTAACACAGGTTCACTCTTCAGGTAGGAATTTGGATTCTTTACAGTCGACTTTACTACATTCAGTGAATCTGGACCGTCCGATCTCCATCGGACGGTCCAAAGGCCGAAATGATGTAATAACTATCTCGGCCTCTGGACCGTCCGATCTCCATCGGACGGTCCAAATTCGCTGAATGCGTGAATGCAGGGGAAAACCGACGGCAGGGAATCCGGGTTAGATAAAAAAATTTCAATTAATAATAAGAAATGTTGGAAAACAATTTCTAACATTTATATAAAATAATATTTTCATAGCTGATCAAAACACACTTTCAGTTTTAGGATTTACTCCCTCCTGTCCTCTATTTAATAAGAACCTTTTAACTAATTCACACGGATTAAGGAAGTTGGTTAATTTAGTTGATTGCAATAAATTTGTTATGAATGTGTATCATATTTCCTAAACTACCCTTAAATTTATTGAGACCCATTATCTTTCTCTTTCCAATTAACTACTCAATTGTGTCATACTCTCTCTACTAATTAATTATTCACCCACCTCCACTAATGGGGTATTTTTATCAAAGAATAATTAATGCATGAAATAATCTGAAAATGATCTTATAAAAAGGACCAAAACCCACTTTAGAGAAAGTTGTTATAAATAGGACTGGAGGGAGTATTTGATACTCGAGTTTGTCGTTAAACAAAACATTTTTAACAAAATTTAAAAAGTTTTAATATGTACTCCAAAAGAAAATTATGAACTTGACTTTTAAACATTTAAAAATATTTCATATTTCACCTGTTTGCTGTGTTTACCACATCACATGTTTCCACATATGTTGTAAATTGAGTTACAACTCTTTGGTCATGTATTTGCCAACTGAGCTACAACTCTTTGGTTTATATTTCACGTTTATGTTAAATATGAAATATTTGAATAGAAAATAAAAATTTAAAAATTTTTGGTAGAAAATTTTTTTATGACAGAATCATATTGACTTAATTTTAAAAATAATAAAAAGTAATTAACTAAAATAACTTAAAAAAACTAAAATTACACTGTCCAAAAATCAAAATTCCAAGCTACAGCCTTCAATTTTTTCATGGGGAACTTAAATAATCTTTTTCCCATTAAATCTAATTCAACCACTAAACAATCATTGTATAAAAGAAGTGAATCAGATAAGCTTTTAAAGCTATGTGACACCAAAAGTTGGATATAACTATTGACTTTATCAAATCTATTAGTATAATATATAAAAGCCGAAGCGCGAACTCCGGCAACGCATTAATCTTATTCTCATATTTCATTTTGCGAACTCAACATTGTATGGATCAATTCCTTAATTTTTTATGATTTGACATTTGGATAATTGAGATAAATGGAAACAAGGAGTTACAAACTTTAATTCAAATGCATTTATGGACATCAATGACCTTTTTCCCAATATTCTTTATTAATTATAAGATAAATAAACCATAAATATAAATTTTATTTCAAATACATGTAAAGTTTTATTCAATTTATTACAACAAAAGTAATATATATAATAATTATTATATTTGATATACTTAACAATATCATATTTTACTTATTCACTTGAGCAACACATAAGCCTTAATATTTAAAATGATTCCATGATATAATAATTTTTATTTTTATGTGTGTGTATATATATATATTTAATATATGCATCTATTTATAAAAGTATTTTAAAGAACCCACGCAACGTGCATGTGTTTAAATGTAATATATTATAACTGAGTAATGAGGTATAAATCGTTTCCACTTGTACATTTTTTACCACATCTAGATTTTATCTTAGTTGACATTATTTTAATTTCCTGACCTTTTAAATTTTTAATATTCTAATTTTCATAACCCAATTGATCATACACGCATATTCATTTTATTATATTATTGAAATATTTTTAATATTTTGAAACCATTAGGTCAATAGACTAATCATTCCCTTTTTATCATAAAAAATATTTTAAGAAAAATGTTTTTTATACAACATGTTGTATATATAACATGGAGAGAGATAGAGATAAAATAAAGAAGTGTGAGATGTGATAAGTGATGTGATAAGTGATATGATGGAGAGAAATAGAAAGAAAAAATATGTTGTATGAGTTGTTGTATAGATTTATTGTATGAGTAATATTACTCATATTTTAATATCTTAAAACATTATTAATTCTGTAAAAAGGATAAATATATTTTTCTTAATTATATTATTTTAAACTCATTTTTTCTATCGAATATAATTTTTACTCAATTTAATATTAAAACATAAATTATTTTATATTTATATTTGATATATTTATTATTTTAAATTTTAATTAAAAAATTTCAAACTCATTTCTTTTTATCTGCGCCCATGTCAACATCTATATTAAGGTTAGAAAAATGATAGGTCACGCCCGGGTATAATAATACACACAAAGAGATGAGTGATAGATGTGAAAAATGATTTATGTAATATAAAGAGAGATAGAAAATATGAGGAGGTGTGAAATGAACGTTAACAATGTGATGTGTGAACCTATCATTATTCTCTTAAAGTTTATAAAATGAGGCTTATTGAATCCACAATTAACATGTATGAGCTTGTTTAGGTGTAACTGCAAAAGTACTTCTAGGTGAAAAAAATAACATGAATTAAAGAGGTGAAATGCATTTAACTTCCCTAAGTTAAAATTATTCTTTGTGATGAGTTATATGTGAAGAACTAAGAAGTAAGAATGCTTCCCCTGTCTCAGTCACAATAAACATGACAGCAATCAATAATCCCTACGCATAAATGAGATGTATACAACTAAAATGCATGATACAAGAAAAATCAAGTATTGAATTCAGCTTTCTTGCAACAAAACAATCTATAGATTCATTTGAAGAAAATTAGGCAAAGGATCACATAACTCTCAAGCAAAACAGCACTCTTCCAACGACAATACAGAGAAAACCAAGGAAAAGAACAAAAATAGAAATTCACAAAAAGTAACAGTGCTTGTTCTGAAAATTCAGGACCAGCCTGCAAATGGGTCGGTCTTCCTCAACTGAAGATCGTTACTGCAGCAACTAAAGCAACACCAAGGGACACCAACATTGTTCCTTGATAGCTAATCAATTTGATGGCACCAGAACTAGCCTTGGTTGTGTCTCCTTGATCACCATCTTCTGCAGATGAGTTCTCCTTATCAGCTTTAGGTGCCTTTGCCAGGGCTGGTGCTGGAGCTATAGCCTCAGGCTTAGAGAAGTCCAAAGGAATAAGCACTTTGTCCACATGATATATTGCAAGTGTCTTATCTGAGTACACAATGCCTGTGAGGGTAGCATTGACCACCCCAGTTGAAATATTCACACTGTTCCCATAAGCTGTAACATTTATTTGATACCCATTTGGGCTATCACTGGCCAGTGTCAACACCGGGTTGCTCAGAGAATCAAAATTTGAGCTTGACACATAAACTGGAAGAACGTGAAACTGTATCAGTTCTTTCTGTTGGCGCTCTCCCAAAGAATTGAAGTAACCTGCTTTGAGCTGTGAAAAGGCACCATCATCTGGTGCAAAAATTGTTAAACCTCCTGATTTTGTTGTCACCAGCTGTGCATTGATTTGGTTGATGATTTGGGTGGTTTTGAGCAAACGGATTAGTGTGTTGAATGATTTAGCTTTCCTTAGAATCTTGATGATGTCTTGACCAGAAGAAGTATCAGAAGAGGAGGGTGATTGGGGTAATGAGGGGACTAATGGTTTTGCTGGTGCTGGAGCTGGTGAGACAGGGGCAGGTTTTGCTGGGGCTTTAGGGGCTGCAGCAGGTGACTGAGCCAAAGTGGTGGTAAAAAGGATGGAAGCAAATAGTACTAGGAGGAGTGAGAAGAAGATAGTTTGCTTCATCTTCTTATTGGTTAATTGGAAGCTCTAGATTGCTTTGCTGCTTTTGGAAAGATGCAAATGATGGGTTAATTGTTATTGCTATGAGGGTTTGCTGTGTGGAAGAGGTAGTGGAGCAGAGTGCTTTTATAGATGCTAGATGAATGAAAGGTAGGTATAAGGTTTGATGTATGTAAAATAACCAATAATTTGAGGGTATATCTTATCTGCCATGGAGATTCAGGTGGTACATCAAGGCAGATAAAGGTGACAGAGAATGGGATTTGGCTGCTGTAGTATAGCCACTAACTTTTGCTTGAAAATGCAGGGATTAATGAATGAGTCGGTTGTGAGATGATAAAAGATGCACATTCATTCAGATAAGGAAGCACCCCTTTTTCATTCAGGTAAGTAAGACAGATGTAAAATCAAATCAATGGGAAAAAATAAAAAATTAAGCTTGTTGTAACTGTATGATAGAAAACTGTTATGTTATACTAGAAAGAGAAATCTCTATAATTAGTACTACTTGTATTGGTTGGAGTATTTATATAAATAATATTTTTACTTGATTTTCTCTACTTCTAAAGTTTTCTAAAGCCCAATTTCCCATTTGCTTCAAGAAAAGGGTTAAGAGGAATTCGGGTTGAAAAATCTCTGCCTATATTTCACAGAGGAAACTTTGTTGCTGCGGATTTAGCTATTTTTACTGGAAAATACACAAACCAGTTGGAGACCAGGTTCTTATTATTATTTTCATTTTCCAATGAATTATGGAACCTTGATCAATTGCTACTATCATAATTGAAACAGATAAAAAGAGGTACGTTGTTTTTCTCTAAGTAGATCAGAAGAGAATATACTGATGATATTCATATGTTGGGTAGATCTAGTACTTGAAAGACATTGTTTACCACTCCCCAGTTCAGTCCTGTTTAATTTCTTAACGACAATTAATTATTTTACTATAATTTCATTCTTTTGTTCCGTTTCTTCTAATACAGATAAGTTGGACGTGCTCCTTTGTAGAAGGACTCATAAAGAGGAATTTTTTACAGTACTCAGTTGATTGGGAAATACCTATGAAGACTCAGATATTAAAACTATTTCAAAAAATAACGCCATATTTTTACACCAACCATTCTCCCAAGAAGAAAGTTTGTCTTGATATATTCTTTGTTAAATTGATATGTAACTCCTTAGTTTTATCAAAATTTTAATTAAGTTTATGTAGTTTAAAAAGTTTTAATTAGATCCTTACAGTATTAAAATTTTGTAAGTATGTTCATAGATGTTAACATCATTAAACTGCTATTAAGAGAAAACCAAAAAGAAACTAAAATAAGAATAAAAAATATAAAAAAAACTTATGTACTGTAATGAGAATATCAGAATAGTATATGATATATATATATATATATCATTCTATTAATTTAAGGGTAAGTTTAGTAGTTTATCATCTTATTCTACTCTATGCTTTTAGATGATTTATAGTAGAGCAGCACTCTTAAGCAGAATGGCTGCGAGATAGTTATGAATTAGCTACGAGATATAGCTACAGAATTGTTTTATAGCTAGTTCCTAGCTACACAGGCGTGAGCCAATGCTGCCGTGGAATGATTGACCACTTCAGAGATCCAATCACAGATATAAATGGGCTTCCTTCTCAAATCATATTAATCAAGAATTACAAATCTCTTGCAGTATTATTAGAAGAAAAATATGAATAACACACATTTTAATGCACTTTTTATTATTAGGCGGACCCCATCATTAAGGGAGTGGGTCCTGGTAATAGAGGGAGTCCAATCCATTTTTAACCCATGAAATTTGCATTTTGTCATTAAACAATACTTCTGAAATCCACATTCATGATCCCCAGGAAGGTTGGACAAGCTGAAAAACATACAACAAAAGTCTCCTTATAAAGTAAGCTCAAGAGACTTTTGTCACTACATATCCTTTAAGATTTTATTTTGATTGTTACTGTGGAAGGATAAAAAGGGAGTAACTTTATTATAAAGTAGATAGCTCTCTCTGTGCTTGCTCACATATCAGTATAAGACTCTGTCTGCAATCCATAACTCTGTCCCCATCCCCATGCTTGAGAAGCTGCAAAAATACAGTATAAATTTTCCCTTAAAGAACATATTACCATAACCAAATTGACCCTAAAAGATAAATAATGATATTTCACAAAACAGTGTTTATAAGGAGAAGCAATGCACTCACCTGCATGAGCGAGAGCCCAGTTGCTGTCCTGTTCAATATGCCAAGCAAAATATCCAAGTAATCCTCTTTGTTTGGCATAAGAAACTTTGGCAGATATACTCTGAGTATCATCATAACCAAACCAATCTGTACCTACAGAACAGTAATTGGTAACAAATGTGGAATCAAACACAGCCTGTGCCCCAGAATTTTTTATATCCTTGTACTTCACTGCTCCAAGCCCTTGCCTAGCTGGTGCAAAAAGTCCACGGTTATTAGGATCAGACAAACTCCACTTGAAACCATAGAAAGGTAAACCCAGAGCTATTTTCCAGTGTGGCACTCCTAACTGAATCCATTTGTTGACCCCTTCATCTACACTGAATAGGCCTCTTGGGTTTCTCAAAGGAGCAGGTGGTTGTGTCAAGGTTTGATACCCATCAGAGGTGAAAAGGTCATAAGTCATGACATTGACCCAATCCAAGTTGTTTGCTATATCCTGACCAGGGTAGAACTGCAATGGGGTGATTTGGTCTGAGCCACCCACTGCAGCAGATAACAGCAATGCTGGCCTGCCAACTGTTCTAGACTCTGTGTTCACAGCTTCTCTCCATTCCCTGATGAGTGAGCCAAAGTTGATCTTGTCTGTTTCTGAGGATGGATACTCCCAATCAAGATCAAGTCCATGGAAGTTGTTTCTTCTGGCTAATTGGATTGAAGAATCTATGAATGATGTACGGCTACTGGCTTGGCTAGCCATTCTGGAAAACATTGCTGCCAAAGCAGGACCACCACCACCACCTATGGATAAAAGGGTTTTGATTGAAGGGTTCTTTGCCTGGATGGTTTGGGTGAAGATTGAGAATTGAGCTGAGTTTGAAAAGGAAATGGTGACTTGGTTGGTTATGGGATCAAGGTCAGCAAATGCACAGAAGAGGTGGGTGTAATGAGAGGGATTAATGTCAGAAACTGCAAGACCACTTCCAGAATACCAATAGCCACCTTTAATGGTAGCTATTGCAGGGGAGAAGTGGAATTGAAGGACCATAAGGAGAGTGGAAATCAGCAATGAAAGCTTTTTGGAGTTGGCCATTTTGTTGTTAGATATGGCTCTGATGCAAACAGGAGTGTGATGAGTGGTATATATACTTCACAAGTCAAGAGTAATGCCAAATAGACAATTAAGGTAATGTTGTATATATCTGTTGCTATATTGTCATTTTGCTACATTAAAGAGTTTTTTAGAGGCGGCTAAGCAATTTTTTTTTTTCGGTACATTGTATTTATCTAGCATTATTTGTGGCGGCTTTGCATAAGCCTTGAAACTCTGAACTTTGTTTGATATCTGGAAGTTGCATTATTAGAGTGTTTATTTAAATGAGATTATGGTTGTTCACTCTTCAGGGCAGTTAATAATACTAAATGAATCAACCCAACTACTTAGACCTACAGGCTATACATAAACTTGAACAAAGACAAGTCAAGTATCACTATTCCTTATAACTCACCTAGTCAATTGTGTGTGTGTGTGTGTTTGATATATTGATAACAGCATTACTACTTTACTTTATATGTGATTTAGCAAAAAAGATTCACAAGTCCCAATCCAACTAAATTTAGAGGTGATTCTCTTAACAAGATTTATGGCTATTATGTGGATCTTTGTACAGATTTTAGGATAAAAATAATAATAAAAAAAAATTATTCCAATTTTGCTATCTTTCCAATTCCAAAACTTAACAATGGTATTAAAGCCACTTATAATGTCATAACTTAGTTATTGTTTCATTTGGTTTGGGATTATATGAGATGCTTTAACGTTCTTTAACACAACCTTTTGTAAGAGTTGCAAAATAAGGATATGTAGACGACCTTATTAAGTTCAGTGAATTTTGCAAGATTTCTCTTGTTGTTATTAAATTTTGTGGTTTTTCCTCAGAATGAGGGTTTACTACATTAAAATGTTTATATCTTTGTGATTTTTTTTATTTGTGTATAATTGCTTACAAAAAATTATTGTTACTGAAAACTTTTTGGAACATATTTTAACTCCATAGGGAGAAAAAGAAGATTCATTTCACTTCTTCTAAATTAGTAATATTTGTTATCTTTTCCCACTGTCTAGGACCTGAAAAATTTATTAGATATTTTTTGAATTATTTAGATGTTATATATTTAATCAATATTTTCTTGACATAATTAATTTCAGTACTAAAATAACAGTCTTTTTACTAAGTTGTAAAATGTAATTGAATAGAAAACATGGGCTCGGTTTGGATACAACTTCTGGAGAATAACTTCTAGAGGAAAAAAAAAAGAAAATAAATCAAAGAGTTTAAATGAATTTAACTCCCCCATAAATAAAAGCTAGCCTTTGTAGTTCACCTTCTCCATATGCTCTCTCATTTACCTTCCCCATAAGTAACTAATTTCAACTTATGCAGAAGTTAAATTCATCTTATCTAATTGATTCATTTTATTTTTTCCTCTAAAAGTTCTTCTACGAAAGTTGTATCCAAACTAGGCGATATTCTATTTAACTAAAATGAAGTAATGAATCCAACTAAGGATATATGGCAGTATTGTTATGTGTATTTACTATTTTTGCATGTGAGTCTCGATACAATGGTTTTCTTTTTTTCTTTTTAATGCAATATGAATAGAAATACTCTAATGCTTTATCTAAATTCTATCCATTTTCATCCCTAATTTTAACTTCTACTTACTTTCTTTCTTTTCTTCTTTTTTGAAATGTTACTTATATAGTTTTAACCCGCTCATGGTTGCTCTCAAGAAGAAAATCATTATGTTCCTAGCCTTGTATACTGTATTTTTAAAATGTGTTAAAACATTGCCAGCTTCCTTGTATAAAATCGCTTTAATAAAATGCTTTTCATATAAAACTTGCGTGAACCTCAAAACCGTGAGTCTTCATTTCCATAAACCAAAACTTTTGGTCCAAAAGTGAGGTGCTAACTGCGACAAATTTAATGCTCAGCAGACAAAAATTTCTATTGTGAGGATGAAAGATCTCTATTGCAGGAACCTCATGAGCAAATTTCCCATAGTGAAATCAAATTTGAAGGAAAAAGACTTTTTTTGTCAAGGAAAAAACTGTTTATGGATTTGGTTGTTTCTCAAGTTTGATTTCATTATTTGTCAAGGAAAAACAGGGATCATCATAATTCTGATACAACGTACTACCTCCATTTCTATTTAACTGTCCACTTTTAAAGAGAAAAATTGTTCCTATTTAATTATCCACTTACAAACTCAATACATTAATAATTACACTTTTCTCCATTTTACCCTTATGCCAATAAATAACCCACTATTGAAAACTAATAAGAGTCAATAGTACTAAAAGAGATAAAAGTGTAAAATAGAAAGTTCAAAATTTATTTCCATGAAAACAAGAGTAATGATTGCATTCCTTAATATGTGTATTTTTAGTCAAAATCGGCAGTTAAATAAGAACAGAGGTAGTATTAAGAAAAGAATACATATTAAAAAACAAACGGTTACTTATCTTTTATATCGTATAAGCTGTAATGAACCACATATCGTATAAGTGAATGTATTTCTAACATCCTCTCACGCAAGAGTCCATTGGACTTGAATCGTGGACAATGCTGCACAAATTCACCTACCTTGAGCTAAAATTAAACTATTTTATTGAAATAATGAGGTAGTAATGATCAAACTCTTGACCACTTGGTTGTAAATGCTCTGATACCATCTTAGGATTATCAAGGTCGAGGCCAGTGATTTAGCAGCAGTGGTCCATTGAAAGACAGTGACCACGAACGAATAGTAATTGATAAAATTTTCAACTGAATCATTGTTTGAAATTTCCATCAAATTTTTGCTAAGGAGGAAAAATATACAAATATCTTATCACTAAAATGGAATTCACTACGTTAACTAGTTTCCTACATTTTCTTCATCTGATATATAACTACATGCTTTTATTAAATTAAATGAAAAAAAAAGGCTTGACCCTGTAAAATTGAACCCTATAACACATCAGGAAAAAGCCTAAATACAGGCAATAGAAATGGTTATTGAATGAACCCAACCCTTGAAAGATTCCCAGAACCAAAACTACCTCGGAGATTTTGTAGAGAGACATTTCCCACATGAAACAAGGTTCAGCAATGCACGTGGTTTTCTGGTTCTAATTTTCAAGCGCGACAGCTGTCAATGCAATTAAATACATCAATAATGCAAAACATACAAATTGTAAAAGAAACTCCTAAGTCCTAACATTATATTTAACATTAAAAACTTGGGAGAATTTCATTGGTAAACCATGAAAGTATTGGATATATTACAATTGCAACACTACACATCTGTATATAAAATCAATAACCATGCACACACAAACATTAAACTATAAACATGGCAAAGAATAAGAAAAATATAAACATCAGCTTTACTTTATTTACTTATTTCACTAAACTTTGTAGCCAACAACTAGCAAGTTTAAACATATTCTTGAAGGTGGTGAAATTATTTTATAGGATGAACACTGAGAATAATAATAATAATAATAATAATAATAATAATAATAATAAAATGACACAATGAGCTTCAATAAATAGCCAAGCAAGAGACACCAGTAATACTGCCAAAGGGAAAAACAACCTTAGACCATGAGATTCTCGTTATTAGGAGCTCAAAAACTGAACAGAATCACAACAGGTTCCAAAAACATATGTATGCACATCATACCTAAAATGGAACTTATACTACCTGGCCATTTTGAGGGCATTGCTACATCAAGCTACACAATGCATGCTTTTATGAAAAGTTTATTAAGTCAACAAGAAGATTGCCAGTACAATAGAAACCAGTTTAACTAGAGCTGTAAAAGCCCAACCCTTATGAAAAGAGATCCCCAGCTATCTTCAAATGCAAGAGAAAATGATAAAATTAATAAGGATGCTCCTTCCTAGTTGATATAATTGATCTAGCAAATACAGTTCTGACTGCCATAAGATATTTCAAGTTGTATCAAACCTAATCTAATACTGGCTCAGCGGCAGCGCAACATAACATTAATATGGTGTATTCAAGTTTATGGCCATAAATATTAGAATATGAGTAGAAAAACTGAGATTTATGGTTCAAAAGTTTAAATATTTAAAAACAGAAATCAGATCTTAGGCTAATTGGAAACATGTTTTTTTCCTAATTATTTATATTTTTTAACAGTAAATTTAGAATTAGAACTAACAAAAAAATGAAATACCTTCCGACGGGTTACTCTTGTTGCTTTCCAGCATAGTAAGCTCCTTGATCTTGGTTCCAATCTCCTAAAGAGTAAAATGATTTTAGAATTAATAGGCAGTTATATAATCAACATTACTGTGTCACTGAAACAGGACAACATCCAAATTCCAAAGCTCAATATTCCAAAATATTCACATTAATAATCCCTATCCCATACCGACTCATAATTGAAAAGGAAGGATAATCTTAACCTAAAATATAGTTCTAGGAAACTCTTATTCAGTCTTCTTATTCTTAATTATTCAATTCTGCATGCACACTTCTACATGATTTTTTTTTGTAACAAACTTCTACGTGATTTTGATTTTATTCCTATACAGAAAACTAGATATGTCTTTAAGAAATCCAACTCAGCTAGCAGATGTAAAATATAGTTATCCTGTTGTCCAACATAATACTACTGATGCGGTTAATTAAAATTTAGAAATACTATGCTTTTATGTGATTCTCATCCCCCTACCATCCTTCAAATACAAAATATGCCACATCTATCCAAAACAAGCTATATTAGTACATATCAAAAGAGAAAGGGATGGAACAGCAACATACAGATTTTCTTGTTCAAGCTTTTCAGCAATAGAAACTGCTTTGCGTTTTGACCACCCACTTCGCTGACCTTCAGCCTGCTGGATTACATGAGCAAGAGATACCTTACTTCTTACAAGACTTCGACTTTGACCTTGCTCCCTAAGCTTTCTTCTGTCTAAATGCGACTTAACAATTGGCCCTTTTTGGGAAGCTGATGCTTGTCCTAGACTTGTACCTTCTAGACTTTTATAAGATGCTATATGAGCATCAACCTGCTGCTCATTATTCTTGTGCTCCACATGAGAAGATGCTTCTTCTACAATTTCACCCCTTCTCTTTTCAACAGAATCAATTAGTGAAGGATGAGCTTCAGTGCCAACACCATTTATGTCTCTAATTTGAGATGAACCATCATTGAAAGCAGGCAATATAAGAGGCAGTTGAGCAGCTGAGCCTGCATCTTTATTTGACTCACATCTAATTTCTATGGTTATAGAAGATCCAAGGACAGATTCAAATGCTTGTAAGATGTGACCAGTGAACTTCTCAGCAGTAGATTTAGCCAGTTGAGAACTAAACATTAGCTGCACAGTTGGAGCTGCACAATAAAGCATCACACTACTATTAGATAAATGGTGAAATGCCACTGAGCAAAGCTAATGTTGGAGAGACACAGGAGTAACGGTATCATAATAACAAGAAAATATTAATAAATTTAACAAGAAATGATGTAAGTTTCAGAACAAGATCAACCAGTTCAATGGAAAAATAATGACCAATGAGATAAATCATAAAAAATATATGGGAACAGAGTGAACTGAAAGCACTCAAAATAGAACGCTCAATTATTTTAAGTAGTATGTGCTGCAGACTAACTACTCTTAACTTTATGAAGAACTCTACTAACCATAAACAATGCAACCAGAACTGAATTTTCAATCCACTATAATAGCGATATCAGGCCCTTTAGTATGTTGATACTATAATTAGCGCAGTCACATCTAGAGACCATTTTATCCCTTCATTCTTCCAGATTTGAAATTCATTGAAAACTTATGCATATTATATAAACATTGATAATGACATTACTAAAAGCTGAGCATCACAGGATTGATAACCACTGTTAACTTTATGATGAACTCTAAAAGCATTAAACAATGCTACAACACAAGAACTGAATTTTCAATGTGCTATAATAGTGATACAAGGCCCTAATACATATTATATTACCATTGAGAATGACGGATTTGGCTCCTCTAAAGTAAGGTATTTACTTTAGAGAGAAAAGTGAGCAGTTATAGACATTTATTATAAAATCAACAGTCAAAATTTAAACAACTTCACAGTTTGATATGCTCACAATTTACTATAACTTCTCAATTTTCCCTCTAAATCAAATCTTTTACTTTAGAAAAGCCAAATCCAAGAATGGCAATTCTGAGGGAGGGAGCATTTAATTATATCACTACAAAAAAAAATATTAATTGCATTGTTGAATAAGCATTGTGCAGATTTGATGTTTACCTGCCCCAAAACTAACAGAGATCAGCTTGCCTTCTTTATACAAAAACTCTTTCAGACCAGTAACTTGAATCCTCTCAAGCACCTCTAACCATATCTCTTCAGCTTCTTTACGGTTTTTACCCAAGATTTGCCTCTCATTTATCCTAATCTTATTATTGGTGGCATGCGAATAAGTATGTTGAGGAGGAAAACCAGACACACTAAATCTTCTTTTCTCTGAACTATGACCCTTTGTCATACCATCTGCTGAGCTTCCAGCATGGAAATTTTCTATTCTCGCATCCATTGACAATCGTCTGCCTTTGTTAGGAATTTCAACAGGATTACCAGTGATTCTAGCAGCTTCTCTCACATCTGCATTTTTTAGTGCCAAGGGACTATGGTTGAAACTATTATCAGATGAAGTAGGCAACACATATTGCTGGTCAGGAGCAAGTTGAAGCAATGCAGCTGTCAACCATGTTAGCTTGTCATTGGACATCCTCAACTGCTTTTCAGCCTCAGATAAAGTTTTCAGAGCTTGGCGAAGCTTTTCCATGTCTTCTTTGGACACTGAGACAGAAATCAGTGTCATCAATTTGCGAAAGAATAATAACAAAAAATGTATTCATCAATATGAAACCAGATTAAAGCTCTCAATAGATAGATAGATAGCAAAAGGATGACGAGGATTTGAAATGGTGCAGCATTAAATATTTACTGTTACTTTTGATCTGATAACTAACATGATCAGTGTCACCTCAGTTTGCAAATAATTGATAATTTGGTAAACTATCTGAAAAAAAAAGAGTTTTTCTACTTACATGGTTGTCTCCGGAAGAACCTCCTTCTTCGCCTTTCTTTTGCGAAATCATAGGTCCCAGCAAGTATATCAGTAATTACTGTAGCAAGTTGTGACATTAAAGCTAATGGCTCAACACCAGTTTCCATGATTACTCTCAAATTCTTCACAGTGTTAACTGTGTCTGCAGATAATGCCAAATCAAGCAGATCCACCAATTTCTCATCAGAGATGAGCCCTACCTGAAAAAAAGATTAAAACTTCAGAGCAATTCATGCATAGCAAATTAGCAATATTAACAGAAATTTACTACAGAACCTAGTGTAAGAAGCACAAACAGAAACAGACTAATAATAAACAACTTACCAGTTCCTGAACTAGAGGAACAGATATTCTCTGCCCGAGCAAACTAAGTTGTTCAAGGGTCATCTCAGCATCTCTCAACGATCCATCTGATCTTGATGCAATGAGTTTCAGGGCATCCTTATCAATTTCTAGACTTTCTTTGGTTGCGATCAACTGCAGTGTGTATATAATATCTGCATCCTTCAGCTTTGGGAAAAAGAATTTTTGACACCTGGATATTATTATATGAGGCAAGACATCAAGACTAGAACTGACAAGGATAAAAACCACACGTCTAGGTGCTCGATCAATGACCTTTGATATAGCATTCCAACAATCTGCTGACAGAGTATCACAGTCATCAAAAATAAACACTCTATATTGTGATGGAAGCTGGGAAACAATCATATTATCAAGTAGATCCATGATGCTCTCAAAGTCAAAATTACTGATTGGACCAACTTCCCTTATATTTCTACTCTTGCCCATATCATGTGCTATGCAATAATTGCAAAAGCCACAAGGTTTTGGGTGTTCTGAAGAATTACAATTCAAAGCTCTGGCAAATATGCGAGCACAGGAAGTTTTTCCAGTGCCATGGGGACCATAAAACACATACAACAATCCAACTTTCCTTTTCATTACTGCATTTGAAAGAGCTTGTGCCACTAAATTCTGTCCAACCATGTCTCTGAAGGTCCGTGGCATATATTTTTGTGTTAAGCTTTGGTGTCTACCATGACGATTCCCTCTCAACTTATGTTGGCCACCAGATCTAGCTTCAGAAGCAAGATCAGAATCAATATCATGCTTGAATAAATGATCACCAAAAAGACCTAGTTCCCCAGAATAGTCATGGCCCCAGCAAGCATTTTCAGTGCTTCCATGAGATCCAGACGCATCAACTAGTAAAGGCAGTGCCTCTGCATCAGATTTAGTATATGAGCTTGATTGCTCAGATGCCACAGGCATCTCAGAAATATTTCTTCCATTGGTAGTTAATGCCCCTTTCTTCAGCCTTGAGTCAGATAAACCACAAGAAAAACTTCTTCCAGCCATGTCAAGGAATGTTTTACCTCTATGATGAATTCTGGACCAATTCCAAGGAATACCACACCCATTTTTTGGAGCCCTAGTAACATTGTCATCTGCATATTCATCAACCTCCTCAGAGTGATATTTCTGGTGGGCTGAACCCTGAGCTAATGAGTTGGAAGCCACAGACAATTCATTCTCAGCACCAATATCTCTTGATGCTGTAGCAACCCGAGCTCTTCTTGCACTTCGAAATTTACGCCTTTTTACCCTATTCATTCCACTTCATGAGCACGCATGACAGCTTCTGCCTCCTCAATAATTTTCTCCTGTCTTGGAAACCTTCCTCGAAAATGAATGTTTGATGATGCTAAATCATCACTATCCAATGGAACATCATTCAGCTGCTCAGAAAGGGTCTTAACTTGAACATCTTGAACATTCTTCCCCCTCTGTTTGCTCCTTCTCTCTTTAGACTCAGAGTGCCTTGAAATAACATCTTCAGCCAAACTTCTGCCAGCTTGATCTAGGGGTTGCCCTTGACTGACATCCAAATAATCAGGCCTATCACTCTTCCTACCAGATTCTTCTCTCCCAACTCTCCTCCCATCCCCCATTCCACTCCTGCTACTCCGTTCACTAGTTGCCGGTACCGCATCATGACCCCTACTAACCTCACCTGGAGCAACTCTTGATGCACCTATATTCACCAAGGGTGGTGAAGTTCCAGACAATCTCCTCCCTTCCTTCCTGCGCTCAACACCTATAGACCTTCTTCCCCCCATAGCCATGGCATCATTTTCAGCTTTTTTGTAAAGTATGTCAACTACAGAAGGTGACTTCCATGATGGAGGACTTGCAGAAGGGTCCCTGAGAGAGCGTGATCTCTGCAGCACAACAAGGTCCCTCATGATTGACCTATCAGCCAGTATAGGGCTGTTCTTGTGCATATGGTTCTTCAAGTGAATGCAATTTGTCAAATGGATGTGGTTGCGTAGATGATCACTGATATCACCATTGGCATCCTTAAGTACCCTATTGCGGATAGCCCTAGTCATGATCAAAACATCAACCCCTCTAATAGCAGAATCTCTTTTAAATTAAGGAAACAAACCAAAAAATCTCTCATTTTAACTTCCAATCTTTCACTATTATGGCAGCAAAAAGAAAAATAAAAAGAAAATGCTCAATCCTAAACTCCTCCCATTAATTACCCCGGAAATGCCAAAATAAGGCTAGAATTCAAACTCACCAAAAGGGAAACAGCGACTCCCATGGTCAATTATCCCATGAACGAAGCAAACACTAAAAGAGCCACCGAGATTCGACCCACCGTCCACGAGGAATCATTAATCACCAAAACTACCCATCAGATACTCCCTAAACAAAACCCAATACTTCGCCAAACCCATTGAACCAAACACAGGGCCAAAAGGAATGAACTTTGTGGACCAGACCAGTGTGCTGCTACCTCCAAGAAAGCGAGAAGCAACTTTAGACAGCACAAGGCACAATTTTGAGGCTAGGCAAGCAAAGAGAAGAGGAGAAGGCAAGACCCCATTATCTCAAAGCTCAAGTGCAATCAAAGTACCCCCACTGTTTGACAAAATGAAAGGGAGTTAATGAAGCAGAGGCACAAAGAACATGATGTAACATTTCTAAAAGGGGGCAAAAAGAGAGAGAGAGAGAAGGGAGGGTATAATAAAAAGCTAGAAGGCAAACACTTCAATCACCTGAATCAGAAACAGAAAGGTGACCCGTTTGGATTATTAAGCACCAGATCTCTCAGCAAGCTTCACATGCACTTCACGAGGGGCTTCTTTGAAAAGAAAAGGATAGTAGTAGTGTAGTGTCCAACCCATGACTAGTAGAGAGAGAAACAGAGGTTAGCAGCAACAGAAAGCAAAGCAAAGAAGAGAGTGAGAGAGAAAGGAGTGGTGGGGGTTATGGGGTTGTGAGATCCGTTGTAGACAGACTCAGACATAATTCTGGGAACAGAGGACACACTGCCAATAAAGCGGTGTGTCCATTTGCTAAATGCTAAGCATGCAAATATGGGGGTTACATATAAATATTTTCAATATTTTTGACTGCTTATTCTTCTCAAAAGAAAATAATAATTGGGGATTTTGAATTGGGAGGGGACCAATCAAAGCCGTCCCGTTGAAATTCCACGCTGTTGTTTGTTTAGAGTTGGACATTTTTTGTCATGCTTTTTATGTAAGAGTGAGTAGACATTTGGAATTGCTTGTGATTTGTGAATATTTTATTCTTGATTATACTATGCCTTGATGCCGCCTTAAAATGAGTTCAAAACTTGCATTCAATTGAAATCATGACATTAGCCAAAATATTCCAATGATATGTACCTTGTTGCTATCAACTACTGACGCAAACTAGTCCCCCCCAAAAAAATGAAATCATACTTGATCTTTTCTCATCATATTTGCATAAAGTTTGGGTGGAAATATTGCAATAATATTGTGGGGGTGAAGATCAATAGCTTAGGAGAATGAAATTTTCTTACTATGATGAAATTCCAATGTAAAAGTTTATAATAAAGAGGAGACAAACTAAAATACTTCATATTATGTTATGTGACTGACTACAATGTATGTAAAGAAAAAATATCTGTTTATTAATTATTTGTTTAAGATAAACAAGTGGCACTCGCACTGGCACACCTTCTATTTATTTTTTTCCTGTTCAAAGTCTATATGTGATCTATAGTATGGTATATTATCCCAAAAAATTAAGTTATTGGATAAATGATCTATAAATAATTTTATATAATATATTTTTTAAGATAGCCATAAATAGTGATTATATACAATTATACATCTGTACCAAAATAAAATGTCACATTAAAATGTTTATTGATTCATTTTGAATGCCCCTAGTTGTATGTCTTTACTTCCATGCATGAAATTATTTGGTAGGTAACTGCTTAACGCTGCAGGTTTTGCAATAATAATGGCACTTTGATTTTGATATCCACCTGCAGCAGCGAAAATATAAGTATTCAATTGCGTATAGCAATATCAATGTTTTGAATTCCGTTCATTTTTTTCACTTTTTTGTTTTCGATGAGAAATTATATTATCTCCTTGTACCGTTGTATGCATCGGATACTTTCCCTGCACATGTCATTTTGTCCCATTTCAACCCTTATAATATAAAATATACTTGGAATCATGGGGAGAGTTTTTTATTGTTATTTCTTTCTTTTTTTTTCTGGGTTAACCGAAAGATGCAAGTTTCCACCATTAGTTAGATGATTAATTTAAAGAATAATGTTAATGAAGTATTGGTTAAAAAATAAAATAAAAAATTGTTATTAAAAGTATAAATTAATTAACCACAGTTAACTTTCACAAAATATTTTTTTTATTTTCTTATCTTTTAGTTTTAATTATTAAAAAAGTCATTTTTTTTTACTTTCATGTTTTATAGGTTTATACGAAAAAATGACTGGTGCGGATTTAATTCTATTCTACAAAACTCATTATTCATTTCGCATTTTGAACAATTTTTGGGACTTTCCCATGTGAGAGCTAAAGTGCGGTATAGGTGGTCAGTCATTTGGCTAGCTGTTCTTTGGTGTCTATGACTGGTCATAAATGAGGCTATTTTTTCAAATAAAGTATTGTCTACTTCAGATTTGTTACAGCTAATACAATTACGTTCTTGGAAGTGGCTTAAAGCAAAACACTTCAGTTTCCACTATCGGTTCTTTTCCTGATTAATGGCGCCTTTTGCTTGTTTAAATTTTGGTTCATGTTTATTGCTCCCTGTTTCATTTGGTGGCAAGGGTAGTAGCATAGGCTTATGGTTTTGGTTTCCTATGGCTAGCTTTGTATTATTTGATTTGATTTTCTGATTTGTATTGGATTAGAGCACCTTTAATACTCTTCTCAATAAATTTTGCTTATCTAAAGAAAAGGTTTATACGAAAAAATAAAGAAATTAATATAAAGTTATTTTCACTATTTTATGTACAAAATTTTGAAGGTGGAAAATAAAATGAAAACAAAATGACATTTATTTTTATAACTAAAATTGAAATTATTTTTATAATTAAAATAAAAAATAAATGAAAAAAATATCTTCTGAAACTAAATGTTAATATTTAATATGATGAATGTTATGAGTTTAATTAATAGAAAATATTTTATTTATGAATTTTTAAGAAATTTCCTTGGAACATTGGGTAGCTACATCCTTAATTAATTAATTAACTAACACGAATTATACTATCTGGCACATAGTTGCTTATGTGAATGCATTTTAATTTGAATAAAAAAATAGAATTGAAGTAACTTTTAATTAGCATTTTAATTTGAATAGAAATAGGATTGAAGTGATTAAACTTTCAATTAAAACATAAAGATAAATTACTATGCATTATTAGTGTAAAAAAATCTATATTGTCATTAATTTGTGTCTTATCATATTATCCATGTTAGGGTCAAACTTCTTTCCATTATTAGATGAGTTCAGTGTGTGTCTATCTCTCATATACTTAACACATTCAATAAATGAGGAGGATCTACACATGTCATGTTAGCTTGATATTTGAATGAAAAATGTCTTGTTTCCACCCATTTAAATTCTTTGCAACTATAATATCTTCCCAACAATAGCATTGGATAGGGTTAGCTAATGAGGTTGAAGAATATGTGCTATTCTAACACTCATACACATATATTTCACTAATTAGAAAAAAATAAAATTAGTCCCTCAACAAATATGATTTGGCAGAAGTTAGGCCACATAGGATTGTATAGTAGCCACATAACACCGCTTACATGACACTCGATTATATCCATGTCAGTATTTAACATAACACTTAGTAATAGGGACCAAAACATATAATAGGAAAGAAATAAGAGATGAAAACAAAAAAAAAGTCAGGGACTAAAATTTAAAAAATTATGGATTAAAAACTTAAGCCTGGAATATATTAATGACAAAATAAATGTTATATTAAATGAAATTTATTAGAGTAAACCCTCAACTAGTTCCCTGGAATATACACTTGTCATCAATTAGGTCTTTCAAAAATTCCAATTACAAGTTAAGTCCTCGAAAGTTTAAAATGATTACCACGCTAGTCCTCCTATTACTCACCATTAGTCCCTAAAAAATTTCAGTCACCGATTAGGTTCACGCAAGTTTAAAATGGTCACCGCGTTGGTCTCTAAAAGATTTTCGTCACCAATTAGATCTCTAAAAGTTAAAATGGTCACCACGCTAGTTCTCTTTAGTTATACTTACCGTTAGAAACACTATTGAAGAAGTCGATGAAGCACATTTTTTGTGTGATTTGTCTTGTTAAGTGTCAAACAAGCATCCAATTTACTCACACATGTAAACAAGCATCATGACTCAACATTCCCTCCTTCTTTTCGTTATTTTCTTCAATTTTTAGGTGTTTTTTTTCTCCTTTTCTTTAATTTGTTTTGTTCACGTATTTCTAGCTGATGGTGATCACGGATCCGGGATAGGAAGTGACAATAAAATAAAGTGATCGTTCGTTGGAAATACTTCTTAGGCAACTGCCATTTTATGGTGGTCTTTTCCTCATTCCTTGATCGAGAGAGATAAATGATGCCCAAGTTGATCGTCGCTCTTGAGGGATGTCATAGGGACCATGGCTAAGTTTGGGATTAGATGAAAAGGGAATTGTTGTGCAAGTCTTGAACCCGCGAAGAAGCAATATGAGTGATGCTACGCATATCATTAGCGCTACGGTGCGAGATTGGCAACCATGGCACCAGGGCTAAGTTTGCCATTTAATTTCATTACTTTCTTATTTTTGTGTAAAAAATATTTTACCTGATTAAGAAATAATAATATGATGTGATAGATAAAATATTAATCATGTAGTCTTCAATTATATATTTATAGGGTGAAAAATATAACCCACCTAATTGTCATGTTTTTGTATAAAAAATATAAAAATATTGATTTATTTTATAAAAATATTTTAATCACAATAAAAAACAAATTTACAAAATATAGAATATAGATATATAAAAAAATTTATTTTAAAAAAATAAAAATTGATCGATTTAATGGAATAACTATATTTTTAATGATGATTCATAAATATCCTATTGTCTCTCATGCAAATTGAAAAAAAAAATAAAGAAAATAAACTCTTTTAAATAAGAAATTAATAATGATTCATTTTGATTTAAACTAAAAGTTTAGAATATATATTACTATACAATTGTCAGGAAAGTTAATTGAAGTCTTGAAACCAACATTTTCATGCCTTATTTCATATTAATAAAAGCATTGGTTAATTTACATGTGTCTTTGATCCACAAATTTCATGTGGTGTACAAAGGATGTGCGAATCAACCCATCCACTCACAGGAACATTCCGTGCTCGGTGCAACTTTGATGTATACAATTACACAAATTGTCTCAACCCTACAACACTCACGCTCTTTATAGACACCCCCGACAGGAAATTAATTGACGAGTACACTAGTACAACTTTATCTTTATTATTGTTTTTGTGTTTTTCTTTTTCTAATCTGAACTTGGAACTTCAAATAAAAAGAAATAATGCTGCTGGCCACACTTTAATTTTGTCAATTCATTAATTTATATAGGTTAGAAAAATTACATTTGAGCTTACATTAATAAATTCTATGTTGTTTTTATAAAATGGATCGATGAAATAATCTATAAATGATCAGTCCAAAAATAATAATGTGATCGACTATAGTCTTGCTGTTTTATTAATGTGAAAGTCTAATTAGACGGTCAAGTGTAAGTCCGATGGATTATTCAATAGCATAATTTTACTCAAGCTCATAAGGGTTCACTTGCTTATATAAAGAGGCATTTCCGACCTTATGAAATGAATCTAATATTAAAGTGATTTAATTTTTTTATTTTACCTTTTAGAAAATAGTAACACGCTTTATTCTTATTTTTTTTTCCGCTAAGCAAATAAATTTTATTAAAAGGGAGTACAAGGGGTACTTCAACCCATACAAATGTACAAAAAGAAGAAATTACATACAGTAAAATCCCCTCCCTAGACCAAACCCAAACACCAAATCAACTAAACAATGAAATCCACACATAACAGGACCCTGCAGGTGTAAACATTTATTATCTCCAGTTAACTAGCTCAGTAATAATTGGAAGTTTAGGCACGCCCCAAGGTACTCAGACCAAGAAGAAAAATGGTATGAAAAATCATGATCTTTCGCTCTTAACAACTTCCATGATCGGAGCTTCATAAGATCTAGCACCTCATCTGCAGAGAGAATATTATGTGGAAAAAAAATACCTGCATTCCTTGCTAACCATAGACTCCAAAGAACAGACAACCAAATCACAGACCACATGTACTTCATTTTTTAATTACAATTAGGCAACTCCAATAAGAATTGTTGAAAATGAGCAATAAAGGAATTATGTAGAAAAGAAAAAAAAACCCACGCCAATCCAAACAAAGCATCCAAACATGGTAAGCGAAATGACATTCAAAAAGTAAATATGAAGAGGTCTCCAACCCTTGCGAGCACCAAATACAACCAACATCAGAGTTGGGAAAGATATGCCTTTTAGCTAAATTTGATTTTAATGGGATTCTATCAAGCATAACCCTCCAAGCAAAACAGGAAACCTTGGAAGGAACCAGTGGACACCAAATAAACATGTGCAAGGGTATCTCTGCATGAATGGAGTCATTAATAATAATGTGATAAGCTGATTTGACAGTATATACACTGCCAGGATCTGCTTTCTAACACCAGCCATCATCAGACGTCACATTAATCTAAGTCATATTCAAATCCAACACTAACAAAGATAATTGTAGCAATTCCCACTAAAATAAAGGCCTTCTCCAACACTAATTCCACTCTAAACTACCCTCCATACTAAGAACCATATCAGCAACCGAAATATCTTTATCAATAGCAACAAAAATAACCTATTGTACCTCACACAAAACAGAGTAGAGGTACACAAGCATTTCTCCAAAAAGAAGTATTTCGCCCATTGCCCACAACTCTAGCACACATTATAGAAAACCAATCCCAAGTGATATCAGCACTCTCATCAATACTCCATAAATCTAGCCACCACCTAGAACCGGTAACCCTCGCATCAACCCCTCTCACACCAGGCACCCCATAAATAGACGATAGAACTCTGTTCCAAAAAGAACTCCTTTCAACCAACAAACGCCACCTCCACTTCCCTAACAAGCCAAATTAAAAAGCTCGTAAATCTCTCAAACCTAAACCCCCAAACTGTTTTTCCTTACAAACAACATCCCAAGAAACCCAGGCTAATTTCTTATGAACATCATCTCCCCAAAGAAAATTTTTAAATAAAGATTCAAGAGTAGAAATGATACCTTAAGGAGCCTTAAAAAAAGAAAGATAGTAGATCGGGATGAAATGTAGAACGGATTTCAAGAGGACAAGTCTACCGCCAAAGGACACCATATTTTGGTCTTCCACTTCGATAACCTTTTTTCCACCTCTCGCACAACAGGCTGCCAAGTCGACAAGCGTCTGGGATACCAATAGGTAACCCCAAGTAGAAACATGAAAAGACCCGATTTTACAGTTCAGAAACCGGACCATGAGCTCCAGCCATGACAAATCAACATTTATCCTGAAGAGCTTACTTTTAAAAAAATTGACTTTTAGGCTAGCCATTAACTGAAACAACTGGAAGATAGCCTTAATAGCCCACACATTACAGGGGGAAGCATCACCCACAATAATCGTATCAGCAACATATTGAAGGTGTGAAATTAAGATTGCATCATGGCCAACATTGTAACCCACAAAAACACCCTCTTGTGTAGCCTTAAGTAACGGAGAATGTAACCCTTCTGCAGCAATCAGAAATAAAAAATGTGCCAAAGGATCCCCTTGTCGTAATCCTATATCAACCCCAAATTCCTTGGAAGGACTACCATTAACAAGAACAGAAACTCGAGCAGTGGCTAGACATTCCAATACCCACCCTCTCCACTTTGTCGGGAACCTCATTCTCTCCATCACAAACAGTAAGTATTCCCAATTGACAGAATCATAAGCCTTCTCAAAATCTACCTTGAAAAACACACATGACTTTTGACTCTTTTTGGCCTCCTCTAAAATTTCATTTGCAATCACCACACTATCAAAAATCAATCTGCCTTTCAGAAATGCAGATTGACAATCAGAGATCACACTGCCAATTACCTTCCTCAGTCTATTCGCCAACAGTTTTGCCAACACCTTATACACACACCCTATGAGAGAAATAGGGCGATACTCCTCCACTTTTTGGGGATTATCAACTTTAGGCACGAGAACAACAAATGAGTTGTTAGAACCTTTGACCAATTTTGCCATTTGTATGAAACTCATGTAGAAAAGCCAAGAAATCAGACTTAATATCCTCCCAAAAATCCTTTATAAATGTAAAATTAAAGCCATCAGGACCTGCACTATTGGATCCCTCACAATCCCATATTGCATTCTTCACTTCTTTCTTAGAAAAGGCAAAATCAAGGTTGTTGCATCTTCTTTTGACAATTTTTAAATTATGTATTTTGAAGATAAGGTCTACTTTGGAGACCCTCCTTGAAGTGCATCTCAAAGAAGCCTTTTATAGCAACTTTTACTTCTTCAGGCTCACTATACCTCACATTCGACACCTTCAAGCTCCGAATTTCATTCCTCAACCTTCTACTATTAATGCAAGCATGAAAAACTTTGTATTTGCACCCCCCTCTCTTGAAGCCAATTTAACCTGACCTTCTGGAATAATAATTTATCCTTCAAAGATAAATTGGCACATATTTGAGCCTTTCATTCCTTTCTTTGCAGAACTTCTTCGTGTTGCAAGTTTGTCACTTCACTCTTGAGATCTAACTTATCCACACTTTATTCTTATAACTTCTAGATATTCCATTCATATATTTAAAATTTGAATTCAAATATCTTTTTACGTAGATCAATCTTTATCAATATAATTTTAAAAACACACACATATATATATATATACTAGTATTAATCTGCATAATACGTGAATAAATATATATTTTATATAATTAAATTTATAATAAATTGATATTTTTAAAATAAAAAAATAAAAAATTTAATATACATTATTATTTGATGATATTTTAAAATGATTTTGAAATATAGTTAACATTATTATTTGGTAATAAGATATAATGAAATTAATTAAAATCATATTGATAAAAATAAAGATTTAAAAATAAGAATTGGAATAGAAAAAGATAGGATAAGATTTTGAATATTAATAAATTTTAAAATTTAGAATTAGTATTTATTAGCATTTTATAAAATCAAATAGGAAGAGAGAAAATTACTATTAAGGATTGGGAGGGAGAATCTCACTCTCACATGTGATGAGTGAAATCCATAATCCAGTGAGAGAAAGAGAGAATATTAAAAATCAGTGAGAGGGAGAGTAGGGTGACTGGGTGCCTCGCTCTCCAAGGTGATGTCTCACTCTCTAAGGTGAGGTCTCAAAATTATAATATATAGAAAGTAGATATATATCTGTGTGTGAGGAGGAATCAAATTATACTCTTTGTAAGTTACCTCAAGTATTACACTGCTCAATATTTTTTTAATAGATCATTGTATCAAATAATTCACTGTTTGATTGAAAGTTACTAACATATAGATCATACATATAAAACTTTACGTTAATCCAAAATTATTTGATATATCATTGAGATGTCTCAAGATTAACATCATATATACATTTGAAATATATGAAAAAAATCAACCATTTGATTATCAAATTATGAGTGTCAGAATTTTACAAAATTTGACACAAATAATCATGATGGTGAATAAATATAATTCAACGGTTGGATTACTAAATCACATTTGATTAGTAGTTATCAGTAATGTAATCCTTAATGTAACTTACACCGGTGTAAGTTGAACCCTCCTCATATATATATATATGTGTGTGTGTGTGTGTGTGTGTGAGGAGGGTTCAACTTACACCAGTATAAGTTACACTAAGTATTACACCGCTGATAACTACAAATCAAATATATTTTTTAGTGATCCAACCGTTGAATTATGTTTATTCATCATCATAATTATATGTGTCAAATTTCGTAAAATTTCGACACTAATAACTTGATAATCAAATGGTTGGATTTTTCATATATTTAAAATGTATATATAACGTTAATCTTGAGACATCTCAATTACATATCAAATAATCTCAGATTAATGTAAATTTTATATGTATGATCTATATGATAGTAACTTTCAATCTAACGGTGGATTACTTAATACAATGATCCATTAAAAAATTATTCAGTGGTGTAATACTTGGTGTAACTTACACCGGTGTAAGTTGAACCCTCCTATATATATATATATATATTCTTTATGCATTACAATTTATTTAGCCAATGACAGGTGTGTTTAAATAGTCTAACCAAATTTCGTTGGACGAGTGTAATTATTTTTAATTGTCTGAACAAAAACGACATACCAAAATGACTTAGGACTTTCTCATTTATGGATATATATGGGTCACAATCACATGTGCGCCCTAAATGGAAGGTAGTACGAAATCGGAATTATTGATGGAAGCTTCAACTTTGTATGCATGAAGGGATGGATCTGACTGAATTTAATTTGATCCAACATTTTATCTTTGGATGCTCAAACTGTTGCAACTGAAATATATATTATGGACTACATTACATTACACTACTGAAGTTCTCTCTGAGCCAATTCACATGACTTTTTAATGTGATCTTCTGCACTACCCTTACCGGCCAATCTAGCAGAGAGAGCTTAAGTGCAATGTTTAGAGAGAATAATAATAATATATAATGCTTCAAGTTTATAATCTTTTGCTAGAAAAGGGGTGTGCTAACTGTGTATTAGATCCATCATTACCGGTGGTCCACTTCGAATGGCAGTACTGCAGGTGGTAAAATCTCTTTAGAATGATATGAGATACATAGTGGAAATATATTTAAGAAATATATGGAGGAAAGGAATATTGGTTGTTAATTACTATACCAATGAAACAAAATGTTTATGGATTTAATTGGTATATACGGTCAATGTAAAGAAGTTTTATACATACATCCAATAGTGCGTTGCCACATCATTCAATGAATGTGACACCTCATATGTTATTAAATTCAATAAATGATGTAGCAGCACATCATTGGAGGTCTGTGTAAATTTTTCTTACACTAACCGTGTATTATTATACTCAAAGTATAAACATAACACGGTACACACATATATAGGACACTGAAATTTACCCTAATAATAAACCAATAACAAACCTTCAAATTAATCTCGAGGCTACCTGTGTGTTTGGGACTCATGAGGTTCCACAAACATAAAGTTTGCGCCAGAGCTTTATAAGAGTTACTCTCACCACCACCAATTTTTCATCCCAAGAGCTCCTCTTGCATCTTCTATATTGTAATTAATTTTCTAGATCTGAGTTCACGATTAAACTAAGAAATCGAGAATCTTAAAATTTAATGATTTTCACAAATGGCATTAATATCATACATAAGAAAAATGTCACTACTTAGCTCTATCCATTGCAAGATATCGTACCTTTTGTTTTGGACCAAACATATATCTCGCCTCAGTGCATGTTTGATTTAGCGTTAAAACGTGTGGTAAATTCACGTTTACAACGTTAGAAATAGTTGCGTTGAAAAATCTAAACTTGAATTTGACTAGTTTTAACGCCAAATACACCATTAGTCTCATGCGTACGTTTGATAATTCATACCGACATGGAACTACTTTGTTGTACACGCGGTGTATTTGATCAATCACAATTGGGCTGTGATTTATAAGATACGAGTAAAAAAATAACTTTTTCAAATTTATTCAAATAATAATTTGGAACTAGCTAAAGTTATATAACTTATATTTAAGCACACTTAAATTATAATTTTGCTAAACATGTTGTTTATTAACAAAAAAAAAAAATCATTTTGCATATTTTGAAGTGTGAAAACTATAATCCAACGCATGTTATATAATAATTTTTAAGGTTGCGAACAATGAAGAAAACTAACCTAGGCACTCAGGACTTATAGGACCATCCTCATTTCTCAAGGTCCATATATATATATATGGCGCTTTTTCTTTTTTTTTTTTGGTTACAATATATATGGCGCTTTGAGAGCCTACCCTTAACCTTTTTGTTTGTACAGAGGAAAACATTAAATTGAGTGGTGACCACCGGTACAACATGTGAGGGAACATTATGTAGAAAAACTAGCTAGGATATATATTCATGAGAGTTATGGATAATATATATGGTGTGTAGTTGAAAATGGTTGTGCCACAAAACGAGGATAGAGTGAGAGTTGATCTATGACTACTTGTATTGCAAATCAGAAAGTAGTTAAAAGTGTGTGATATGCTTTGAATTTGAACTTTTCTTTTCATACTTTAAATCTTTTACAATTATCCTAATCCTAATTATTAATTACTTTTAAATTTTTATCATATGAAAATAGAGGTTTCTTAGATTCGCATGTAAGAAGATGAAATCATTACCCATTATCGCAACAAATCTTTATTTGACTACTGCTTTAACTTTATAATGTCCATGTCACCAAATCGTTTTATTAACTGATATTGAAAGCTTACTTTAGGAAACTTGATGAATGGAAGTGCTTGATTAAACAACAAAATCCCCATTATAATAAACTACACTTTTCCTTACGTAGAAACGACAAAAGATATATAATTAGCACGCCTTTTATAACTCGCATATATTTATAATAGCTGTTCTATTTAGAAGGGGGCTGACATATATAAAGAGGCTAATTAAGCCCTATAGCTAGATCGACAAGAAGAAGTTGATAACATATAGGCAGGAACCATTATGTGTGTGTGTGTGGTTGCACCATGTGTGACTAACAATTAATATTTTTATACTTACTACATAAATATTATAGGAGGCCTATTTCTACAAATTAACACAAGGGTAGTCTAATTTAGGGGTCGTTCGGGGTGGTTGCGAGTTTTTAGTTTTTTATTTTTAAAAGCTTTGAATTAAGATTTTACAACTCAAAATCAAAAATTGAAAACCACTTTTTGTGTTTTTCAAAATGTGTGTTTTAAAAACCACAAAATCAAGTTTTCAGGTTTTAATTTTGAGTTGTAAAAACTTGATTAAAAATATTTAAAAATCAAAAACTGAAAACTCGCCTCCACTCCACTTTAGCTTTGAAGTTTGGTTAATTAACATTGCGTTAGCTATGTATATACAGATAATATGACAAAAAAGGAGCACAGTCCAATGCAGCTGACTCTAAGTTTAAGGTGATGCCTTTTTCTTTCTTTAATTTTATACTTAAGGAATAGGAGGGACCCCAATAATTTAAATGGATGGTGGAGAGAATCATTTTGATTCATTGGGAAAAATCCTTCGTGTCTAGTTCCGGAGAAACATCAATATACTTATTGTTCCGAAATCTCCTCTCTCTTTTTGAGAAACTTTTTGAGTTGTGATGCAATCTCTAAATTGAAAATTCTAATTAATCTTGAGAAGAGAAATTAAAGCAGCTCACTGAACTTAATTAATTGGTTTGCATAGGATTTTGATTTGATGATCACAAGTATATATGTGTAGGTAGTTGCTCGCACTCATTCATTCACATCCACCTTTGCGGCGGGGAGTTGGAAGGAAGCTTGCTCGGTTAATTGAATTGGAATCTAAAGCTAATAGATAGATAGAGAGGCCACTAGCTTCAATTTTCCCACACCCAAAATTGTACACCACCGTACACTTTTGGGTGAACAGTGATTTTTTTTGTTTTTTTTATTGACAGTGTTTTTTTTTTTATTTTTTTTTTAATGAACAGTAATTTTTTTAATGAACAGTGACCTTTTTTTTAAATCTATAATTAACCATACTAATAACATAGTTAACTAGAAAATTGTATAGCATTAACCATAAATTTGTTATCAGTATTATGATTAAATAACTGTTCAAGATGAATTTTGCTTTCAAGTGAACATGTGGTTAATACCATATAAGTTGGTGGTTAGCTGTGTTATTAATCTGGTTAATACTTTGTTTTCAGGTGAACATGTGGTTAATGCCATATAAGATGGTGGTTAACTGTGTTATTAATCTGGTTAATAATTTGTTCAAGTGAACATGTGGTTAATACCATATAAGTTGGTAGTTAACTATGTTATTAATCTGGTTAACTATGTTATTAACCATTCGAGCAACTTATTTAACCACATAATAACTCAATTAATCACTTTTTGTCTCACTTATAATTATTATCCAGATTACTAACACAGTTAACCACCAATTTATATGGTATTAACCACATGTTCACTTGAGAACAAATTATTAACCAGATTAATAACACAGTTAACCACCAACTTATATGGTATTAACCACATGTTCACTTGAAAACAAAGTTCATCTTGAACAGTTATTAATGACGAACCTTTAACTTTGTTTTCAAGTGAACATGTGGTTAATACCATATAAGTTTGTGGTTAACTTTGTTATTAATGTGGTTAACTTTGTTATTAACCACTCAATCAACTTATTTTACCACATAATAACTCACATTTAAACCATTTTTTGCCTCACTTATAATTATTAATCAGATTATTAACACGGTTAACCACCAACTTATATGGTATTAACTACATGCTCACTTGAAAACAAATTATTAACCAGATTAATAACACAGTTAATCACCAACTTATGTGGTATTAACCACATGTTCACTTGAAAACAAAGTTCATCCTAAACGGTTATTTGATCATAATGATTATTACATAAATAATCACTGAGAATGAATTTATGGTTAATGCTATACAATTTTCTGATTAACTATGTTATCAGTTTGGTTAATTGGAGATTTAAAAAAAAGTCACTATTCATGAAAAAAAAAGTTACTGTTCATTAAAAAAAATAAAAAAGTATTATTCATGAAAAAAAAATAAAAAAACACTGTTCACCCAGTACCGTGGGTGTACACTTTTGGGTGTGGGAAAAAACTTTTCCCTTGAACATGCTATAACAAAAGTACAATTTTCTTAATCTTCTATATAAAATCATTCCGCTAATTGGACACGTGTCCAATTCTTATGCCTCATGCTTTCCTGTTCTCCTTACATTTCTACTTTTTCCTGTTGCACTTTATTTAAACATTAAAAGCCCAACCTTGTATACAAAAAAACAAAACCTGTTATGTTAATACTTAATATTGATTTTGTGCTTCGAAAAATGTTTACTTTTTTTAACGTTTTGAATGGTTTTATATTTCTTTTTTTCCTTTTCTTTTTTATATTACGTTTTTTTCTTATTATTATTTAAAAATACTTTATCTCATTATTAATTTATATTTATCACTTTTATTACATAGAAACACAAATTATAAAATAAAATAAAATAAATGTTTAATTTACATTGAATTTAAATTTTCCAAATACACGTGTCACGTTTTATCACTTGAGTTTTTTTTTAATTTAATTATGCTCATTTTAATAAAGTTATTTTTTTTATAAATCAAAGTCCTAACTACGTCTATTTTATTATGCTCATTATCAATTTCTACTTATCTATTTTATTACATAAAAACACATGCCATTTTTTCTCACTTGCGTTTATTTTAGTTTCTTTATCCCCACTTCAGTAAAGTGATTTTTTCTTGAACCACGGGAGGCAAACTTGCTCCTGCCATTTCCATTTTTTCTTTCTATTATTATTATTGTTGTTGTTGTTGTAGTAGTAGTAGTAGTATTATAATGTTTTCATTCATCATTCGTTTTTTTTAATTTATTTCATTACAAATGTGGTTTTTTAATTAACAACATGTATTTTTCACGGGAGACAATTTTTCTCCTATTTGTTTTTCCTTTTTTCATAGTTTAATTATCATTTCATTTTTTATTATTGTTATATTAAAATATTTTCCCTCAATTACAAAATAAAAACATTTTCCCTCATCATCCATTTTTTTTTGTTTAAAACCAGGTATCCTCCATGGGAGGTAATCCTGTTCGAGTCGGGAACATCCACATCATGGCGAGGCTAGCTCTCCCAGCGGGGATTTTTTCCATCCACAAGACTCGAACCCGAGACCTTGCTTAAGGGGAATCAAACATGTACCACTTGAACCAACCCCCGTTGGTCCTCATCATCCATTTCTGATTACATTAAATTTAAAGTGTCTTATCCAATATATCATTTATCTCTCGATTTTATTCTTTAATGTTTTCACTTATTATGTCTCTTATCTATTTACTCTATATCTTAAAATTGTTCCCGCAATACACGTGTCACGTTTTCTCACTTGAGTTTTTTTTATCTAATTTTAATAAAGTTGTTTTTTTAACCATGGTCTACGGGTATCCACGAGACGCAAACCTGCTCCTGTCATTTTTTCTTTTTTATTCACACTTTATTTTTTATTTTTATTATTATTATTATATTAAAATAGTTTCTTTCATTATCCATTTTTTTATCACTTTCATTACATAGAAACACCAATTGAGAAATCACTACAATAAATGTGTTAATTTACATTAAATTTAAAGTGTTTTTTCATTATATCATTTATCTCTCTTTTTTCTTCAATAATGTTTAACTTATTATCTCTTTTATCTATTCCATTTACTTATATCTTAAAAATTTTCCCATAATAATTGTGTCATGTATTCTCACTTGAGTGTTTTTTTATTTCTTATTTTAATAAATTAAAGTTTTTTTATGAACCAAAGTTCTGTCTATGGGTATCCTCCAAGGGAGACAATCGTACTCTCATCGTTTCTTTTTTTCAATTACACTTTAATTTTATTTTTTAAAATTATATTAAAATAATTTCTCTTATTATCCATTTCTGTTTATCCGTTTTATTACATAAAGCACATGTCATGTTTTCTCACTTGTGTTTTTTTTGTTTTTTTTTATTTTAATTTCAGTAAAGTGATTTTTTTTAACAAAAGGTATATTGTCCACGGGAGACAGTCTTGCTCTTGTCATTTTCATCTTTTCTTTCTTTTATTGTTTTTTATCACACTTTCATTGTTTTAATCATTGTTGTATTATAATGTTTTCTTTCATTGGAGGTTCTTACTAATTTATTTTGTTATAAAAGTGATTTTTAAATGAATCACACGTATTTTTCACAGGAGACAATTTCACTCCTACTCTTTTCTTTTCCCCCCCTTTTTTTCACACTTTTTTCTTTTTATTATTGTTATATTAAAACAGTTTCCTTTCATCATTCATTCCTGATTATATTAAATGTGTTAATTTACATTAAATTTAAAATATCTTTTCCAATATATCATTTATTTTTCTATTTTATTAACTAATATTTTCACTTATTAACTTTCTTATCTATTCTCTTATCTATTTACTCTCTTTCATAATTTACATTAAATTACACATGTTACGTTTTCTCTCTTGAATTAAAGTATTTTTTTTAATATATCCTTTATATTTATCAATGTTTTCACTTATTATTTTTTATCTATTTTATCTATCTATTTACTTTCTATCTTAAAAATATTTCCGTAATACACGTGAGTTATCTTAATCTTCTATATAAAATCATTCCGCTAATTGGACACGTGTCCATTCTTATGCCTCATGCTTTCATGTTCTCCTTACATTTCTACTTTTTCCTGTTGCACTTTATTTAAACATTAAAAACCCAACCTTGCATACAAAAAAACAAAACCTGTTATGTTAATACTTAATATTGATTTTGTGCTTCGAAAAATGTTTACTTTTTTTAACGTTTTGAATGGTTTTATATTTCTTTTTTTTCCTTTCTTTTTTATATTACGTTTTTTTTCTTATTATTATTTAAAAATACTTTATCTCATTATTAATTTATATTTATCACTTTTATTACATAGAAACACAAATTATAAAATAAAATAAAATAAATGTTTAATTTACATTGAATTTAAATTTTTCGAATATTTCTGAATACATGTGTCACGTTTTATCACTTGAGTTTTTTTAATTTAATTATGCTCATTTTAATAAAGTGATTTTTTTATAAATCAAAGTCCTAACTACGTCTATTTATTATGCTCATTATCAATTTCTACTTATCTATTTTATTATCTATTTACTCTCTTTCATAAAATTGTTCCCGCAGTACACGTGTTACGTTTTCTCTCTTGAATTAAAGTTTTTTTTCAATATATTCTTTATATTTATCAATGTTTTCACTTATTATTTTTGTTATCTATTTTATCTATCTATTTACTTTCTATCTTAAAAATGTTTCCGTAATACACGTGTCACGTTTTCTCACTTGAGTTATTTTTTAAAAAAATTATTCTCATTTTAATAAAGTGAATATTTTTATAAATCAAAGTCCTGTCTGCGCCTCTACGGGTATCCTCCCCTGGAGACAATCCTGATCCTGTCGTTTCTTTTTTAATCACACTCTATCTTTCTTTCTATTTACTCTCATTCATAAAATTGTTCTTGCAGTACACGTGTTACGTTTTCTCACTTAAGTTCTTTTAAATTTTTTCTTTCTCATTTTAGTTAAGTGAATTTTTATTGAACCACGATCTACGGGTATCCTGCACGGGAGATAGTCTTGCTTTTGTCGTTCCTTTTTTTCCATTTTTAATCACACTTTATATTTATTATTATTAGTATTATATTAAAACACTTTCTCTTATCATCCATTTTCTGATTATTTGTTTCATTACATAAAAAGTGAAAACACATGCAATGTTTTCTTGCTTGCACTTTTTTAGTTTCTTTATTCTCAATTTAGTAAAGTTATTTTTTTTATGAACCACAAGTATCCTCCATGGGCACAATCCTGCTCCTTCCATTTTCATTTTGTTACTTTTTTTATTTATTACCACACTTTCATTTTCTTTTATTATTATTATTATTATTATTATTATTATTATGTCAAAATATTTTCTTTCATTATTTGTTCTAATTAATTTGTTTCATGATAAAAGTGAGTTTTTTAATTTAATAAACCACATATATCTTGCACGAGAGGCAAAATTACTCTTACCGTTTTCTTTCTTTTTTTCCTTTTATCATACTTTAATTCTCAAATCTTAATATATTTTAATTTATAATTATATTAATGATGTATTGGTTACTATTTTCTATAAAGATGGTAACAATATGCTTTTTACATTCCAAAAATCGATATATATGATTATACCATAAATTAATTTTATTATAAAATTTAATAATATATGTAAAAATGAACATCGCTATCAACCCAACGTCACCCGTGCATCGCACGGGTACTATGCTAGTTAGTACAAAAAAAGTTGTTAATGTCAAAATGGGGAAGGGAGGGTGTTTATGTTTCTAATTTTAAGAAATTTTTTCTTACAAAAACAACTATATGAATGCAAATTAATAATTATTTGTAAAAAAAGCATTAGCAAAAGATTATCCTTTCAACATTATTAAATTGTGGCTGTTTAAGTATGAGTAATCATCAAAGGTCGTGAAGAATAAGACTCAATAAACTTTATAATTTTAACTCGAATACAGGGATTTTGAGTTCTAGTATATCAGCTCTCAGCGTGATGGGTAATGCATGAAAAAAAGGCATATATGCACAGTTGGCATGATTTCAACAAGGAAACGAAAAAAAAATGCTAGACGTAAAGATCTTAACAACCCAGAGATCACTTTCTAAAGCAAACAAGAAGAGAAAGTGGTAAGTTGATAAAACGAATCGGATATAAAGTTAGTAAATATCTTAAAGCTGAAGAGTTAATTTCCATTATTCTTTTACTAAATCAAGCGCAACCACTTTTTTTATGTGCAAGCTTTCCTATAATCTAGTACTAACTGATGATGGACTGGAGGCAAAATGGAAATGAAAGAAAAAATAAGAGAGAGAATATTTGCTTCCGAAGCTATAGATGGTTTTTTATTTTTATTTTTTTGGTCAACCTATAGATGGATTTTGAGAGAATAAAACTTTTTGTTCGGCCCTTAATATTGGTCTACGTTATCACCAAAAACATTTTGGGTTAAAATGACATTTCTAACATATTCATGCATATGCCTCAACTCAAAAAGGCTTATGTCTAGGCAAACGGGAAGCCCAAAGAGAAGTTAAGGCCCAACTCAAGATTGTTGTCCTTCCTTCAACTTTCTTTCCGTAAAGATAATGACATATGGATCAAATCAAATTGTTAATGGGAAGCAGTTTGCTGTGGACGATATGGCTTCAATGAAGAGAAGGAAAGATGTAGATAACAAACAAGATGACAATCATTTTGGAGATCGGAGGAATCTTGTCTGCGTGCGTGGAACATTAACATTACAACTTAGCTTTTCTTCGTGGAAGATGGATCCCCAACTTCTTTGTCACCATGTTTGTTAGTCAGATGATGATGTAGTGTGTGTTCGGTTTATTCTAAACTCACATTTTAAACGTGGATTCAGACTAACGCTATTCTCAGCGTTGACTCGAATTCACGTTTGATACGTGACTTATGTTGTGCCCAAAGTGTGTGAGTATCCTCCAAAGTCTTACATCGGGTAGTTTGAAGAAGGGAAGTGGTAGACCTCTACTATAACTAAGGTGTTATAGTTTGGGTCTACTCACCACAACAACACTAGTCTTTGAATGTTTGGGGACTTGGATAGTTGTGTGTCAAGAGAGGGTTTGTAATTTTTTCGTGCAAAGATTGTGTGAGAGGGTTTGCAATTTCTCCTTGTAAAAATTGCAAGTGGAGTAATAAAATTGTGTGTGTGTTTGTGGATGTAGGCAAGAGGTGCCGAACCACGTTAATTTCTGAGTTTGTTCCACTATTTTTGTTTCTCTCGTGTGTGTGCTTCTGCATATGAAGATTTCTCTTCCCCTCTGGTACCCAACAATTTATAGGGCAATTCATTTATAAAATAATTAATATTAAATATCTAATATATGTGATTTTTATTAATAGAAGGTCTCAATAATGATTAAAATTAACTCTGCAAGACTATGAGCTAATATTACTAATTAAAACCGTAAAGTATATTGCCATGTCATTACCAAACACAACTTAAATGATTTCAACGACTAATTTCAGCTAGTTATTTGAAATGTCTTATCAAACACACTCGAAAGTTAAAAAATTACCTAAAAGCTAAATTAAAACTAACTGATTTGGTTGAAAGTATTTGGTAAAATAAAACAAGCTGAAAATGACAAAATAACATATAAGAACATCATTAATTATTAAATAATAATGTGTGATGGTGGTTGAGGGATAAACTTGTAATAAATTTTCGATTATTAGCTAAGAAAGGGAATTTAAAAAAAAATATTTAAAGTAGTTTTTCAAGAAAAACTACTAGCTACTAAACAAGTTATTTTACCAAACACCGATCAATAGTGTGTTTGATTTACCTCGAAATCACGTTATAAATGTGGATCCGGACAAACGTACTCTCTGGTGCAGATTCACGTTTGAAATGTGGTTTTAAAATAAACCAAACACACTCTAAATAGTTTCAGTTACTAATTTCAGCTTTCATCTAGCTGAAATGTCTTATCAAACACACTAATATATATATATATATATATATATATATAAAGCATGGACTAGGTAAAATACAATAATTGAAGCTTCTTCAGTGGTACCACAAATAAATAGACCCTGGAATTGAAATATGCATACAAATTTATTCATATACATAATTAGTTACCGTTGAATACTTAATCAAAAGATATTTAATGTGCCCCTACCTTATAGTTAACAAACAAAAACAACAATTCCACAGATTCCTTCATCGTTCATAAACAGTTAGGTTTCACAGTTCAGTAAATAGTTCTCAGCAAGCTCGTGGGCATGGCCACAGTGGTGGGTCCAGAATTATATCGTAGCCATCAATCACGTAAGGCAACAGGGCCCACACATTATCATCATTTTGGGCAGCACTATCTTGTGTATTTATATTATATACAGTATTATTCTAAAAAAGGAGGAGAACCAGAAAAAAGGAGAATAAAAATCAATCGCTTATATACGTGAAAGTCCTTCTGCTGCAACCTGCAACACTTCCGCAAAGTTTGAATTTGTGAAAACATTTTACAATAGAAAAAAAAATCAAGAAAGAAAGTAAAAAGTGAAAAAAAAGAATAAATTTCGTATATTATTTAAATAAAAAAGTAAAATCTTCTAATTAATATAACATATTTTTTATTCTCGATCAAATAAAAAACTACATACACCTGACATTAAATAAAAAAAGAACAAAATAGATAAAATTTTTGTAAAAAATTATCTTTACAAAATTCATATTTTTTCTTAATTAAAAATATTTCATATATACTTACGTCAATTATTTACTATTTATTTTATTTTTTATAATTAAATAAAAAATAATATATTCCTTTCACTGTAATTTTTCTTCTCAATTGAACGCCTTTCATTTTCAAAGCAACCAAACGCAATGTACGGGAACTAATGACAAGTATTTGCTATTTATTGACGGAAAGTGGAACTACCCTGTCTTTTTATTTTCCCGCGCTTTAAAAATACTATTTTTTTCCTTATTTTTTATCTCCTAATTTTTTTGCTATTATTATATATTAATATCACTAGCTAGCTCCAGTAACAGTCAAAGATTGATGCCTGTTTTCCAACCAAATTCTGTTTTTTTGCTGCAAACATTTTCTCTTCCCTTTCCTTTCATTTCATTGTCTTGTATTTTCTTGGTTTTGGTTTTACTTTGATACAACAACCCCTTCAAAATTCTTATGCTTCAGAAAAACCTTTGTCATGAGATGGAAACCACTATGCCCAAATCAGCAATCAACAATAGAAGCAATAAATTGGCCAAGACATTCCAGAAAGTGATTAGCCTCCGATTGACTGCAACCAAATTTGCTTCAAATAATGGCATTTTCGTGCTCACCTCACAAACCAGAGTCAAGGAAGATCCTTTCACTGCTCATGAAGAAGACACCAAAGCTCGAAACAGAGCAGTTATGGAGGCTCTTATTGCAAGGCTCTTTGCTGGGGTTGCCACTATCAAAGCAGCTTATGCAGAGCTCCAAATGGCTCAACAACCTTACAACAACAAGGCCATTCAAGTAGCTGATCAAGCTTTGGTAGATGAGCTTAGAGCTATCTCAGAGTTGAAGCACAGCTTCTTGCAGAAAAAGCTTAAACTTTCACCCCAAGTGACTCTCATGCTTGCAGAGATTCAAGAACAGCAAAGCCTAATGAGGACTTATGAAATCACTGTGAAAAGCTTGAAACACAGCTTCATGGTAAAGAATCTGACATCTCATCACTCAAGAAACAGCTTGATGAGTGCATTGCCTTCAACAACTCACTTGAAAAGAAGCTAAACTCAAGTGGGTCCTTGTCAGTGCTTGATAATCTTCATCTTTCAGTGCTAAACCCAAGCCATTTCACTCAGTTTCTTCACCACACGTTAAGATCAATCAGGAACTTTGTGAAGTTGATGATCAGAGGAATGGAATCTGCTCATTGGGATCTTGAAGCAGCCGCCAAATCCATCCACCCAGATGCAATTTTTGCAACAGAAAGCCATCAATGCTTTGCATTTGAATCCTTTGTTTGCATAACAATGTTTGAAGGCTTCAACTACCCCAATTTCACTGTGCCAAGTAAGCCACTTGAGAAACACCACCACCATATAAAAAACCTCTACTTTGACAAATTCAAAAAGCTCAAATCTTTGAACCTAAAACACTACTTAGCACACAACTCAAACTCATCCCTGGCCAGATTCTTAAAATCCAAGTACCTTCAAGTGGTTCATGCCAAAATGGAGTGCTCCTTGTTTGGCAACTTGAAGCAGAGGAAGGTACTCAACGAAGGGGGTATCCCAGATTCTGCATTCTTCATGGCTTTTGCAGAGATGGCCAAGCGTGTGTGGGCCCTGCACCTTTTGGCAATGTCATTTGAAGAAGATGTCACCCTTTTTCAGGTGAAGAAGAACACTAGGTTCTCTGAGGTGTACATGGAATGTGCAGCAGAACAGATGCTTCCGACGTCAGGGAAAGCTACCGATTTCAATTCCGGCGAGCTCCGAGTGGGTTTTACGGTGGTGCCAGGATTTAAGATCGGAAAAACCGTGATACAGAGTCAGGTATACTTGTCTCCGGTGGGTTTTCTGGCAAGTCACAGAGTTAGGCTGTGAGGTCTTGCATTGTATTTTGGTCTCAAAGTACATCCTCACGCGCGCTTTGTCACACGCCATGGAAATTATGTAATTTTATTTAGATAGATTTCCCCTTCCCCCACTATTTTGTAGCTTATTAACAATTAGCAATTTGCTATATCAACTGTAAAATATCTTGTATAATGGTACATTCACTACCTTGGACTATGTAATGGCAAAGTCTCTTTAATTGTTAAAATTTGAGGAAATTAATAGAGGGGAATGGAAGAAAGTAATTTCAACAAAAATTTGTCCTCGGTTTATAACTTTAGAGGAGAAAATGACTTTTGGTTTACAAACGAACATTGGTAGTAGTATTCTCAGTTAGAAATTAAATTAACATGCTATATGTAAAATAATAATATTCATTATATTTCAAAATTGGTAGCTCATAGTGTGAGCAGAAAAATGATAGGGCCTTGTCTATTTTGGACCCACATTCAAAACTGAGTAGTGGGTGGGAATGTGATCATGCTAGCTTGAGACTAAACTAGAAGACAGAGATAAAGCTGATCGAGAAGGGAAGGTAATCAGGTTTACAACAACAATGGGAGAGAAGCTTTGAATGGTAGTTAGTTTATTTTATTCTCGCGCGCAGTACAGTTTATTTTTGTCACATATATCACATGTAATATATATAACGTGCTTTGTTTAGTCACCTTGCAAGCTTTAGTTTACCTAACTCGTTTATTTATGTGGTTAACCTTCACATGCATGAAAGCCAAATTAACCAAGAAATGGACATTGTTGTTCGTTTCCTAGACAAAGACCAGCTTCAGTTCCTAATCTCTGTCACCAATTAATGTTGGAAATGTCATATTCTTTCTTTCTGGCAACTCGGTGATAGGTATAACTTGGAGGTTCTGAGATTTCTGACTATAGTTCACGGGACTTGTAGGCAACATTATTAGGACTTGCTAGTATAACCTTCACCTAATGTCTGTTGGCTGGCTCATTGTATAGCCACTTTCTATCTAGTACAAACAAAATGCACAATTTTCTGCTCTAATTTGTTAAGGAACCATTTTCTCCTCTTTTTTACATTGCAGGATCATGGTAAGGTAACTAGTAACTTGGCTTGGGGAAGAGCAGAATGTAATTCTATCTCGTGGGATTTATATATGACACTGTTGATCCTATGAAAAATCTCATCCCATCTCATCATTACCATTTGAGAAAACTTCTTAATAGTTGAACTAAAAGTTTCATAATTAACAAGAAGCATTAAGTCCTAATTATACTAAAGCAGGTAAAGTAAAGTTTGGTCAGAAATAAAATGTAAAACAATCGCTTAAATGGGCTAGTTAAATGTTCATATTCCCTTAATTAAAGTCAAATGTTGCTCTATTTAAAGTGATGTGATATAAATCCATGAGAAAAATGAAAGGTTTGTAAGTGATGTGAACAAAGTAATAGGCAACAGTATAACTGGAAAATTTAGATTATTCTTTATGTGTATCCCACAAAATGGATTATCTCTTTCTTTTTTTTCCGTTTTGGTTAATTCATTGATTTCTCTATCATAAACCAAATCTGTGAAAACAAACTTCTTTTCCGAAAGGCAGTTGGGATAAGAATCTTTCCATTCCATATTTTAACAGACTGGTTTATTCGTAGCTTGACCTGCACTCCTAATACCGGAGTACCCTTTTGAGCATAACTAGCTAAGATGTAATAGAGTTAATCAATTAATGTCCTCACTTATCTTTTGACTTTTAATAAAGTTCAACTCCATGATTCATAAGGAAACACCCAGAATCATATGGTTTAAATTTTTCACGGCTTTCCTTTTGTGAAACTTACAGTCACAGACAGGAAGCAGGGAATCAACTTGTTGTATATAATAATAAAGTAGCTAAAAATTACTAGTAGTTTCAAAATAGGATTAAATTAGTCACAGTCACAAGTCACAAGTCACAACACAAAGGAATTAGTTGACTATTTGTTTGGACAGTAATGTCTCCTGAATCAACTTGACACAATTGTTTCTTATATGTACAATCAGAACTAAACGGATCAAGTTCATACTTGAAGATGGTTAGATTTTCAAATATAGCACAATAACTATAAGCTAGTACAAAATAATCCATACCAATCGGCTACATAACCAAAACGGGTTATGAAGTTCAAATTAACATAAATTTTGATTACCATCCTAATGTAAGGTAGGACATATAACCAAAATATAAAACAATATTAATAATCAGTTTATGATCAATTTGATTATAACTAAATTTAACATTGATTTATACTAAAAAACAAGTACAAGTTCAATGAGGTAACAAACCTTGGAATCAATCAATAAAAACAAAACCAAAACAAACAACTAAACAACAAATGAACAAAACAATAGGTTGGCTTTGGTGAATGGATATTGGTCAGAGTCACAGCATATTTCAAGGGGGACGGTTGCTTGTTTTCTCTGATTCGAGGGGCAAGCATGGAGAGCACAGAATTCCCATTATTTGAGAAGCTCCTCCGATCCAATGCATTGAGAGAGGCAATGATTGATGACAGGTAAAGCAGAGCAATGCAAGGGTGGAAGCAATAATAACACACTCCAAGAGAGCGACGAAACTTGTTTACCTCATTGAGAGTGACAGCTTTTCTAAATCAACAACTCACAGCTTGCAACAAGAGTGAAAGTCCCTCCTTCAATTTCAATTTGTCTTGAGGGAGCATAATACCAATTTTGACATTTTGCTTCAAGGAAAAATATTATATCCAAATAAACAGTCACTTAAACTGTGTGCCTAGGTGATAGTTTTACTTTTTTATTAATATTACTAAATATCTAGTAGTACATTGTATGATAATTTTGTGTTCTCTCAGTTTTTTTGTTGTTAATATATTACTCTTTTTATTAAAGAGACAGGAAAAATAGCACATAAATTAAAGGCTACAAATAATTTCAGTCATCTGCCAGCGCCCAGCGATGAGCTGCTAAATTAAACTGAAGCAGTGACATAAATGAGGTAGCTCAGATTTTTAAATGAGACAAACTTAACATCTGATTGTTCACAAAAGAATTTAATATTTGAGATTTGGCTGTGTTGAAGCCAGCAAGCATCCATGAGACCATACCTAATGGGCCAATTTCAATACTTTATAATTATTATCCCCTACACAATCTGCACCCAACATCCCATTTCCTTCTCTCTTATCCCTCACCCCAAAGCCTCCTGATATAGCGGAATGTCTCACTCTTCTCCTGCCCTACTTATAATTATCTACATCCATAGCATATATAGGAAAAAACAAGTAAATAAATTATTAAATTTCCTGGAAAAAAAAATAGAATATGTCTCATGTATGGGCCGATTCTGCAATTAATACCATTAGTAGTCTCAGCCAATGGTATTTATGCTGCTCATAGTCATAAGTGGCTCAATATTACATATGCATATGTGTAAATTATTTAATCAAATGAATTTGATTATCATGTAATTAATGTCTTCCATACTAACTGAGATGTGACCCACAATTCATTACATGACAAATTTTCACATGACTTTTAATCAAAAGACTATAAACAACAAATTGATGCTGAAACTGAGACAGGCAAGGCTAAGCGCAAAATTAAAATATAAAAAACAAAAAAAGTGGCCCATGCAGGTCTCGAACCTGCGACTTTCGCATTATTAGCACGACGCTCTAACCAACTGAGCTAATAGGCCAGATGACAATCAATATTCAACAATATCTGAAATTCATATAAACGATTTTATAGGGAAACAGCATTTCGGTTCAACATACTTTATAGTTGCTATGGTAATTGGATAATCTGACCGAACTCATGCAAGCGTCAAAACAAAACTGTGTCATTTCATTAAAAGAAACTAAGAAAGTACATATATATAGTTGCAATAATTCTATATTACATATGGTAAAACAACACACACAGAGGATGATTCATGCCTCATGAATCATGGGGAAATTATATGGGATCGTCTCCTTTTAAATTACTCTTTTTATTCTTAAATATTGATCCAAAAAGTACAGGTAGTAAAACAGAGTGTACTGCTCGATATATATGTTTCCAAATCAGGATTGTTACTAACTCCTCCTTGGTTTTAATTTTGTATATGTCTATATTTATCTATATATATTAACAAAAGCAATTAGTTCTTAACGACCAACCCAAGCTAAGGGTTCAAATACACAGCAGACGACTCGATCCCATATATTTCAAGGGCTTCTATGATTAAAATGACCTGCAAATTGTGGTGCATTATGGCCTCTGTGGCTTGGTCCTGAAGGGGGTACGTGGCCCTTTGCAAGTAGAAACAGAGTACCTTTACCTGAATCTAGTTTAGTCATCTGATCCACCATTAGCATAGAAGCTCCTCTTCCTTTTTCTTGCTCCATTGAAGCAAATTTTGATCGAGTTGCACAAACACTGTCCTCCAGTAACATCAGTGAGATTATGAGACAACAGAGTAAGGGAAGTTTCACACCTAAGGTAGCCATAATGTGTTGTTAAGGAGATCTTTGGTTTAAGAATAATTAAGGCTATATCATGAAGATATTCTATATATAGAGAAGACTATAGCCAGGTTTGTACTTTCGGTTACTTTAACATTGAGATTTGAGAAATAACTTTGGCACCTCCCAAAAAGAGAAGAAAATGGGAGATCAGTAGTATATTCAGGCTAAGAAGTTTCAAGTTGATGACAAACTTTTTTAGTATGATTTTGTAATTAAAAAGACCTTAATTGGGGGAGGAAATGGGTTCAATTGGCAGCACCTTTTTCTTGGTTTTTGCTTTGCGATTATGTCAAGCAAAGGAGGATAAACTAAGCATGTGCCTTGACTTTGGTGGTGCTAGTGCCACATTTTAGTAGTTGATCCGAAAGGTGTACACATTGTATGTAAACAAACATTGATCAAATTGAATTAATATTGTAAAATAGATCAAGTTTCAATTGTAATTGATCATATCATATTTACCCGTTCATATTGTAAAATAGATCAAGTTTCAAAAATGCATTTACTTTATGTAAGTGACCTTGCAATATACATGTATGTGAATGATAATCTAAATTATATATTCTATTAGTATTGCGCCAAATTGAGCTTATGATCCTTTGGTGGGTTGGTTGGAGGTTAATCTTAATGTGAACCTTGGATTGAACTAGTCAGAGTGGGAAAGGTCAAAAAGGGGGTAGTGATAATTCTTAGAACAGAGGCATGACAGAAAGCCACGAATTAAAGAATTTATGTGGAGGGTTCTTCAGTTTCCCACGAAACTGAACTTACAAGGAAATTAAGGGTTTGAGAATACGAAGCAGCTGCAAAGCAATGTGTGTAAAAGCTGATGAAACAATCAATTCACTTGTGATTGGTCACAAAGGTACTGATGATTCTTCTAGTGCTACGGCAGGAAGGGACTATTGGTGCTGGGTTTAAGTGTGTTTTCGAGAATTTTGTGGAAGAGACTGGCGAAGAGGGATTTATTTAATTATTCTCATTTGTGTGTTTTTTTTTTTTAATTTTTGGTCAGTATTCTCATTTGTTTCATGGAGGCTAATTTTAAGATATTTTTTGATCGAACTTTTAAGATTTTTTTTTTTTGGTAATGGAATTCATTAAAGCCGGAAAGTAAATACATGGGTTATTTTTTTTGTGTTGAAAATATACATGGGTTTACTGTCTAGAAATTGCAAACACTTTATTTTGGGCCGAACATAAAAGGTTTTGTGAAGTGAAACAAAAATCCAGACACTGTTCAATACCACAGGTCTGTAGACAAGAAAACTCCTTTGCCCTCACAATAACTAAAAATACACTTCAATGTTCACCCGGCTACTCGTGGGGGGTAGCCAAAAAAAAAACTACTGCTTTTATTATATGTACTTGAGCAAAAGTAACAAAAAATAAATGAAAGTATCATGGCATGACTATGAATAATTCATTAGTTTTTATTGGAATATTTTCATATACATTATAATCTTCATTTTTTTCTTAAGATTAGGGGTGAGAATAGGCTAGGCCAGGCTAGGCTTTGATTAAATAGGCCTGACCTATTTTATAAATCCAAGGCCTAAAGCCTGGCCTATTACTTATGATAGGCATTTTTTTAGGCCTGGCCTGACCTTTTTAAAAACCTGGTCTGGCCTGTTAGCCTATTTAAAGGCCTTTATATGAAAAGAGACAATAAATCGATTTCTAGCCCAAAAACTGCATGTATCCTGATTTTTCTTATCTAACATCTTAGTCAATACTCAATACTAAAATACATGATATTGGGTCTGCAAAATCCTTAACTCAAACCAATACAAACAAATAAAACATAAAAGCAATTTACAAATTATAGATATATACTAATATAATAATATTAAGTGTATTCAAATTCGTTATAACTTATAATTTATAAGTAATTAATATTTATATAATTTTAATATATTTACTAATTTTTAAATATAAATAGGCCGACCTATCAGACTTTGTAGGCTTGTGAGTTGGCCTAAGCCTAACCTCTTTATTTAAATAGGCTTTTTAAAATGCTTGAACCTGGCCTTTTTATTAAATAGGCTAGGCCAGACTAGGCTTTAATTAGGTTAGGCCATAGGCCCCTGTCGGCGGCCTGGCCTATTCCCACCCCTACTTAAGATTGATTTGATCATTTTAAAACGTCTTTAATTTAAACCTATTTTGTTATAAGACCTTTAAATATATTATAAGTCTATCTCTAAATATATTAAGATTAAACTGAAGTATATATATAAAATAATATATATTTAAATATTTAAACAAGTCAACAAATTTATAATTTTAAGATATTATAATAAGGGGAAATTGCACTCACCTCCCCTTAGGTTTGTCTAAATGACAAAGACCTCCCCTCTAGTTTTTGAAATGCAGAAACCTCCCTTCTCATTGACACCGTGAGGATTATCTAGGGATATTAACGGAGCGGAATGAATTATACACTACCTGTATCCATACCTGCTAAAATTAACAACTACCCAAGCGGGTAACGGGTATTCACGGGTATCCATTAATATCTAAGAATTCAGAATTTATAGAAAAATAAAAGAAAAAATTACATATAATATATTATGGTATCATATTATATTAATTTTATACAATATAAATTAACATTATATAATATTATTACAAGTTAATATATTAAAAATATTATTATAAAATAATAAAATTAAATTTTATCTCATCAAGAAATAATAAAATATCTTAATATTTTAATATATTTAATAGAAAATATATTTTAATGAGTATACGGGTACCCGCGAGATGAGTAGTATAATATCCGTCTCCACTCATTTAATAAATATGTGGGTACTCATCGCTGGTATATCTACGAATATCCACAAGTACAAGGTTTTTTATCATTCTGCTTTAGGCAAGGGAGGTGAGCGCATTTCAAAAACTAGAGGGAAGGTCTTTGTTATTTAAGCAAACCTCAGGGGAGGTGAGTGTAATTTTCCCTTATAATAATAATATATTTAAATTTATTCAAATAAGTCTTAAGAGATTTTATGATGGTCTATGGCCTATTTAACTAAATAAGTTTTTTTTAAATATTGACTTAATTTGTTTAGTAAATTGGTCCCATGCATGGTCTATGCCTAGTGTGGATAAAAATGAAAATCAGTAAATTACGCCTTTTCCATCCCTGAGTCCTGACCATTATGAGTTAATAAAATGACAAGTTTCTTTTCAAAAATTAAAAGGCTTGATGTCATTTATGGGTTTAAATTTTAAATATTTATTTTCTACAAAAAATATCATGAAATAATTATTTATTTTGTATAATTAGTTTCTTATATATTTGATAATTTTCATATATATGATCGATAAGTATATATTTGTTAACTTTGTACAATTTTCATATTATTTAATGAGTATGACACCCTATAGTGTTATTAAATTCATTAAATGATATGACAACACATGATTGGACGACAACATAAATTTTTTTACACGGTTAGTGTATATTAATTAAACTCTAATACTAAAGTGTGTATGGGTATAATTTTTTTTTATGTAACCATATGCATCCCTTATTAGAAGGAGCAATCTCATTCGGAGCTTAATCATGATTAGGGGTGGAAGTAGGCTGAGCCAAACTAGGTTTTGCAAGGTCCAAGCCTGACATGCATTATATTTTCATGGCCCAAGTCGGGCCTATTACTTGTCATAGGCCATTTGTTTAGGCCTGGACTAGCATGTTTAAAAGTCCGGTTTGGCCTATTAGCATGTTTAAAAGCACACTTCATATTATGACCTTTAAATAGACCAATAGGTATATATATCTAAGTAGACTAGTATGTTTACGGGCTAATAGGTTTACTTTTTTAAAATGTAATTATGTGAATGACATATGCCTTTAAATAGGTCAACCTCTAAATTAAATAAGCCAAATGGAGAAATTAAAAATCTGTATATTATTATACTATTTTTTATGTATAATATATTTATATTTTTATTAAACCTAATAGTCTTTTTAAAAAGTCTAAGTCTGACCTATTTAATTAAAAAGACTTTTTCAAAAGCCTATGCCTGACCTAAGTTGGGTCGTAGGCCGACGAGCGACCTGACCTATTTCTATTCCCTAATCACAAATAATAAGACTTTTCGCCTCTCCTCAAGAGTGTGTTTAATGGAGTGTACAAATATAAATGATATAATATATGTTTGATTTAATCCTCTAAGCATTTTTTTAACAGTAATTAATAGTTTATTATTTTAATATTAAAACATTTAAAAAGATAAATTTTGTAATCTATTCATTTCTTTACTGGACAAACGCTTTAAAATGCTAGACCTTTTTCTAAAACATTTTATTTTTTAAATGCTGTAAATCTTATGATTTGATTTAGTATGCATATATATTGACATAGTGATTGTGTAAGTATTTTGCACACAGTATTATGTTAGTACTTGTATTATTACTTTATATGATTGATTCGTAATAAGTTTTTAGATTTAAGAATTCAGTCATAAATTCCATCAAGTTTCAGCCTCCTTCAAACTTTTTAGACCTTATATTCATTTAAAATTAGCGACATTAATTGTTTGAAAAACCAGAACCCTTTATTTTATTGTTGTTCCTTCATCTGATTTGAGTTCCTGCCCCAACGTTCATGCGGTCGCGACTCGCAATGCAAAACATTACGAGGAACCGCAATGCAAAACACATTGGTCGATTAGACAACACCAAGATATTTGACCAAAAAAAAATGACAACACCAAGATATGTGAAACCTGACGTGCCCGTGATGCGCTTAATTATACCCATACCGCTCCCACGGTTTCTAGTTTTATGGAATTCAGGCTGGTGGCCCAATCCAAGCAATGTCACTTTTCAGTGCATATGTAATTCACAGATCGTCAAGAAACAGGTTCACATATTATCGTTTGCAGGGAAATTCTCTTCTGAATTTGTCTCCCTTGTTGTTCGCGATGAAAAATACAGACGCGAATATTTAATTTTTAAATTTTAAATTAAAACTTTCTTTTTTATCCTAAAAATATCATATATTAAAGCCTATAAGACAGCCAAACGACACTTACATATATGAAAGGGATAACAACCCTAGGAGAACAATTCTACAAAGCTTAAATAGATAAACAATAAAAAAAATCAGGCATGCTCACTCAAATATATATATAAACAAAAACCAACAAAAATAAAAATAAACTCCAAATCTCCACTGCAGCAACTTATCACTGTACTAATATGCTTACTAATAAACAAACAAATATTGGATTTTTTTTCATCACTTTCTAGTCGCTTGATATCTTCTTTTTTCTTGGACCAAACTAGCTTTGTCGACATTGCAAGTATGCAATTTGGAGGCGTGGTAAACTTTAAAGGTGGGCACACTTAGCCTCACCAACACATAGTGGCAGTAGATAGGGAAGGAGATGTGAGCCCTTAGTGAAATGGAGGGAAAGAGGCAGTAAAAAAACCAATGAAACAAAAAACAGAGGGGGATCGAGACGACTGTGAATGGAAGAAAGGTACGTAGTGGGTGACCGAAAAAATGAGGAGAGTGAAGTGGTAGAAGGGATAAATGAGGTGACCGAAAAGGGGAAGAAAAGGAGGGAAGTGGTTGTGTGGAAGAAAGAAAAAGAGGGAAAGGAAAACTCTCATCATGGAGAGAGGAAAACCACTTAAAAGGGATAGGAGAACCCCATATGAGGAGGAAATTAAATCCCCCCAAGGGGGAGACGGCAGTGACAACGCTCTCGCTTCTCCATGTTTTGTTGGCATAGGGTTAGAGAGAGCAGTTAATTTAAAACTCTTTCAATGTCATTAAAAATGGACAAATGAGCCAATGAGGGTTGGTTCAAGTGGTACATGTTTGATTCTCTAAGCAAAGTTTCGAGTTCGAGTCTTGTGGATGGAAAAAAAAACCCGCTGGGAGAGCTAGTCCCACCATGATGTGGATGTTCCCAACTTGAACAAGATTACCCTCCCGTGGAGGATACTTGTGGTTAAACCAAAAAAATAGACAAATGACAATTAACTGTGACTAGCCTCGAACAGGATCGTCCCTAGTAATAGGAAATACATGTGGTTAACACAAAGAAAGGACAAATAGCTTAATCTTATCTTTATTTTTAAAAATTAATCACATATTATTCTTATTCCATTAGTATTTTTACTTATCATCCATATTTTTTTCTCTAAATAAATTTTATATTTAGCATAATTTAATTTGAATAATATATATAATTAAATATTAAGAATCATTAAAAAGTAAAATTCGGAGACAAATTACCTTTTTTATAAAGGTTAAATATATTTTTAATTTTTAAATAATTACATTTTTTAGAAATAAATTTTTTTATTTTAGTTCCTACATTTAATAAAATGGTGTAGTTTTAATTTGTTTCTAAAGCGTTTTTAGAGACTAAAAACCATTGTTTATTTTTAAAAAATTTTTAAGGACTAATAATAGAAAAATTAAAGAGGACTAATTAAAAAAATGTTTGGGACAAAAACATATCTATTGTTATTATAATCATTATAACCGAATCTAGATGGATATTTTTGTCTCTAACTAAACTCCACTACGTTTAAGGAAATCAACTCTAACTATATACCCAGTCAAATCCGTTTTTTAATACATTAAAATCAGAATCAAAGGGACTTAGATGACTACCCATTTGTAAAGATTTTTATTTTTTCACTATGACTGCCCATTAGTCTACGTTTTTAATTATTTTATTCAATGCCTTGTTCATCTTGTGTAATTCGGTCCAATGGATGGCTTTTGTTTTTTCAAATTTATTTGGTGGTCTAGTTCACAGTTGATTATATATCGTGGATTTTCTATTTGGGTCGACACAACCACATGCAAGAGCGAGACAAATTTATTTTTTGTGTTCATCAATTTCAAGTGCATGGCGGTTTTGTGGAGCCCTTGTGTTGGTTTAAGAGGGGCAAATTCACAATAGCAACTCGTGGGCAAATCACATTTACGTTGATATCATTACTTTTCCTATATATAAATAATTCGATGATCAAGACAATCGTGGATGGATGAAAAGGGGACCAAGGACGCCCGTTGAAGAAAAACTTTAGATTAATTTGTGTAGTAACTTTTATTTCATACCACCAAAAAAAGAATTAAGAATTTTGAATGTATTTGTATAAACAATGATCGTTTTATTAATTTATTTATATATATAAGCTTAATACAAAATTCAAAGTACCATGATCCACTCAGACAACCCCAGTTATATCCACCTTAATTACTTTTTCATTATAATCAAATCATTGGACACTAACATGTAGCCACTAGAATATAAACTAGCTAGAGAGTTTGATCTCCATACTGAATTCCCAAAATTTAGGTACCCGCTGTCCGTTATTTGCTATCTATATTGCAAAGGCAGGTTTCTTGGCCTCAGTTTTGGTGTCCTCTGTTTCTACAAGTTTTTTGTGCTTTAATATGTCTCTAAAAACATTGACAGTTAAGCAAATACAATTGGACATTGCTTTGGTGCTTCCTAGCCTCCTAGTAGAGGAAAAGGGAAAAGCAAATTAGGAAACCAAAATGAACCCAATTTCGCTGTCCAACCCACACCCGTCAAAAAGCTGGATTGTGTATCTTGTGGATTATACAAAGACGTATCTCAACTAAATTAGACTGTGCATATATTGATTAGATCTTTGAAATATATATGACTAATTGAAAGGGATATTCGAATGGGAGGAAAGCATGAACCTAGCTCCGTGATTCCAAAGCATGCACATTGTGTGCTTGGAGAAATATACGTCGTTGATGACTTTCTAGTGAGCTCAATTTTTTTATTCAAGCACGTAACCTCAAGTTGAAAAAAGAAAAGAAAATTAAATAGAAAACTCAACAAGTCAATGAAGAGCAGCTCACGTTTATCATTGTAATGTGAAGTTCACCACCCATTTCTTATACGTTTTCTACTCTAATAATACTAATAAAATATGCAAGGTGCAATGTCACAAGCTGCATATTTTAGAGACTAATGGCACGTATGAGACGGTGATCCCCTTCTCAACAAACAACTATCTTCATCAAAAGTAACAAACAGCAGTTGGGCATTGTTTAGGTTTTAGTTACGCGTTTTTCCGTCTTTCTGGCGCTTTTGTTTCGCCAAGATGCAACCCTAGTGGCAGACCACTACTTTTATACACCATACTAGAACCATATCCCACGCCATTTTTTCCTCCTTTCATTCTACTTTAAAATTGAAGATCTCACCTACCTTGCCCTCTAAAAATAGGTAATTGATATATCGGATATCAAATTGAAAGACTTTTTATTCATAAAGTTGTACTGTGGAAGAATTTCAAATTGGGTACCGGTACAAATTTTCTTCAAATCCCATAATATCAAATTGACTAGCTAGGATTATGTATTATATAAAGTGGAATTGTTCAATTTTGCTTCCATAAATCATACCCCACTTGTTATAAGGAATTGTGGATTAAAATTTAATTTCTCAATTAGCATATAGCTTTAAGTATATAACTTTTGAGATGTTTCTCGACATCCAAAATGAACTTAAGTATAATTAGGAAACAATTAATTTCACATTCTGGTGTAATTAATAATCTTATGGTTACCGTCAAAAAAATAATAATCCTATGGTTTATGTTGCATAATGATATATATTATCTTAAAATCACAAAGAAGTAAAAGAGATGCTTATCAAGAATTTATTGTGACAGTCTATTTCAATTCAAAATGGGATTATCATCGCTTGGCCTAGCTACCTAGTTTCAAACAAGCAATATCTCTTCAAATGTGCTAATTAACTATACATGTTCCCAAAGGTTATACATATTCAAACCTAAACCATGTTGATGACTTGATGTAAAACTTACTTGTACAGAACGTGGAAGACAAAATTGTCACACCATATATTTATGATTTATCCCTTAATAATGATAAATGTAAAAGGGATAGCAGAAAATCCCAAATCCAAAACAGAGGAAAACAGAGACATGTATACTACTGCTATTACTATCTCTGTACAGTTCAACTATCCCTATACATTGCTGCTAGTTAATCGATTTATCGATCTCTTTTGCCAAAGAAAGAATCTTAAGAATATTACAAAAGTGAACAAATAAATAAAAAATGTGTTCTCAATTCTCATCTCATCTGATGAAGGGGACAAATAATGCTCAATGGCCAGCACCAGGGCTGGGAACAGATCGCAGAAGAAGTCGTTCAGTGGTAATGAGGTGACGCGCAACGAGCTTCTCATCAACCTCGACAGAGTGGCCTTTCCTGCTTGGGGTAGAAGATGGGACAGTGCCCTTGGGAAGTGAACTGAGAAACAAAGTGTCCCTTGAAGATGGGTCAACCTTCTTGATGTCCTTGTCTTTACCAAGATGAAGCTTTCTGGCTTGTGTGAATGAAGAAGAGAGGGAAGCAAAGAGAACCAAGAATAGAACGAGCAAAGTGCCAAGGCGAGCCATGGGAACTGCTAGGCTAGCTACACAAGAAAATGGAGTCTGTATCTGCTGTTTGGGGGGTTTTGTTTTGTGTAGGAATAGGATTATGAGAGAGCGCCAGTTTGTGAGGGCAGAGAAAGGTTATTTATAATAGTTTTGGACTTGGAAATTAATTAAATAGGCGGAAAGAGAGAGAGAAGAAGAAGAAAGAGCTTGGGGATCAAGTTTTGGAGTGGAGAAGTCAAGGCTCAAGAGGAAGAATTTGGTTGGTTGAGAGTGGGAAAGGTGGTGTTGGAATTTTGAACAAGAGTCAGAGTGGGGAGTAATATTATGTTCATATTTTCCAAAATAGCCACAATTTGCCGCGTGGGCTGCTAGGTTTGGTGATGCTGAGCTAAGCTGCCGTCCACTCCTTTTTGCTAGTAAGTAATTTCATTCTCACTCTCACTCTCATTTTTTCTACACCGTAAGGAAAGAAAACGATCCACTCTAATTAATGTGTCCTAACCTGGCTTCGCTCGCTCTTCATTCACCCTCCGGTCCTCCCTTTACCTCTAATAACCTTTTTCCGTGTTCTATTGAGAGAACATTCAAAATAGTCGGTATGCATATGTTACATATTCATTATACTGTACTAGTATGTGTCCGTTTGGTTTACAGTTGAGTAGAATTGATTCTATAAATGAATGATTGCAATGGATGATGCACGCTTTACAAAACACATTGGACGAAAGTGATTTAAAATCAATTCTGCAGAATTGATTCTAGATGCTCCAGAATTTAAACCAAACGGTATATATTTCGTGTGTCTTTAGATTATACCGGATCTATGACGTTATTTTTAATAGTGTTCGTCTAAATTCACGTCTAAAACGTGATTTTAATGAAAATTAAACACACATTTATAGCATGTTTGATTTAGTGATAAAACGTGGTAAATTCATGTTTTTAACGCTACAAATAGTTATGTTTGAAAATCTAAACTTGAGTTTGATCAATTTCAACACCAAACCAGACACACACTTAATTGAATATATAAATAAAAATTAAAACAAATTAATTAAAGGTGACAACTCTGGTACCGTCAATAAAATATGGGTATTAGTGCAGTCATTACTTGGCTGATTTTTATTGAGCCATATATTTCCTGATTGCAAACAGTTTTAAATTTATTTAATTGACAAATGCAAGTCTTCATTCTCACTGTTGGTGTCACCGGGAAAGATACAAACAGTGAAACAAACATGACACACTTGCCCACTACACTATGCCAAATTTAGGATATAAGAGCACTTAATTTAGGGCGCTTCCGTGTTTTTTAGTGTTTAAGACGAACGGTTTAACTTCAGGGCGCTTCAAATTTGGGCGGAAGCGCACTTAAGGTATAAGGTGGAGGGCGCTTCGTTGACGCGCCCTCTTAGTAGTGCCTAATTTTTTTATTTTTTATTTTTAATTTTACGTCCAGGGCGCTTCCTTGAAGCGCCCTCTTGTTTCAATTGTTTTTTTAATTTTATGTTCAGGGCGCTTCCCTGAAGCGCCCTAGTAATAAGGTATTAAGGGCGCTTCATGGAGCGCCCTCACGTTTTTGCGTTATTTAATTTTTTTTTAAGTCTATGTGCAGGGTGCTTCCCTGAAGCGCCCTTAATACCTGTTTACTAGGGCGCTTCCCTGAAGCGCCCTTTTAGTTTTTTTTTAAGTCTATCTGCAGGGCGCTTAAGCGCCCTTAATACCTGATTACTAGGGCGCTTTCTTGAAGCGCCCTGTTTGTTGCGAATATAACTCTCAAATCTGTTTCCCCCCCCACACTTCAGATTATTGTCTCTCTCACTCTAAAAACCCTTTCCTCCTCCTTCTCTCTACCTCCGTTGCCCTCTCCTCCGTCCGTCGCGCTGCAGCTGCCGTGCATAACGAGAGTCGTTCCCTCCGTCCGCCGTTGCTGCAGTCCTCACCGCGAGCGGCGACGTCTTCTTCTCCACCGCGAGCGGGCGCTGGACGTCTTCTCCACCGCGAGCAGTTCTCCGTCACCGTTGCTGCAGAAGGAGCTCCACCGTCTCCTCCATCCTCCTCGGTCGCCGCTGCAAGGTAAGCTCCTCCACCTCCATCTTTCTATTATAGGTAGTTAGGGTTTTTAATTTTCTGCAACTGATGTTACTTACTGCACCCCATTGTTTACTATTTGCACCATTTTTTTGCTGCAACTGATGTTACTGACTGCACCCCATTGTTTACTATTTGCACCCTTTTTTCCTGCAACTGCTGTTACTGACTGCACCCCGTTGTTTACTATTTGCACCATTTTTCTGCAACTGATGTTACTGGCTGCACCCATTTTTTCACTATTTACACCCTTTTTTCTGCAACTGTTTTACTTGCTGCACCACTGTTTTTACTAGTTGCACCATTTTCTTTTTAATTTTTCTTATGGTTATTGATTGTGTTAACATTGTTGTTATTCATATTGATGTAATTGATAATATTAACATTGGAAATGTGTTGTATAAATTTGTGATGTTTAAAAAAATAAACGGAAATGCTGCTGAAATTTTTAGAATTAATTAGTTATGCATGCATGTAGTAAATTAATTTTTCATTACAACTAAATTATGGTTGTCTTTAGAGTAAATTTTTAATTGATTTGGTGTTTTGTTGATAGAATATGGATCGTTCTTGGATGTTTCCAAACCGTTTAACAAGTGAGTATGAGGAAGGAGTGGAAATGTTCATTAAGTTTGTCGTTGACCATGCAACAAATCCTAGAAAAATTGTGTGTCCTTGTACGAAGTGTTTTTGTTCTAAGCAACTAAGTGTAGCGGAGTTGAGAAACCATCTTTTCTGTTTCGGAATTGATAAGAGTTACACATGTTGGACATACCATGGTGAGACTATAATTGAACATAGTGGTGAGGGAGAGAATAATGTCAATGTGGAACCTAGTGATAATGAGTTTGGGACCGGATGGGATGATTGTGACGGAATTGACGATATTCGAAACGTCGTTGAAGAGGACCTTAGAGATTGCCCAAAGATGTTTGATACCCTGGTTAGTGATGCAGAAAAACCACTGTACAACGGGTGCACCAAGTACACAAGGTTGTCCGCGGTGTTGAAGTTGTATAATTTAAAAGCATCAAATGGATGGTCTGACAAGAGTTTCACAGATTTACTGACATTGTTAAAGGAGATGTTGCCGGAGGACAATGTGCTGCCTAACAGAACTTATGAGGCAAAAAAGATGTTGCGTTCTATTGGGATGACTTATGAGAAGATTCATGCTTGTCCCAATGATTGCATTTTGTTCAGAAATGAGCATGCATCATTAAGTGAGTGTCCTAAATGCAATGAGTCTCGTTATAAGAAAGAGACTTCACCAGCAAAGGTGGTTTGGTATTTCCCCATAATTCCAAGGTTTCGAAGGATGTACCGTAGTGTCATCGATGCAAAGAACTTAACATGGCATGCAAATGAACGAGTCAAGGATGGCATGTTGAGGCATCCCGCTGATTCTCCACAGTGGAGGAAGATAGATGATGAGTACCCTCTTTTGGGGAGGAAGCAAGAAATCTTCGACTTGCCTTATCAACAGATGGGATGAATCCGCATGGTGTCCAATCTAGTACCCACAGCACATGGCCGGTGTTATTGATGATTTATAATCTACCTCCATGGCTTTGTATGAAGCGCAAATACATGATGTTGCCCATGTTGATATCTAGGCCCAGACAACCGGGTAATGATATAGATGTCTACTTGGCACCATTGATTGAAGACTTGAAGCTTATGTGGGATACTGGAGTAGAGGTCTATGATGGCTACAAAGAAGAATCTTTTCAGTTGAGGGCAATGTTGTTTGGAACGATTAACGATTTTCCGACCTATGGTAATTTGTCTGGCTATAGTGTAAAGGGTCAGTGTGCATGTCCTTTGTGTGATGAAAATACTTCCTGGATGCGTTTAGCGCATTGTAAGAAAAATGTATTCCAGGGTCATCGTAAGTTTTTGCCTTTATCCCATCGTTATAGGGGATGGAAGAAAGCATTCAATGGTGAGACCGAGGAGGGGAGGCAACCTTCTTCATTGACGGGTGATGAGTTATGGGAAAAGGTGGGTAACCTGACCAACACTTTTGGCAAACCCTTTGCCGGGCAACTTGTTACTGGAGGTTGGAAAAAAAAGTCTATCTTTTTTGAGTTACCATATTGGAAGTCATTGTTTGTTAGACACTTCCTTGATGTGATGCATATAGAAAAAAATGTGTGCGAGAGTGTTATCGGCACGTTACTGAATGTCAAAGGCAAGACCAAGGATGGGATAAATGCGAGATGGGACTTGCTGGCCATGGGTATAAGGAAAGAATTGGTCCCAGAAAAAAGGGGTTCACGCACATATCTTCCTCCGGCGGCTTATACTCTTAGCAAAAAAGAAAAACTAGTTTTTTGCAAGTTCCCGCAGGGAGTCAAAGTACCAGAGGGTTTCTCCTCTAACATTAGAAATCTTGTATCATTGAAAGAACAAAGGTTGAAAGGTGTGAAGTCTCATGATTGTCATGTTCTTATGGGTCATCTGCTTCCTGTTGGAATATGCTCCATTCTTCCAAACAAAGTGCGCGTTACAATAACTAAATTGTGTCATTTCTTCAAAGCTATTTGTAGTAAAGTGATTGACCCTGTAAAGTTTCCAGTGTTGCAAAGACAGATAGTGGTAACGCTGTGCGAGCTAGAATTATATTCCCCCCCCCCCCTCTTTTTTTGATATAATGATTCATCTCACAGTTCACCTGGTTCGTGAGACTCAATTGTGTGGTCCAGCTTACATGAGATGGATGTACCCGGTTGAGCGATACATGAAGATATTAAAAGGGTATGTTAAAAGTCGCAGGAGGCCTGAGGGTTGTATGGTTGAAAGGTACATTGTGGAGAGTCGCTCGGATAAACAAGAAAAAAATGGCAATAATGAAGTTATAGAAGAGGTCTTTACACAATGTGTAAGTATTAAGTGTTATTATGTGTTAAATTTAGGGTTATTTTTGAATCATTGAGTTTATGTTATTCACTTTTGTTATCAGGAACAAATATTATCCCAAGCCGATGAATCTGCTGAATCTGATGAGAGACAAGTCCTGGACAAGGTACTTAAGAAAGACACATATAAGGGACGTGTTCGGGGCATGGGTTTTGGCGTATATCCTGGCCAATATTTCAAACGTGCGCCTAAACCCAAGGAAGATGTTGTTTCTAAATAGAAATATGATGAAATGTATGACAAATACCGGGAAATGCACGATGGTTATCAAACCATACAAGAACAGCTTGCACAAAATACAAGAATCATTGAAGAACTTGTCAAACAACGGAGCATGCATGATTCTAACACATCTCCCAAACCCGCCTTTCCTGTGGTAATTAATTGTTTATATTTTTGTTAACTATTTTGTTTTTTCCACATTATTTATCCGTAAACATATTTACTTACCTCAATTGTTTAGGGCATTTTTCAATGCATATTATATTTGGGAGACACTGTGTTGAGAGTGGTTGGTAAAGGGCAAGCACATAATTTACCGGACCAGACGTTACACAGTCGCCCACTTCCCTCCGACCATTTGAAGGTGATGGTACAAGTCGCTGCTGACCCACGTGCTCCCCTTCCATGCCCAGATCATTTTGGGGAATTGAAAACTGTGGAGGATGCATTAGGGTGTTTCGTGGCTTGGCCATGTACTTATATTGGATTGGATGCATTGGTATGTGTATAGTTTTATTTTTGTAAAAAGTTTACTTATATAAGTTCAATTTCAATTACTAATCCTTGAATATGTTCTATTTTTAGACTCCCCAGAACTCTGCAGTGGCACCACCTGTGGAGACACATCATTCCAATGAATCACCTATTCATAAGTCTTCAATCAGGGAAAGTACTCCACGGGTGGTTACCTCAAAACCCACCAATCCTCCCGGCATGAACCTGCAATTCCTTGAAATGTTTTATTCAGTAAAGATTAAAGGAACTGGTTCAACCATCTGCTGCAACGTAGCTGCAGGAATTATTCAAGAGAAAGAAGTCAACACATACATTGACGAAAGTAGTCTCCATGCTTTGTTGTATCGTGACTGGTTAGATGCCACTGCCATAAACATCTACTGCAGGTATTTTGAATTTAAAATTTCATAGTTTGTCTTTCTCATTTAATGATAACTTTGTAAAATTAGTTAACCATATCCAAATTTTGTATTGCATAGTTACTTGTATAAGGAGATATTGGTTCCAACTGGCCGCTGGGATAGATATGTGTTAATTGGTCCTGAAATAACCACAGCATTTGTTTCATCAAGTAAGCAAGACAAAGTGCTGGGTAGGATCTTGTACAAAAAACGGGGGCAAGATAGGTTCTTTCTGCTTCCGTACAATCATGACGGGTATGTGACGTATGTGTTAATATCTCAATATAACTAATTATAAAACATTGCCTGTTTGACACATTTGACAATATCATTGTAGGCAACACTGGGTTCTATGCGCCTTGAGTTTGGTTGATTTTGGCAAGGTATACTTTTTGGACTCCTTGCGCAAAGACCCTACCCATTACAAACCGCTGAAGTTTATGATTAATGAGTAAGTTTTCTATGTTAAGTAACATTATACAATCACACTTACATTGTTTAATTAATGTTCTCATAAATATTATTTGTTTTATTGGTTTAGCTCTTTTAAAGAATATCGAACGCAAAGTGGTTTTGATACGTCAGTTGATTAGATTATAAATTATTTTTGTAGTGTCCACGACAAACTAACAACAGTGATTGCGACCTTTATGTTATGCGGTACATGAAGGAGATAATCCATCAAAATGCACTCACTATATCAAGAGAGGTAATTTGGAATTGTTATAGCAAGTATTTTTATCCCCATTTAGAACTTCTATTAATGAAATTAAATTTCGGGTTTTTATATAGTACTTTGCTGAACACCGATGCTCGAGTTACACTACGGAGCAACTTGATGAGGTTAGAGAAGAATGGGCAAAACATATTGTAACCAATTGTCTGTGATTGTAATTGTTGATGGTGAGTAATTACACATGTACTTTTACTCTGAAAATGTTGTACAAAGATGTTTAGTAATGATAAGTTCTGTAAATTTTGTATACTTTGATTTGATGTTATATATACTTTAATGACAAACACTTGTTTCATGACATGAATTCTGGCTGCTGGTATGGAGTTTTACATGTGTTTGATACATTGGGATAACTTGTAAAAATAGAGGAAACTCTGCCAAAATTTTTTAGCTTATAATGAGTAGACTTAGTGATGGTTTAGGATGTTGTTTGTTATGCACATTATATGCACTTATGGCATTACTTTCATGACATGATTTCTGGCTTCTGGTATGGAGTTTTACAGGTGTTTGATAAATTGGGAAAACTTGTAAAAACAAAGGAAACTCCGCCAAATTTTATATAGGTTAATAACTAGACTTAGTCTTGGTTAAGGATGTTGTATAATCAAAACTTTTGACATTAATTTCAAGGATGAAATTCAGGCTGCTGTATGGAGTTTTGCAGGTGTGAAATATACTGTATTCACAGCTTCATCTAAATTATACAGAGCAGAAAAAAAAGGAAGGAGGGCGCTTCAGAAAGCGCCCTGGTTGGCCAGGACAAGGGCGCTTCCTTGAAGCGCCCTCCATATGCACGTCCTGTGTACCCTTTATATTAACTTTAATATATTTCCTACTATCGAATGATAGTGGAGTTAGTTAATGATATTAAATAAGAGTAGAACTAGAAAGTTAAACTATTTTTTTAAACTCTGATAAAATTGATCAACTTTAACCACTTTTATTGATATGTGTAATTCGGTTAAATGTGTCTTATAAAAAAAATCAGATAGAGTAATACAGAGAGTTGATTACAATAGAAATTATTTTTTTTATAAGCATTACAATAGAAATTAATACTAACAATGTAAATTTATGAGAATTATACATCAAATAATTTAAAACACATTCTCTGTGTGAAGAGATTTATGCAAAATTTATTTAACAATAAAAATATGTTGCTAATTGTCTATTAAGTATGATTTAGTTGTTGTAATTTTTCTTTATAAAATTATAGCAATAGATTCATTGTAATCTTATAATCATACTTAGAAATATTGTGGAAAGCTAAATACATAAAATATAAGAAGAGAATAAAAGAAATTTAGTGAACAGTTGAGCATATGTAATTATCATTACAGTCCAGTCTTCTTATAGACATGGGTTGGGTAATAACCGCAAACAGACTTGGCTATATAATCAACTCATTCTATTTTCTATTTTAAACAATACTGCATCACATTCACACCATTATTAACTTTACCAAAAAAAAAAAATTCACACCATTATTTCCTTAGTTTAATACTACTTTACTTGCATATGGCCGAGACTGGTCTACAGGCAAAAGGATTTTACGCAGATAATAATTATATGCAAGAATGAGTCGATCATCTCAACAAGCGTTTGTAGTCCAACGGTTAGGATAATTGCCTTCCAAGCAATAGACCCGGGTTCGACTCCCGGCAAACGCATTTCTTTATTTTCCACACAACATTTTGGATTTGGTATGGTAGTTGGTAGCTGTGAAATTCCCAACCTTTTGGATTTCGATGTTAAATGGTAATGGAGTTTGCAGGGCATACATAACATACAGGAATAACATCATTAGAATATGAAAATTTTACCGTTTTCTTCTCAATTGAGATTGTCCCCGTATGACTTCGCTTTGTGCTTGGAAAAATGCTTGAAAGCGAAAGCCTTGAGACCAGGCATGCAGGTTCATGCTATGTTGCTCACAAGTGGAATGAACATGGACATCTTCTCTTTGAGTTCCAAGCTTGTTGGGATGTATGCCAGTTCTTCTGACTTGAAATCAGCAAGGCTTTTGTTTCCAAAAATTGAACACCCAAATGTTTTTGCATTCAATTGGATGGTTTTGGGATTGGCATATAATGGGTACTTTGATGATGCATTGTTGTACTTTCGTTGGATGCGTGAGATTGGGCACATGGGCAATAAGTTCACCTTTCCTATTGTTCTTAAAGCTTGTGTTGGCTTAATGGATGTAAATAAAGGGAGACAGGTTCATGCAATGGTTTATGAAATGGGATTTCAGAATGATGTCCCCATTGCCAATGCTCTGATAGACATGTATGGCAAGTGTGGGGGCATTTCTGATGCTTGTCGTGTGTTTGATAGAATGCCTGAAAGAGATGTTGCCTCTTGGACATCAATGATTTCTGTGTTTTGTAGCATGGGGAAAGTTGAGCAAGCAATGGTGTTGTTTGAGAGGATGAAGTTGGAAGGATTAGAGCCAAATGATTTCACGTGGAATGCCATCATAGCTGGATATGCTCGTTCAAGAGACAGCAGCAAAGCTTTTGCTTTCATTGAGAGAATGAAAAGAGAGGGTTTTGTTCCTGATCTGGTTGCATGGAATGGATTAATTTCTGGCTTTGTACAAAGTCATCAAGTAAAGGAAGCATTTAAGCTGTTTCAGGAGATGCTAGTTTCAAGAATTCATCCCAATAAAGTAACTATTGCAGCGCTGCTTCCTGCATGTGGGTCAACAGGTTCTATTAAATTGGGAAGAGAAATTCATGGATTTATATACCGGAAGGGGTTTGATGTCAATGTTTTCATTGCAAGTGCTCTTATTGACATGTATTCAAAGTGCGGGAGTTTAAAAGATGCTCAAAATGTATTTGACAAGATTCCATGTAAGAATGTTGCATCATGGAATGCAATGATTGACTGTTATGGGAAGTGTGGCATGGTTGATTCCTCCTTGGAGCTGTTTAAAAGAATGCAGGAAGAAGGACTTAAGCCAAATGAAGTTACTTTTACATGTATTCTTTCAGCATGCAGCCACAGTGGTTCAGTGCAAGAAGGTTTAGAGATATTCACATCAATGAAAGAATGTTATGGGATTAAGGTAAGCCCACAGCATTATGCTTGTGTTGTTGATCTATTCTGCCGTTCAGGAAAGACAGTGGAAGCGTATGAATTTCTGAAGGCCATGCCAATACAAGTCACAGAGTCAATTGCTGGAGCATTTCTAAATGGGTGCAAAATCCATGGAAGAAGAGATCTGGCTAAAATGATGGTTGAGGAAATAATGAGAATGCGGTTAAAAGGATCTGGTGGCTTTGTGACACTATCAAATATTTATGCAGCTGATGGTGAGTGGGAAGAGGTTGGGAATGTAAGGAAGGTGATGAAGGAGAGAAATGTCCATAAATGGCCTGGTTTTAGTTGGCTTGAAAAGCCAGGTAAAATTCTTGAAGGGAAGAAAGAAAAGGAAGGGAACAAAATATAGCCAGTGGATTGGATATGTGACATTATATAATTATAATGTGATTGGTGATTTAATCTTTCACATTTTGCTGCAAATATATCACTAAGCCTGATGTCTGATTGGATTTTATGTATGTATTTCTACAGGAAGAGCTACTAACTCATATTGGTTCATCTACTAATTCTTAACTAATTTTATGCAAGCCCCATATATGTAAGTTGGATCACACGAGATTATAAAAAAAATGTAAATCACTTCTCTTCTCTTGATGCCTCAAGTCCCTAGTGCTTCTTCTGCCAAATTTCATGAATGGTATAATGGTAATCTTTGGTACTAGGATGCTTAGTAGATAAGGGAAGGAATATAATATATTCTGTGGGATTTGTTCTACACCTCGTGCTAAAGCAACACTGTTCTCCTCACCTATAAATACAATGGTTTCTTGCTTCTATAGCAGTAAATGGTTGCCAGATGAATTCCTGAGCAATCTCCTATTGGCAAACCGTCAAATCCCAACATGTTTCTTCGTTGTATTGCTCACAGTAGCTAGACCGTCTGCCAAAGGAGATTTGCTCAGCAATTCTTCTGCAGATTCTATGTTCAAGCTCAAACTCTGAACTAGCATGGAAAACTGGTATTCATCAAATCAATCTTGTTAGTAGCTAGCTTTTTGTTTGCCAATTCTGATAATTTCATATGATTTTTGTGTGTTTGGGTAGCAATGAAACAGAAAAAGGTTACTTAATTGATTACAACTTTGTGCTTTTTCTTTTCCTTTACCCTTTCTTTTGCTGATGGTTTAATTTTGATGTTAAGTTGGTTGAATATAAATATTTAATCAAGCATATGAATCACTAGGCCAAAAGTTATAACTAACAGTAATTAAGAATATTGCAAATTTGTTTTTCTTTTGAAGTTTCTCAGAACTGCACCAAGCTTTGGGGTTGCACCTATTGTTAAACTTATAATGAATCCTGAGGGGCTATGACCAAATAAAGCCAACATAGAGGCCTTCACTAGATCATGCTGTCTTAGCACTTTGCCCTAATCAGTGAAAGTTTCAAAATAGCTTAATGGATTTGTATGTCTGTTTTCCATATCAGCGACGTACTAAAGGCTCTTAGCTTCATGTTGCACAGTTGCTAAAGTGGACCCGCTTATATTTGAACTGACACAGAACATTACGAAGACCTAGTGCAATCAAATGTAAGATCTGAAATTTTGCTCTTTTTATAATCTTCAAGGTATACTTAAACCTGAGCTGATTTTTTTATTATTATTATTATATGAGATACTCATGAAATTAAGGATTTTGAAATGGTCAGATTAGTTAGCAGTTAACAAAAAAATTGACATGCTCTCAATTACCACCCACTGTCCATTCATGAGAAGTCTTCAGTACTAAATAAATTTGATAATTCTGAAATGATAATGGAGACATACTGAAACAACTGATACACCACGTAATGTGCAGCAACATCATTTCAATTATGGATGTGTCGTTGAAATTTCAGCAGCATTAACAGTTTTGTGTTGTCTCGCTGAATTTACTTGACTGTTAGGCATATGGTTTTGCTTTTCAATGATATGAAAAGCAGCAAAAACCAATTGATAACTTTTAAAACCTAATTTGTTAGTGTTGATTATCATGCCAGAATTGAGAGAGAAGAATAAAAAAGAGGTAGGGGTGTGTGTAACACCAGAGGAAATGAATCTGTTCCCATATTAATTATATACTAGTTTTTTAACAAGATTTCAATAAATAAGTACACGTGTAGATGATTCTCTTCTTGTAGCTTGCTTGCTTCCAGGACATGTTTGTTCTATTTTAGGATTGATGGAAACACGTTATTCTTCTAGCCAGTCGCATATTCTCCGAAGCTGTTTTTCCATTTTCCTTTATTTTATTTTTATTTACTCGTTTAAATGTAATTGTCTTAAATGTATGATACAGCTACTGACAAAGACAATTCTGAAATTGCACTTCTAACTTAACATAGTGACAAAGTCGATCAATCATGGAATATATATATTGCATCTTGAACATAATTTTAAATAGGCACGAGGCATGGCTAGAAAGGTTTGATATATTGGTTGGTTTTTATTCAATTCAATTGGACTTCAACTAATTTTGATTGAACTAAAATAATTGACAATGAACTCAATTGTAAACCTAATTAATGTCCAATTCACGATATATCAGACTGATGGTACTGTTTAATTCGGTTCAGGCTTGAAAACACCTGTTTGAAATAAAGAAAAGTTATGTAAGCATTGGTGTCAATTTGTCTTATTGGCAACATATACGGAAAGAGGGGAAAAAAACAAAGAAGATTTCAGGAATTGAAACTCTGAAATTAATGGTATAACAATTAAATAATTTCATGTTATAATTGATGTTCAAATGCAGAACAGAGGAGAATCATGTCATTCCGTCGAAATTGGGACTTGTAATAAATTATCACATTGAAAGTTCTAATTCTAACGCAATTAGATAGGCTGTGCATATCGGAATCTATACGGCGTCAAGTTTTAGCAGACAAAGAAGAATCACCGTTGGGTCCAGTGGGAGGGGCCACAGACAGCAACAAAAGAAGCTTTTAACATAAAAAGAAGCCAAAGGGAACGTGTTTCAGAATTTTCTTTTGAAAGGTCAGCCAATGCTTTATGACCCTACAACTTCACGTAGAGACGCTTATATAATAGGTTTCAAAGAGATCTAAACATTAATTGTATTTAACATGCATGAGTACAAGTTTATTCTAAACAGTCTTAACTTAAAAAAGCAATATTTTATTAGTAAAGGTTGCCATGCCATGCATACACTATGGCCTTTTCTTATTTTAGATAGTTCTGATTAGGTGATTATAACAGGTGCACTTACTAATAATTGAGGAAGTTCATAAGTTGTCATTAACGTGGTAGTGATTCTCATAAAGCATTATATTATAGCCTTTGTGTTTAAACTCACTGTTGGAACATGCTCCACAATTCTAGAAATATCCAGAATTATTGGCTACAACAAGTGCTTGCTAGTAGAAATCTTGAGTTATGGATATGATTCTAGGGCAAATCATGTAGAGAAATCTTGACATAAATGTGTGTGTTAATTTTAGGGATGTAGTCATGTCTCATGCTGCTGGTCTGGCTCTGTGCATTCACATGTCTCACTGGCAAGCCATGAAACTAGGCATGACGACACAGCTTTTCTTCTCTTGTGAAAGTGTGGTCCTGATTTTCAGGATTATTTGTAATTCAGTTGCTAAAACAGTTTCCTAATAATCTTAATTAAACTACTTCCATACAACTTGATCACCCCCAACACAGTAACCTAAAACTACTTAGGGATGAGTTAATCATAAGGTCAAATCAAAGGCCATATGTATATGTCAATACCTTTGTGGCTTTCCAAACCTCCCAATGCGGGAGCTGGCTTAAACAATAACAATATAATTGGCTGCAAAAAAAGAGTTAAGATTATCAGTTATAGTGCTTCTGCTTCAATACAATAAGCATGTTGTCTTTAGTTAATAAGAAATTATATAAAATGTCTTGATCAAGAAATGGTAGAAATGTAGAATGGCAGGGCAATTCTCCTTTGGCAGAAAAGCAATTCTCATACAGAAAGAATGCAACATCCTGCCAAAGGAGAAATGCACTGTTATTCTTCTCTACCTCTGAAATTGAAGCATGCCTGATAGTGGTAGCCCTTCTGCTTAATTGTACTGCAAAAAAGCATCATAAGGATGCAATATATTCTAAGTTATTCGCACATTAGGAATGGATATTCGATCAAAGTTTATTGGCATATGCTATGGATCATTCCTTGGGAAATTCTTCGTGTCTGCTGTTGCCATCATGGTCCCCCCTTTCTGTGTTATATAGAGCTCAACTTTCTGCCATGCCATCCTTAATTTCCAAAAGAGCGCTTTACATAAGAAATTAATGGACTAAAACATGCATGTTAGGGTGTGTAGTTTGTTTGGTTTCCATCCACTTATGCCACAAATTTGTGTTTTCGTTTGTGTATTTAGTTCAAATTAAGCCAAATAAAGATATAGGTGATACTGCACTCAGATTGAGTTCAATTTAAGTCACTAGAAAATTTACTAAAACAATTAACTAATTCTTATTCATTATTTGTTCATAAATGTCAGTGGTGGCCATTGTTGTTGTGTTAGAGAATAAAGAAGTCCCACGTCACTTGAAAATAAGAGAATTAAAATGAGCCTTGAGCTTTTTGAAGCAACTCTCAAAGCATAATCTTTTAAGATGAACTAAAGCAAAGATTAAGTAAAAAAACGAAAAAAAAACTGAATAGGGAACAGCCATATATGTTGCAAAATAAGTTCCAAATCATAAATGAGTTTATTAATGCTAATAAAATGTTTCCAGTTACAATGCGTTCATTAAGATTTAAGACTGTTATTATTTTTCTTTTGGGTCAATAGGTACAACGTTAAGCATGAGCCTCTATTCGACAAAATAAAAAAAAACAGAAGCATGAGCCTCTATATGGTGGTCAGTCACTGATCTTTGGTTTTTTTGTTTTTTGGAAAAATGATCTTTAGTTGTTTTCTTGATCCTTGATATGCAATGTCAGCCCAATCATTTTTTTTGTATGGGGCACAAAAGTATAAGCTAAATTTTGGCAAAACATATACCTGTGGACAAATAATAAGAGATATATTACCTCATATAATTAATACATATAATAATTCATATAATATATTTTTTTTATTTCTCTTATTCTTGTTTCGTGATATGACTCATCACATCTCATACCCTCTTTTTTCTCTCTCATTGTTACATGAGATGGTTGCACAACTAGGTTTAGAGCCGGTAAGATGTGCTGGCACGATCGAGCCTGCAAAAATATATGGCCCGAGCACCTATTTTAGAAGTCCGAATAACTTTTGAAATTTTTAGCCCAGTCTGATAAAACCCGCTACTCACATTGAGCCGAACCGGATAACCGAACTGACAACTTTGACTAGGTTTTACAAATACAATTTCTCAAATAATAGTTATAGTTATGATTCTTTCACACTCAAAATTTTTACACTCCATTCCATATCTATTTTTTTTTCTTTCCTTTTCTCATGCAAATCAATTATCACATCATTTACTTTTTATCTCTTTTTCTTCTTCTTCTTTTTTTATCTCTTTCTTCCTACACTCCATACACTTTGTTTTTTAGTGTGAATAAATATTTTCCATAATATATTTTTTACTTCTTAACTTATATAATAATTAATACGGATGGAAATACTATAATAATTAGATAAATATAATAGTAATTTATATTATGTTTAATTAAAATGATTCATGTTAACTTTTAAAAAACAATATTATTTTATAGTTTAAGAATTTTATTTTATATTAGTTATTTTTTATGTATTATATTGTTCCTGTATTATGTCTTATAATTTTCAAACACATTCCCATGTTTGTATTACATTGTATTGAATTTGTACCTCGTATCACTAATTTGTAAAGGGCTGGTATAATTTTATGCGTTTACCTAGTTAATAATCTGGTTTTTGAAATAAATTTTTTAATGATTAAAAACTTGTGGAAGTAGTTAATCCTTATTAAATTTGACTTAGTCATCTACTCAGAATGATCGAGGTACTAATTCAAAGAATTATTATAAGTTACAGCTTACGATCAGTATAATTAAACAGCCAAGGTCTTTTTTTTTACGGATCGGAAAACAGCCAAGATCTATAATACAATATTATAATTATACTAATTATATATATAATATAATTATGCTAAAAAATAGTTAAATATGTGTTAAAAGAATACAAGAAGAATCTGATGCATGAGCTGCACAAATACTTGCGTGACTTTTAAAAAATAATAAAAGATAAATATACAATCATGCTAGTGGTGAATTAGATTTTGGTCAAAATGTAGAATTCATCAAATTGGAAAATAATCAACTTGGATTTAGTAAATTCATAAATTTGAACTGATGTTAAATTAATTTTTTTAAATCAAATTTTCAAATATTTTATGTTATTATATAACAACTATATTTTGTTAGGAAAGTAAATTAATATTTTATCTATTAACTTATAAATAAATGCTAGAAATTAAGAGAAGAAAAGGGTTTGAACTTTGAAGGTTAAAAGGTGGGAAGTACTTTATATATATAAGGTGCCCATAAAATTTGCACCCTATAACCTAATCCAGTGGCTTGAAAGCACATATATAAAAGACCATGAGACAAAATGGGAGAGGAAGGGGGGTTAGGTACTCCTACTCGATCCATTACATCATCGTGATAATTTAGGACACAATATTATAGATTTTGTCAAATTATGCAAGATTCTAAATATTGCACGTCAAATTTTTAAAAAATAATGAAAATAAAGTTGTGATCAAGATAATTTATTAAGACCGCAAATTATACAACAATAGCAACATAAGCCTATATTTACATCTAAGGACTAGTTAGGTACACATACATTATACATATACCATATATATATCTCCGTTACCTGTGAACCCTTAGAGACGTATAAACGTCAATATTTTGATAACATCTCTCTTTGAATTTGTTGCGTTCACATTTGTGGGTTGAAAATTTTATCTGCAGCTTCATCTAACAACGACTGCATAATCAAAACAATAAAGTCTATGCAAAATGCTAGAAAAAGTCGTCAACTTAATTTATGCAATTGATTCAAGACATTAATTAATTAAGGACGTAGTATATACTATCATCGATGTGGACCACACATCATGAGATTGAAATAAATGTGAAATTTATCTACAACTAAATTGAAAGTTATATAAGTCCCTTTTTTAAATGAGAAAAAGGATAAGACAGGTATAGGGATAGGGGTAGGCAAAGATCATTTCAAAAGAATAAATTTCACTTAGCTTCGCTCTGCTTCTCGTTAGCTATTCTTCTTCACTAAAGAATAATTAATGTTTAACAGTTGGCATTCAAAATTCTCTTCATTAGAATGTGCAACAAATATTTAGAATATCCAACACAAGAATTTGAAAGTTCATACAATAATGCATGTTAAGCATAAATAATTGATCTTTATATACGGAAATAAGGAAGAAAGAAGCGGAAACTTCTGAAGACGAGTGCAAATGTGAAAAGGGGAAGATTTCCTTTTTCATTTGTTTTTTTCCTTTCCTAGTGTAATTGTTAAAATTAAAATGAAAAAAAAAATTGAGAGAAAGAGACAACGGCACTTTGTTTAATAGATTTGCACTTTTGCAGAGGCAGAGATGGTAGCACGTGAGGAATGAAGCAACAAAACAACGTTGAATGATTGATATTTGATCATTATCCGCCAGTAATATCTGAATATTCTGAAATGCATGCCTTTTCTTTCTCAACTTTTTTTGAATTTTTCTCTGCTTTGACTTCTCCCAACATGAGATCATGGGATGTAGCAGAAGCCGCAGAACACACCACTCTGTTTCTATTCACAAAAGTTATTGCTAATACTCCTAGCCCACGCCTCATCATTTCCTTTAAATATTCACTAAATATAGTCCTTTAAAATGTTATCTCCACACTGAGTTTGAAATGTCAAAAATAATAATAATTTAGCAAATCACACACTTGTGTAGTTGTAACAAATCATCATAATATACAAGTAATATCATACACACATATACATATTAGGTGGAGATAAAATGTAGGAAAGATAAAAGAAATTAGAAATGAGGAGTAAAGGAAATTATCAACACAAGAATGATATATAGTGTTATTGTTTTTGTTTACACATGATGAAAATAAAAGGACAATATAATTTGGTAGCAGCACACATGATGTAACTAACTAAAAGCGATATTATAATTTGGTGGCAGCACATTAGATTTAACATCATTTCATAACTACCATAAAGTGAGTGCTTATAATTAAAAAAAATTTAATTGCACGAAGAAAAAAGGAACATGAGGCGAATGTGAAATATAAAAAATAATCTTTTAAATGCCTCAATTTTTCAAAAGAAAGAAAGAAATTTGGCATGAAAATAAAAGTTGCAGGCAATGCCGACCACAGTAATATAGGCTTTTAATTTTGTGTAGTTTGGAAGCAAGTATCAATTATTGCTATTGCAACTAGTAGCGCAATTAGTTTCCACATGAAAGCTTTGGTGCAATCACCAAACCAACAAAGAAAGAGATGCGATCAAGAAATGTCAACATCTAAGAGAACAGAAAAAGATTGGCAATAGTGTTTGACATCAACTAGTTGCCAAACCTCATATCTGGCTTTATCTAGTAGCATTCATAATTCTGTGTTTTTCCACACACAACCTTTCCTTTTGCCTCTTCTCAAAGCCAAACACTTTCATTTTCGTGGAAAACCAACGTTTTTTTTTTTTCACTCGGAAACTACAAACAGTACACAACAAAATGAGTCATTAATAAAGAAATGTACCAAATCCAAAACGTGTAAATGATTGGTTGAATTCTTCTCGTAATTTCAGGGTTCATGAAGGGCAATATAGTCATGGAAGTGTATAATAACATATCTTATTTGCCTTGACAATTTACAATTCAAAAGGCTCAGCTGATTTTCCAAAGCAAAAAACCATTCATGGAAGCAGAGGCAGTCTTGAAGCTCTTTGATTCTTGCTGGTTTGGGATTCAAAATTTGAAGGAGGAACAACCAAGTTCCTTAATATCAACAAGTTTTCATGAAAACTCAGATCATCAAATTAAAGAAGGACTATTGGAACCAATGCTTTTGCGCATCCAAACTAGTCATACCAGATCCATGAGCGACCAGTTAAACTCCATGACAAGCTTCAAGGATGATTCTCTTTCCCCTGACTCTGTCCTTTTCTCACCAAAGCTCCAAACAATCCTCTCAGTAAGAGATGTCACAGACACAGAAGATGAAAAGCAAGCACAGGTGCAGCTTGATGTGTCTAAGAAGAACATCACAAGCAAGGGAAGGAGGAAAAGAGGGAGCAAGAGTTTGTCAGACCTTGAATTTCAGGAGCTAAAAGGGTTCATGGATCTGGGTTTTGTTTTCTCAGAGGAAGATAAAGACTCAAACTTGGCTTCAATTATTCCTGGGTTGCAAAGACTAGGGAAGAATGATGAGGAAGAAGAGGATTCTGGTGAGTCTGTAATACAAAGACCTTATCTCTCTGAAGCATGGGAGGTTCAGGAAAGGAGAAAGAAAGAGAACCCGCTGATGAATTGGAAAGTTCCTGCTCTGAACAATGAAATTGACATCAAAGATAGTCTCAGGTGGTGGGCTCACACTGTTGCTTCCACCGTCAGATGAGATGATGAAGTCCATGATTCAATGTTTTCTGTGTAATATATTTTGTTTATATATCTTTGAGATTTTGTTTAATTTTTGGCTATGATAGCTCGTTTCCCTTTCATTTCCCATTTTTCTATTTTTAGCCTTTTTTTACATCTGAAATCTGCTGGAATTTCACATTCCACGAATTTGTAAATTGTAATTTTAGATTAAAAGAAGGGAATGTCACTCAGCATTTCAAATCTGTTAGCTCAATCTGAACTTCTGTTGCTGTAGAAATATCCTTCTGTTAGAGTTTCATATTGTCTCTAAGACAATAAGACATGAAAGTATATAAGCATTGAGCAGTTCTTATCGTACAAGTTAGCTTTTGTAATACCTTGTCAGGTCTGAATATTTCTACTTCAAATGCAAGGCTACAAGGCTGTTTTCTTTTGCATGGTGAGCGGGTGAACTTACAATATAATTGATACATGTCAAACTGCAACCAAAATTTGCTTACACAGCATTAATTATCAACACATTCAGCTTTTCTTATAACTTTTCCCTCAGGAATGTATTACTAATGAGAATATAAAGAGTATGATTTCTTATATAGGACACAAAAACTGAGAGTTATAGATTGTTGAAACATTTTTAATTGTCTATGTAACCGCTGTTTTAGACTATTTAAATGCAAAGAATCTACTCAACTTATAATATTTGTAAGATCATAATAATACTAACATACGCATAATTACAAGCTGATTGGCAGAACCATGCAGAGAATAGTCAGACCCCAGGAGCATCTAACTGAATATGTCTGGATCAGTAATTTTTGAGTAACCAAGCGCAAGTACAATTGTTGTGTTCATTTGATTGATGAAGCCAGCCACTACTGCACAAGTTGTTGCACATCTTTTGAAAAAGCAATGATATATAGATAGAGTTTATTTCTCCAATAGAAATCACACAGATCTTTATATGTTAGGCTAAAATAATTTCAATCATTATTTTATACCTGAATAAGAATAAGAGAATTTTCAGTCAATCATTTGTTTCACATGATACACTGAAATCATCAGATGAAAAGAAAATCCTTGATTGTCATTATTTTATACTCTTTTATAACTTTTTTTTTTACTTTTTCACACTTTTCATTTTTTTTTATACTTAATTTGAATTTTATTACGAATGGAAAAGCATACGGACAAATGTAAAATCTCATGCAATTCCGCAAAGAATTTTACAATTTTTAGTTTTTTCTGCTCAAGTTTCCTTTAAAATATTTTCCCAAGAGGGGTAAAATTTGACAGCAATTATGTGAATGTACTTTTTTTTCTAGTTGCATTTGTGTGTTTGATAAAACTAGCTGACAAGCTAGCTGAAAATTGAAAAACTCACTGAAAGCTTAAAGCTAGTTGAAAGCTGAAAAGTTATTGAATGTGTTTAGTAAAACTAGTTAGAAAATGGTAAAATGACATTTAAGGACAACATTAATTATTAAATAATGATAAGTGGGGGTGATGGAGGGTTAAACTTGTAATTAATTTTCAGCTAGTAGCTGAAAATTGGAGTTTTTTTTTTAAAAAAGCTACCCCAAGTAGCTTTTTAAGAAAAATTTATAACTACCAAAAAAGCTATCTTCCCAAAGACTGCTACACTAGACGTTGACAATGGTAATTTCTTTTCTAGCAATGCACATATTTAGAAACATATTTACAAATCTCCAAAATTATATTGAATTGATGTGTAGTGCTTTGATTATTATATTATATCAAGATATTTAGTTGCTCTACACCATTTTACAAAACTCATATTTACAAACATTCCCACCACTCCGTCATACATTAATTTTTTTTTTAAAAAAAAAGTTTTTTGCCAAATAAAATGACATGAGCCCGCAATTTGTTGCTATAGTGTGTTTGATTTACCATAAAACCATGTTATAAATGTGGATCAGGACCAATATTAACATTGACTCGAATCCACATTTATAACGTGATTTTAAGATAAACGAAACATGTTATAAGTAGTTTACATTTCTCCTGTGTTATTGTTTTAGCATGCTCTGATGCTCATGCAATGCAAGTGTAAATCTACTAAAATGTCCAGACTCATCCATGTTCTAATTGTTAATTTGCATAAAGAATGTATCGTCTTATCAATTATCACAAGTACTTGTGAGGTAACCGTCCATATTATGGAGTGGCAATGTTAGTATCTCATTTACCAATCTTATATAGATTATGTAACCAAAATAGTAGAGAGATCCTTATCAACATTTTGGTAAAATTTATGCCCATGCCCAGTAGCAACTGATTCCTATGACCTATCCTTGACCATGAATTTTGTTGAAAACAAATCTCTTGCTATAATGCAGATGAAACAAGTCTATGGAAATAATTAAGCAACAATTGAGTTATGTGAATTAATCTGACTAGTAGGTTCATAGCATAAAACTAAAACCAAAAATACCCATGTAAAGCAGATTGTAATGTAGTAGTTACCTGCCACTGTTCCAGTATTACAGTAAAGCAATATGCACATTTTATATGTTCAGAAATGACAATTTTGTTGATTACTGCAATGGAATACAACACCAAATATCGAGAAAAACTCCAATAAGGATCAGACAAGTTCTTCATTCAAACTGGTACAAGCCAATTATACAACACTGGTACTGGTTTATAAGTTTCAACCAATAGCTATATACAAAATAAAGAGCTTGATATATTTTTTGGGAGGGGACTAGAATTCAAAGAAGATGACTGGTAGTTCAGATTCAGAGGTATTGTGTTGCTCTAACATCCTTGGACCAAAGGGGGGTTGGTTTTAGCAACCTGCAAGGCAACTAGGTAATCACGAAAACTGCCTACCAGATTTTGTAGGCTCTTTTCTCTTGACACTTTTCTTCATCATGTCAGCCCAATTGGCAAAGACATTGGACACTTCAAACTTGCCAGCAAAATTCATCTTTTGAGCTAACTCCTCAAGTATGACAGGATTCCCAGTTTTAGAAAAATCAGCAGCAAACTTGTTATAATCAAGCTGAGGAGCTTTCATCCCCTTCTCCATCATTTCCTCTAAATACTTACATGCCTCATCTGGCCTGCCCTGTCTTATAAGCCCACCGATGAATACAGTGTAGGAATTATCATCAGGACAGCACCCCTTATGATGCATCTCATCCCAAACTGCATGACCCATTTCATAATTTTTTGTCACAAAATAGGATTTCATCATCATGTTGTAAGTGTGAATTGTTGGTTTGATGCCACTCTGAATCATTTTCTTGTAAATCCTCATTGCATCATCTGGCATATGTTGGCTTGTCATCAGTTTTATCAAAGCATTGAAGGTCCTCCCATCAGGTGGACAACCTCTTTGCCTCATTTCCTTCAGTAGATTGTACACCATATCCATTTTCCTCTGCTTCCCAAACCCAGTGATCAAACATGTGTAAAGTACAACATCAGGTTGGCACCCTCGATCGACCATTTCATCAAAATATTCTCCAGCTTCTCTCATCATCTTTTGTTTGCAGAAGTCCTGTATCATAATTGTATAACTACGAACATTGGGTGATGGACCTTTGGCTTTCATGATTTCAAATAACTTGATGGCATCAGACTTTTTCTTACACCTTATCAACCCTTCAAGCATAATATTATGTGCAACAATATCTGGCTTAAATCCCTTATCAACCATCTCATTCCACACCCTCCCTGCCTCCAGCAAGTTTTTTACCCTGCACCAGCCATTAAGAAGTACAGTGTAAGTTTGTAAATTGTATGTAAATCTATCTTTCAGTTTTTCAAAAACGACTTGTGCTTCTTTACCAAGCTTTGCTGAGCCAAGACTATCAACCAAGAAATTAATAGCATCAACATCCACTTTAAATTTGTACTTCTTCATCAGATCAAAGATCCCAACAGCTTTTTTCCTTTCCTTTGCAGAAGCAAAAACTTTGATAGCAATGGAGAAAGTTTCCATTGTCAAAAGGCCCTTCTCACCCATTTCCTCAAGCATTGCTACCATGGTCTCAAATTGTCTAGTCTTCCCCAGAATATGCATCATGCAGTTATAAGTCCTTGAATCATGGGCAAACCCAGGCTTCTGCGCTGCCCAACAAAAGAACCGAAATGCTGGCTTCCTAGCATGCCTAAACCGTTGCAGCACTTCCACAACCAAATCATGTGATAACTGAACCCCACATTCATCAAGAACCGCCTCCATGTTCCTATCCAATGCAAACAATTCATCAATCACCTTGCATACCCTATCAACCTCGTCTGGATCTGCACAGGACCCAGCAGGATTAAAACCTCTAACATCACCATCCTCAAAGTCAGATTCAACCTGAGAATCAGCATCACCCCCACTAACACTGGCAAATGCCCTAGGGTTATTCAAAAACGGAAACTTTCCTTGGAAGGGTAACCGGGAAAAACTCCCCAGATGAGGAATCAACAGTGGTTTTTGTAGAGAAGGGAATGCAGAGGAGTGTGGCAAAAGAAATGGAATTTGACAACAAGAATGATAGAAAGCGCAATTAAGAGGAGAATGAAGCAAACGAGACAAGGGCAGAGAGCTACCACAAGGTAAGCGCACTTGCTCTCCTCTTCTTTGCCATCCATGTGGTCGTCCCTGATGGAGAGAGCGAAGCTGGGTGGCGGAGAAGACATAGCAGGGGCCATGTGGCAGTTTGGAATCACAGAATAGCGATAAAAGTGGAATCTTGGAGGAGGTTCTGCTTCTGTGCCTCAGAGTATGAGTCATTGAAGTGCCATTTACACGGTGCTGAAAACAACAAAAGAGGAAAGAGCAAGTGAAGTGAAGTGTTGGTGTGGTAATGAAGGGAAGGGAAAGGAAAGGAAAGAAGGTAGTGGTACGGTGAGATCGATGGGATAACCGTTGATGGGCCTCGACCTCTGTCTTCCATAGATCCAATTGTTTGGTTTGGACCACTGCAATTCGATATAATTCACAACATTTTTCTTTCTTTTTCGACCAAAAAAAAACAACTTTTTTCTTTCATTCCGACAAAAAAACTTCTTTTTTCTTTCACATTTAACACACTATTTTGGACAAAAAAACTATTTATTTAATAAATTTTATATAGATGTCAAGTTATATCTCATTAGGGGTGGGAATAGGCCCAGCCGGCCTGTCAGGGGCCTACGGCCTGGCCTGGCTCGTTTATTGAAAAGGTCAGGTCAAGACTTGTTAATAGGCTTGTTTAGTTAAATAGGTCAGACATCAGGCCTATGAAAAAGCCTATTAGGCTTAATAGGCTGGCCTGTTTAATATAATATATTAAATTAATTATATAAAAAAAATCTGCTTAAAAGGCCTGTTGGCCTGCATAGGTTTATAGGCCCGTTGGCCTGTTTGTAGGCCTTGTTATAAAACAAGCTTCTAAACAGGCTTACAGGCCAGGTCAGACTTTTTCGCAGGCCAGGCCAAGGCCTTACAAAAAGGCCTGTAACAGGTAACAGGCCAGACTCAGGCTTAAGAATTAGGAGTCAGGCCAGACCTGCCAAAGCCTGACCTGTTTCCACCCCTATATCTCATTATGGAAAAAATCCTCGTTGGGAGCCCCACCATGATGTGGATGTTCCTGGCTCGAATAGGATTGCCTCCCGTGGAGAATACCTATGGTTAAACAAAAAAATCTCATTATTTTGTCACAAAAAAAAACGTTGGACAGAAGGAGTTTTATTATAAAAAAATCTCAAAAAAATCATATTTTAAAGAATATTTCATAATTTAGTTTTTTTAGAATAAATCAATGTTTAATTGTATTTTTAATCCCCTACTATAATTGAATTGTGATTTTGGTCCTTAATAATTTTTGGGCAACTTTAACCCCACTTTTTATTTATTACAATTAAGTCCATCTATCACATTCAAATTTAAGGGCAGAAAAGGGTGCAGATTTTTTCTTGAAGAACATTTCCTGTGAATTATGTGATTTTGTTTTTGTAGATTTTACTGTAATTTTGATAAAAATGGGATTATTTTCTTACATTTACAAAAAAAAAAATTGTAACACTCCACTTTTATAATACTAAGGGTGTGCTTGATGCATGTTAAGGGGACAATATAGGATAAATGAGTTACAACATGACTTTTTATCTTATATATTGTTTAATTTGGTGGTTAATGAACAACACACTATATGGAAGACAAAATAATGTTAAATTTACCACATTACCCTTTTATATTGTGCTTACCTAATTTGATAGACAAATTTTGACTTTTTTAATATTTTTAATTAATATTATCATTTAATTAATTTCTTTAGAAAATTATTTTTCATCAATAATGATGAGTGTGGAGCTTTCATTGCAGGTGGTTATGGTGCTGCCCTTGAGCTTGTGAAGATGTTGTTTTATCCATATTATTTAGATTTGAATGTATTAGAAATAAGATTATTTTGTGAGCACGTACACCCACACATATAAGTGAATAAGTGAATGGAATAAAAAGAAAACCACTTAGGATTTGGTACCATTTTTTCATCTTAATCTTTTTAAACTAACATCTTTGTTGTCATGTTCATTCAATATATCTCAAGATTAAATAAGAAAATAAGCATGTAGAAGATTTAGAATAATTGTATTCAAACAAGTTGCAAAATAATTATAAAATCAATTGAGAAAAATTATCAAAATTTCTCCCCTTTTCTCCCCAACCGAAAAGTATGTAAAGGCAAAGCAATAATAATTTCACACTGCAGGTCTTCAGAATTAAGCCCCCTCTTTACATATTTTGTGATACAGAGAGCATCATGTGGTGCTGATTTGTCATATGAGGAGGAAATATGAGATTTCATCGATTTTCAAAGTGTATAACTCTACTTGCTCCAGATATTAACAGCAAGATATGTTAATGTTATACATGATTCTTATTTTATATTTCATTTTGATGTATATGTATATGGAAACACTCTTTTAATTTGTCTTATCTAACCCTCAAAACAAAAAAAGTCACGGCTATACAGGAAGGAGAAAAGGACAAGGATCAAATAAAGACACAAAGTACAACTGTATGTAACACCTAACTAAACATTTTTTTAGTGGTTACCTGAAACATTTATCCTAGTCTTCATCCTCGTTCTTAAAGCTGATGACGTTGGAGCCAAGGATAATTGAGGGCTATTCAGGTGTCATTATCTGCTTTTATTCATTTTTTATTTGCGTTCTAGATACAATTTAAGTTTTGAATTGGACATAACCATTTTTCAATGTAGCCATACAATCAAAACAGGACAATTTAAGTTATGACTGCTCTATGCTATGATAATATAACATAATTAATTGTTCAATAAACTCCCCAACTTACTATTAACATTATAACAATGCAAATAAGCTGTGTCCTTTGCAAAACTTTAACTTTGTGTCGATATCAACAACACGGCCTGCAATGGTGACATTCTAATATATAAACACATAAATTATGTCCATGCCCTTTTGACATGTTCTTATTTGTCCAGTTCCTAGAGTTGAAGATGCTTGCTTTCTGATTTAAACTTATAAACGATCTTCCACTGAAGCTCAAAGGTTTGGTTATCCATGTAGTGGCACAGTTTGAGATATCAAAGAAGCTAAAAATGGTAGCAGCTACTGATGGAGTCCGTAGCAGAAAGAAGTCATCAAGAGGACACCACAGGTTTGTAGGTGTTCGTCAAAGACCATCAGGGAGATGGGTGGCAGAGATTAAGGATTCTATACAAAAGGTTAGGCTTTGGCTTGGAACATTTGACACTGCTGAGGATGCAGCTCGTGCATATGACACTGCTGCTCGAGCTTTGAGAGGTGCCAATGCTCGGACCAACTTTGAATTGCCAGAGTCTGCTACCACTGGTGGTGGTGCTTCTAAGCGTGGTGGTGGTGGTTCCAACTTCATGATTGATAATACTGAGCCTTTTTCTTTTGAGGATGTGAGTGAGTCAGGGGCAGATGCAAATGACCTTCTTGGTGCACTCAAGGCCAAACTGTTTGATAGAAAAGAAGGAAAGGTTTCAATTCCATTCCCTGCTAATTGTGTTCAATCTGGCTTGGTTCCAAGATCAACTCAAAACTGTTCTGGGAGGAAGGAGTTATCATCAGCTACTTCCCTCTCTCAGATGAATGTAACTGCCAACACCATGCCTGCTTTGTTGAGTCCTTCATCAAACACTTCTGCTAAGAGTGTGCTTATCCCAAATCATGATGATCATGAAGGTGCTGTGGTAAGCAGTGTTGGAGTCAACTCTCATCAACTTTGTCAAACCCCACCTGTGACAAGCATGGGATGGTCCAATGAAATAGCACATGAATTGCCTTAGCCTATGCAGATGAGCCAATTTCCTGACAATAGCCTACTTGCCTCTGCCAGTGCAACCATCTTTCCATGGCCACTTTCTGGGGTAATTGAGTCCACTGTTGATATGACATGTACAGATCAGGGGCCATCAAATAGCAACAGGAGTGGCCAAACAAATATGGTGAGCATGCAATTACCTTTAGCTGGTGGAGCAACTGAAGGCTTTTGGACATTGGACCAGCAACAATTTGTGCAATGTGAGAACAACAGTTGGTTTAATTCTAGTGCCTCTTGGGATCCTCTCCTCTATGTACCATCTGAGCTAGCTTGATTAGTGTTAATATGTCAAAGAAAGAGTATCTTGATCAACAAATCATTCTTTTAACTTGATATTATAGAAGACCCTCTTTGTGTGCTCAAAGAATCACCAATTCTTTTCTTTGAGGGAAGTGGAATGTTGTGTTTGTCCCTTACCTTAAAGCATATAGCCATGTTTTTCAGCATTTTAATCTGTAAAGCATTATTTTATTTATCTGTAATAAATCCCTAAATATGCTGGAGAATTTGAGTTTTCAATGGTAGCCTAGCCTGCTTTTCTTTTCTTTTCTTTTTTATTGAATGATTCATTGATATTGGCAAATAAATTACTCAAACGTTTAATCATTCCTTTGGGTTGAAGTTAAAGATGTTAAAGTTCTTTGTGACTTTGCTGTACTTCTCCAAACATTTGTTATTTGTCAAGGACAAAACTCATAACAAGATTAACCTTTCAAGTGATATTATCAGGTATTTTGACTCCAGATGGGAAAAACTGTCTCTCAATGTATGGTTGAGTTCTCATGATTTTACTACTTTAATGATATGTTTAACCGTTTCAGACTTTATCATCTAAATTGAAGGAATGTCAGATTGTCTGTCCTGAAGATGCCATGCTTTACTATTTATTCCAATGCAGTACATCCTAGTTTTATAAAAATTTATTGTCCAACAATTTATTGATTCCACCTCCTCCATCTTTGTAAATCTCCTATTTAAGATTTTTTTTTTAAAATATGATTTAAGAGGTCAAGTTTTATTCTTTTCATTTCCGAATGTATCATCTTTTGTTTCCATGAGATGACAAGATTCAATAGGGAATAATAGATATTACTTGCATAGTATAGTGGTAGGTTTTTATCCGTATTCCCTTTCCTTATCTCCCCCAATGAACACATAACACTTTAGTAAAAATATCTCTCTACACACTATCTCTTAATTTTTAAATTTCTTTTGCTGAGGTGGTACTAGTGATTTCAGTCTTTTTGTACAGTGGTCTTGACAAATTCTACCACAGGCACAATAATAAACGAGGGTTGATACATGTTGACATTCTTTTATTTATTTATTTATTAATCTTTTCTATCATGAGAATAAGTTGCACTCTACCTGGTAGAAAAGCAAGTTGCTAATGCTTAGATGTTATAACATAAATGAACGGTCCTTGTTGATAACAAGCCCTTAATATTCAGAAAGAATCATGGAAATGTATTAAATGGAAAGTGCTGTATATAATTGCAGAAATGCTTAAGGAAGGAACATTACCAGAAAAGCCAAGGACATAGACAGTTGACATCTTAATAATGCTATATATCCTCTGCTTGAGTTCTAAAATATGAAGTGCTATGGAATTTGTGCCATTTCCAGTCAATCTATCATCTGTAGCATCCTGTTCATAAAGGCCTGTAGGCCATGGCAATAGCCAATTCAGATAATAGTAATGCTATTACATTTAAAAAAAAATTAAAGTCAAAGAATATATCATCTCTTATCATAAATATGTGAGGAAAATAAATTACATCTCCAACATCTTTTCTCCTGCAAATTCCCTATGAAAACTTAAAGCATAGGCAAAGAATTAATTGGTGGAATGTCATATTTAACAAAAGTAATTGTTTTATATTTGTTTATACCCGCTTTAAAGATATTATCCCCAAGACAATCTAACTGATATTATTTTTTATAACCAACTCAACTAAAAAATTACATAAAGAGAGCATTTTTCACATTGGTCCTTAGAAGTATCTGGTAGGCTAAAATACCGTTTGAATCAATGAGTAGTGTAGTGTAAAATCTAAAACTACTATGAAAGTCACCATAACTATGAGTGCAGTATGGACAATAAGAAGTAACTACATGAACAAACTAACTCCAAAGGCAAACAACATAAACCAGAGATATTAAGCAAAAAAACAATCAATTAAAGTAAGTCAAATGTGAAGAAAGAATGAACAGAAACGATTGCTCAACAATTTTTCATGGCTTGGCCATCACTGGTTTTACACCTTGAGAGTTCTATTTTCTTTTGAGATTCATGAGAATTAAGGGTTTAGGGTTCAGCAATAAACATGTTTCAACAGTAACTATGTTGTTCCACAGCTTTGAGGAAAAGCTTTGTCAATCAACAGAGTTCTAGACAACTCAGAAAAAGCTTTCTAGGATTTGAAGAGATTAATTTTTACATACATCTATTAACATTTTATGTTTTACAGTCAGTGGAGGAGATAAGATTAATTTGTTAGTACTGATTTGATTTTTGTGTCATATATCATATCATAGTATTCATGTTTAGCAAGGGTCACATAACTCCTATCATAGAGGTGAAAATTGGAGAACATATAATGCCACAAGACTCATATTTAAGTACCTTTGATCCATCATATAGAATGACTAGGAGATAAAGGAAGATATCAACCGTATGATCCAAGTAGAGTGGATAAAATGGAAAAATGTTTCATGTGTGATTTGTGTGATAGAAAAGTACCACACAACTATAAGACTGTAATGTTATATGGGATTGAGTGTTTTGACAATAAAAAATTAATAATAAAGTAAGCTCAATGTTGTAGAAATGAGATGTTACAACAGATTAGTAGTTACACAAAACAAGATAGGATTAAGAATGAAATAATTAGAGAAAAAGTTGGGGTAGATTTCATTGTAGAAAAATGGTAGAGTCTCATCTTAGATAGTTTAAAAATGTGTGGAGACCAATATTTGGTTGTTAAACTTAGAAAGTTCACTTCATACTGATTTTGATATACTAAAGACTTTACATCTATCTTACTCCACTCAAACAAACATTTGTCTTACTCCACTCAAACAACCCATAAGGATTACTTTACATCAAATTTTGAAAGCCCTCCTTTCTATCACAAAAATTTAAACAAAAACTACTTTTAAAAACTAGAGACCTCAATACTTGAGTTTTAGGCCTATGAATATATAAATTAAAGAATCTAATTCCTAAGGTATGTCACTTGAAGATTATGAACTTCAATTTCATTGATCCTTAATTTCCATGTCTTAAAAAGTTTCCCTGGCTTTGTGCACCACTAAATTCTCTTGGTTTTGAAGTGATTAAATTGCTTTAAGATTTGACAACTTGTTCTGGCTTTCCATATTTTTAATGTGGGGCTGCTGCTCATTCTATTTCAAAAGATAAAAAAGTATTAGATGCCATGTACATGAGAGAAGGAGAGGCACCATTTCTTCTACATTCCCACCCAAAAGATGCCTGTCAATGATCACAGAAGGTTCAATTGCCCACAGGGGGAAAAGAAGAAGGGAAATCATAAAGAAAATAACCTACTTCCACCCTAAATGAAATATATAAATGCAAAACTCGTGGCCTATATTAGGCTAATAATACCAGGGTCACAGGTTATGAATTTTATAAGAGCCCTTGAAATGATTCTGGAATAATCTCCTCCTATTGAAGAGGATCAGTCAAAAGAAAGCAAAAGGAAGAGCATAAATATTAAACTATTGTCAAAGCTGGTTGCTTAAAGTGTTTGATGTGACTGCAGAATTTAATCTTGCTTTCTTACCACTTATTCTGGAATATTTTTTATATAAATCAACAGGTAGCTCTAGATTTCATTGCAACCATAACTTTTTTCTGCCAAATAAAAACACAAGGAAGGGAAGACCTCATCACTCTGTCCTCTCAAAAGCTGTGGAATAGAATAGAATTGCATTTCTGAAATGAAGAACTGTGATGAATGGAAACCTTTTATAGTAATGATAGCAATTGATTTTTCTTTTGCAGCAGTGAATATTCTCCTCAAGAAAGTCCTTGAGGAAGGAATGAACCATTTGGTTTTTATCACATACCGTCTCTCAATTGCTACCATTTTCGTAGCACCAATCGGTTACTTTTGGGAAAGGTAGGCTCCCCCAGTTCCCTGATTTAGTATTCTTCTTCTCTTTCATTTATTTATTTATTTTGAAGTCTTTGATGTTACTAACATGCAGATTCACATGCCTCAAAAAAAAAAAAATGCAGATTCACCAAATTGCAGTAAATAATGAATGATTTTTAACTCACTCACCTAAATATGCTTGTCTTAGCCTCATGAATGTTCAGTTCATACATAATCAGTCATGAAGGAAATTAGAGATCTTATAGATATGACCATATTTTTATTGCAGAAATGGCAGACCTCGGCTAACATTTCGAATTTTATGTTACCTCTTCTTCAGTGCCATTGTTGGGTTAGTCACAAAAAAACTAAACCAAGTCTTTTGTTTGTTTGTTATTTTTTCTTCCCATTTACTTCCAATTTCCAAATCATCTTTGTGGTTAACATGGTTGTAGTGAAATCCTTTCTTTGTAGGGCATCAGTCACTCAATACTTTTTCCTTCTAGGGATCCAATATACATCTGCTACATTTGCTTGTGCTTTTGTCAACATGGTGCCTGTGGTCACCTTCATCATGGCTTTGCCATTTGGGTATGAATCAATTAATCAAAGCTATGATTTTTTTGTAGTAATTAATAAGGACATGTTTTCAACGTTATAAATAGTTGTTTTGTGAAATCCAAACTTGAATTTGGTCAGTTTTAACAAAAAACAAACTCACACTAAAAGTATATTTGGTTTAGCGTGGTAAAATCACATTTTGAACGCTAGAAATAGTTGCATTGAATAAATTCGTACGTGAGTTTAGCCTGTTTCAACACACCAAACATACACTAAGTCACCTATGTGAGGTAACTGTGTCTTTTGTTTTTGTTTCTCTTGTTTGTTTCCACTTGACTTCAGGTTAGAGACTGTGAACATCAAGTGCAACAGTGGGAGAGCGAAGATTCTTGGTACATTGGTGTGCGTAGGCGGCGCATTGTTGTTGACACTTTACAAAGGAAAAGGACTGTTTCATTTTTCTCATTCTTCTGTAGCAACAAGTCCTGCAGTGAAGTTAGCTGCTGCTTCTACAAGGACAACAGAGAAATGGACTATTGGTGTAATAGCTTTGATTTTGGGGACCCTGTTTTGGTCTTCTTGGTTCATTTTACAATCAAATATAAGCAAGAGATATCCATGCCAGTATTCTAGCACAGCCATCATGAGTTTCTTTGGAGCCATTCAATCAGCTGTCATTTGCTTTCTCACTGACCACAACTTGTCCATTTGGGTTCTCAAGGGAAAGATACAAATAATTGCCATTCTGTATGCTGTAAGTTCATGTTTCACTTTTAAGTCATGAGAGAGAGAATTAAGGTTTGGAAAAAGGGTGGCAATTTTAGACTGCAGACAGCTGTGCCTAACTGCATGTTTCCTGATTTGAGTTATTCTGTTAAAAGAAAAAGGAAAGGGAAAGAGAGAGAGGAGAAAAGCATCTAATAATGACAAATTGAGAATGGAAGGGGGAAAATTAATTTTGAATGGAATCTAATTTGATGACTTTAGTTAAGAAAGTGAAACATTGTGTTTGCAGGGAATGATTGGATCGGGTTTGTGTTTTGTGGGCATGTCATGGTGTGTCAAGAAGAGGGGTCCAGTATTTACTGCAGCATTCAGCCCTCTTGTTCAGATAATGGCAGCTATGGTTGATATCCCTGTCTTGCATGAACAGCTCTATCTTGGAAGGTCACTACCATTACTAACTACCAATTTTTTTTTGTTTTTCTTTTGCTGATTATTATGCTTGCATTGCACCCTTCTAAAGATGACATCAATCAATACAGAGGTAAAAAAAATATTTAATACATTTATGCCCCAGCCATTAAAGAGGCTCCTCAATCTCTATAAGTAACTGATGTTTTTTTAGGGTCAGTAACTGATATGTTAATAAATACAAATAATTATATATTTTGACTCACATAAATTTTTATAAATATTTTCACAATTCATATATATTCGTTATAATTTTAAATATTTCATCTCTTAATAAAATTTTAAAAAACCAGGCAATATATAAAATACTTACTAATAACACTGTATGAATAAGGAAAAAAAAAGTAAATTTAGATGGGAATGAAAAACCACCATTTATCTGATTTTATTATTCATTGACTTGGCTGTTTAGTGTGATGGGATCCATCTTGGTGATGATTGGATTATACATTCTTCTATGGGGTAAGAGCAAGGAGATGCAGAATCGTTTGATTAAGTTAGTTCAAGAAGCTGAAGAAACCCCGGAACAAGAGCCCCAACCGCAGATACAACACTTGACAGTGTCTTGTGAATCGAGGTGTCACTGACAACAATTGTTGTTTATATGTATGTTCATGTGTTACCAAACAAATTTTATTCTCATTGACATCTTGATGAGTTTGTATTTACTACAATACCTCAGAAAATGTATAATAACATGTTTTAGTTTGATCCACCTAGTATAAAATGGGGAAAAGGAGGGACAATTGTCAAGTCAAGATAAACTTACATGAACTAATGAAAGCAATCAAGACTTGATTCTGATAGAATGTAAACAAGTCATGATAAAAATTTACAATTATGTATTTAGATTTAATTTATTTATTTATTTAAAAGACTATTTTGAACTTTCTCTTATATACTCTTAAAGTTGGGTTGACTTGATTTTCGAGAATTTACATTTTGATGAGACTTCAATATAATAAATTATTTTTTTTAGAGTTATGTAAATCATATTTTATTTTTGACTGGAAATTCATGCAAGCAAATTCACACTTCACGGTTCATTTTTACTATTTGGTTTTTATTGCGAGATTTGTGTATATTATATTGACTTTTATATATTATGCTTGTATATTTTAGTATTATACACACGACACGCACAAATAATTAATATAATTAGATTTGTGATTTAGGTAAAAATAACTAATAGTAATGTTAACAGAAATAACTTTAAAGATAAAAAACAAAACATTGTATTTATATCATATCTTATTAGAGTCATTTGAAATATAAAAAAATAAAAGAGGAATTTGATGATTAAAAATGTTGAAGGACGAAAGTATTCTTTTAACTAAATAATATTTTATCATTTTAATAGTAAGTAATTCGTAATCACTAAATACATTTAGAGTTTAATTAGTGTGCACTGACAGTAAAGGAGTTTTACACTGACGTTTAATCATGATTCCTCATTTATATGACTTTCAAAATATTAATTAGTAAAGTCAAGAAACTTACCATAAATCAAGGGTCGTGATTAACCGTTTACACTGTCAGTGCACAATCTTTTTTTTCATACATTTAACTCGAGATTATTTGATAATTGATATATAATAATATTATGTAAAAGAGATAGTAAAAGAGCTTCTATAGAATATTATAGAATATAATAAATTAATAATGTCAATAGATAGATTGATAAGTTTAGGGCTTCAAAGTTTTTTTCTCGGTCGAAAGGGCTTAAAAGTTGTAAATAGTGGGGGTTGCTTTTAGCATCCCATTTGCTATTCACACCCCACTTTTTTCTACCGTCCCACTTTATGACCCTTCCCCATCTCTTTCCCCTCCTTACGAGCAAAAAAAAATTTTTTAAATAAAATTTACATTTTTCGAAAACTTTCAGATGTTTAATGTCAGAAAATTATACTTCTGGAATTTAATATTCGAAAGTTAATTTTTTAAAATTAATTTCGGAAGTTAATTTTTAAAAGTCTCCAAAAATGTACTTCCGGAAGTGTACGGGGTATTTTTTGAAAAAAAAATAAAAATAAGGGGGTGCAAATAGCACAAAGGAGGCTGCTAAAGACAATTCTTGTAAATGGTGTGTTGGACTTTTGTTTGGATATAATGAGTTGCTTTGAGTACCCTTTTTACTATTCACATCCATACCCCTATCTTTTTTGAATTTTTTCTCCAAACTACCCTTCCCCACCCCATACATTCATCACCGCCACCTCACTAACCCACCTCCACCTCCCACCGCCACTCCATACACTTTTTTTCCTTTTCAAAAAATTATTAAAAAAAAAAACACTTCCGGAAATTAATTTCTAGAAACTAAATGATAAAATTGGCTTCTGGAGAATAATTTCTAGAAAAAATGGCTTCCAAATTTATATTTTCAAAAATATATATTTTTTTACAATTTTTTAACTTTTAGCGACGAACAAAACCCGTCGCTAAATTAGAAATGAAATTTGTTCTTAATGCATAATTTTGTGTTTGATTTAGAGATGGATTTTGTCTATCGCTAAAAGTTAACAAAATGTAAAAAAAAAAAAATCAAAAGTTATTTTTTGAAAACCAATTTTATCATTTGATTTTTAAAAATTAGTTTCCAAAAATGTTTTTTTTAAAATAACATCCGTAAGTGTTTTTTTAAAAAACTTCAAAAAAATGGTAGTAAGGATGTTGGGAGATAGAGGTGGTAGTGGTAGTGGCGATAGTGACCGTGGGGAGTGGAGGGATAGGGGTGGGAATTTTGAAAGTGACAAAATTATAGGGGGTGCAAATAGTACAAGGGGTCTTAAAAGCAACTCGCTTGATACGTCATATGCGTAACTATTCGAAGGCCCAATTGCAAGGTAAAAAGAATGGGGTAAAACCGTAAACTTGTCATATTAGCTACTCCCAGGCGAAAACGGCGCGTTTTAATGGAGGGGAAAACCCGAAACGCACGCGAGTCATGAAAGTTGGTGAATTGACTAGTGCGGCGCGCTCCCGGCACCGTCGTCAGCGGCGGTAGAAACACCAGGTGACGACGATCTCCTGCGGTTGCTTTCACTGTTCCGTCTTCACTCACTCAGGTTATTCTCATTCCCTTGTTTCTAGAAACCTCGACTTTTCGTCATTATTGATACATTGACGTTCGGATTCAACATATTCTTATTAATCCTTTCATATTAGATTTTCTATTGATAGATCGATGTTGGTTGATAGAAGAAGCAGAATAAGAAGAAGAGGAGTTGTATTGTAGGATGAGTCAGCCAACAGTGATACTTGCCACTGCCAGTTATGATCACACCATTCGATTTTGGGAGGCCAAGAGTGGCCGCTGCTACCGCACCATCCAATATCCCGATTCGGTTTTGCTTCTGTCTATCTTTCTATTATATTTTTTTTCGTTTTTCTTTTTGGTTTTGCAACTAATAAAAAACAAGAATAGAGTGTGAGATGGATCTTTTTTTGCATTTGTTGTGTGGTCATATTATTTCTTGGTTCCTCAAATCAAACCTTTAACACATCATATCATATTTGAAACATGAGATAATCTGACACACTATGAAAGTTCCATTTTTTAAGTTTCAGAAAGAACTGTAGCTTATTAGCTCCGCTGTTGAATGTACTATGCCTATATGTTTTAGTCTTGAAATTATCTTATGTTTAAAATTTAGCTTTTTAGTGTTTCTACACATGCCTATTGTTAGATAGTGGTTGCTACTGATTTGTCAAGGACGAGGAAAATGGCTTTCTGCTGTTTTAAGGTACCATATCATGGCACTAATTTTTCCATGTCTAATTTGTATAGCAAGTAAACCGATTGGAGATAACCCCAGATAAACGCTACCTGGCTGCAGCTGGTAATCCGCACATTAGGTTGTTTGATGTTAACTCAAATAGCCCTCAACCGGTATGTCTTTTCAACTGATACACTAAAATAATCACTTCTTTTCTGGTTTCAAATAATTTATGTTCCTGATTATTATGTGGCAGGTGATGAGCTATGATTCACATACCAATAATGTAATGGCAGTTGGGTTCCAATGCGATGGTAATTGGATGTATTCTGGTTCAGAGGATGGCACGGTTAAAATTTGGGATTTGAGGTGGATTAGATATCACATTGCATTATAATTTTATAGTATGACTTATGCCCTTAAATTTTGGTCAAAAAGCTTTTGCTTATTTGATTACTCAAATGCAGGGCACCGGGTTGTCAAAGGGAATATGAAAGTCGTGCAGCAGTAAACACTGTTGTGCTACACCCAAATCAGGTTATGTTTCACCATTTGTTGGTAGCTATACAATTTATGCCTGGCTTATAATCCCATAAGTCATTAAAACGGTATTAATAAGTTAGAAGATATGACAGGTGATAACAATAAGTAATGCATGAATCATCTCAGTAACTAGGATTGAATTGACCTTACAGCATGCTGACTTTTAGCTTTACTTTTTTCCAATGTTATTTCATTTAACTACTTGTCACTTTTATGAGGTTCATTTAACTATTAGTTTATTGATTGCTGTTTAGATCTGGATTCTGACATACCTCAATATTAAGATCGTGTTTCTTTTAAGTTTTCATTGCATTTCGGTTGAAGCATGTGTCCTTCATACCCTTTCTTCATTCACCATGGTTCCTTAATTTTCGCAATGTCCAAGCACATTAGATTGCTGTTCCTATTGGTTATTGCTTTGTGGTTCTTACTGATTTTATGTGTGATTGAACAGACTGAACTGATATCTGGTGATCAAAATGGCAATATTCGTGTGTGGGATTTGACAGCAAATTCATGCAGTTGTGAGTTGGTATGAGTTATGATCTCTTTTTTTGTATATGGATATCACTGTAGAATCAAGATCCCAAATGTTTTCTATCCAGTGAATAAATAAATTAATAAATTCAAAATAATATTTAGAAAGAATAAATTATAAGCCTTGTTGTAGTTGTAATACATCTTACAAAAACATGTTGCTCTTGGACCTCCCACATGTACTCTAATATACACTCAATCATCATTCTCCTTCCGCAACTATACCCTTTGGAAAAATGCCATTGCTTGGTCTCCTCGTGCTTAGGTTGATCAGTGCATCTCTTTATGTCCTCTCTCTCCCTCACCCTTTGACAAAAAAATATGGATGAAATATTCATTTCAATCTGTGGACTAAATGTAGGTGCCAGAGGTGGATACAGCTGTACGCTCTTTAACTGTAATGTGGGATGGGAGCTTGGTAGTTGCAGCAAATAATCACGGGACATGTTATGTGTGGCGCCTGTTGCGAGGGACTCAGGTTGTGCCTTCATAAAAATATCACAATGATGTTACCCTTATATCAAACTTTACTTATTTGTCCTGGTGGAGTATGCTTTTGTGCAGACAATGACAAACTTTGAGCCACTTCATAAGCTGCAAGCGCACAAGGGCTACATCCTCAAATGTCTTTTATCACCTGAGTTCTGTGAACCGCACAGGTCATAAAGATTATACCCATGCTTAAATGCTTTGTCTTTATATTTTACTCCTACTCTGAGTTTATGTTTGAGTGAGCATTTGCAAACTGGAGTTTGAACAAACTTGATTTTGTAGAATTGATTTTATTTAAAAGTGAGTTAGAAGTGATATGATTGATTTTTGAAAACCTTTCTCTTAAAAGTAAGTTTGTAATAAAATTCAACGTAGTGATATGATTGATTTTTGACTGGCTAAGGACCACTTTAGCTGTTCCAGGCCTGATAATATCACTGTCTCTAACTATTGATATACCCCGTAACCTCTTTAAGATGTTAATATTTCTTCTTGGTGTTATTCTTTGTAGGTATTTGGCAACTGCATCTTCTGATCATACTGTCAAGATATGGAATGTTGATGGTTTTACACTAGAGAAGACTTTGATAGGTAATCCATGAAGTCATGTGATAATCTAATCTAGTGCTTTCTCACTCCCCATCTCTTTCCCCAAAACTTCATTTTCGCTAAACGAGGTTGCCTGTACTTCCCAGGTCATCAGCGTTGGGTTTGGGACTGTGTCTTCTCAGTGGACGGCGCCTACCTTATTACAGGTAATACTTGGTAACTTTTTAAATATCAGTTTACTTATATGCATTCAGCAACCGGGTATATAAATAAGAGTTTATTTTTGAATATTGATAAAGTCTTCTACACTTCCATTCTATTATATTATTACTGACACATCATTACAATATTTAGACTTTCTAGTTAATAGTTATGGTTGTCAAACTTCTTTATTGATCTGACAATATGAATGTAAAAATATTTTATAGCTTTAATAAACTGAGGGACGGGGTTTTATCATGTAGTTGTTACTTAGAAACAGGCTCTTACAGTCTCAGGCATAGCCCAGAATTGGAACCTTCAATTCACAGGAAATTTTCCTTTGAGTGCAGCTAAGGTTGATTCAACAGACCACAAACTTTTGTAGTTTATTGATCATGCATTTTTTTTACCATTTGCTAAGCTTAATTATGTATCTATCTTAAAAGAAATTCCAAGTATCTTATTTGTTGATTAAAAACAAAACAAAACAACACAAAACATAACCAATTTCGTCTTTCAGATTTAAAAATGTCAGACAAATTGTGGTGCAATATTGGATAACAAACTTAAATTGTCTGGAAAACAGCTATTTATATGTGATTTTAGTGGAGTGATTAAATTAAAATCAAAATTTCATTATATAAGTGCAATAATTTACTATGTGTTTGTGTGTATTATACAACTAAAATGCACAATTTTAAATTGTTCTATATCGTGAATTTTTTAAGAACCTATGTTAAAAACTGTGTATGGATTATACTCTAACAGAACAATTTTTTATTTAAAAGAGAAATAAAAAAAACAAAGCATGTAGTGGAAATTGTAAGAGTTGGAACATTGGTTGCGACTGTACATTTGAATGACCCGCACAAAGTTTAACTGGTTTAAGCTACTATTGTTTTTGTAGACTGTAGTTGTTTAATGAGCTGTAATTTGAATACATAACTTTGCCATATCTCATAGTTTTCCTATTTTTTCTTCCATCCTGCAAATTAGTCCTTGCATTATCAATTGTGAATTTGGGCGGACTACAATCATTGTTCTTGGTAGTCAATTATTGCTTCATCTCTTTTTTAAGCCAATTCATTTTGTCATTGCAGCTTCCTCTGATACAACTGCTAGGCTTTGGTCCATGTCAACTGGTGAAGATATTAAGGTTTACCAAGGACATCATAAAGCTACAATCTGTTGTGCCCTACACGATGGGGCTGAACCCGCAACTTGCTGACATAATGATCACAGTTATTTTTCTCGGTCAGAGATACATTTTGTTTTGTAAATATTATCTACCTCTTTGGTCTGTGAAGTTTTTTGTATTTCTTTGACGGTGTGCACATTTCAGGATGAAAGACGTTATTAACTTCACAATATCTGTAATATTTTTGTCAATAATTTCTCAACTAGAGTGATCTTATCAAATAGTGGATCGTGAATTAATATTTCATGATGTCAGAATGCGCCATTCTAAAATTATTTAGGTTTGCTTTGATCTTTTAATCGTGTGGTAAGCAAGTTTCTTTGTTGTTCACATCGATGCTTGACTCAAAACATGCAAAAAAAACAAAACAAGTGGTGTTTATATATTCTTAGCACAATAACATGCAAAGAACGAGCACCAAAGCAAAAAAAGGAAAACATGCTCATTCCAGCATACATTAACTAGTGGTTTAGGTAAATTGCATTTATTCTTTGGCACCCCATCATATATCGTTTTGCTCAGCACCTCTGTATATCTCAATTAACTATGAAAATTTTCACTTATGGAAGCTTCTTTCTCCTTCTTCTTTCCCTTCTTCCCATGCTTCTCAGCCTTGTGGTGGCTTTGAGGAGGGTCAGTGAAATCTGAAATATCCATGTGCACACCAGGATCATTGGCCTGGTAACTACCACCAAACATGATTGAGTTGTTCACAGCCTGAAAGTTGCTGTTAATGTAAGTGCTCAATGCTTCGGGCTCACCATGTGAAGATTTACCTGATTTTTCATCCAATTCGCTTCGCAGAGTAGCTCCATCATTGGTTCCTGCCAGGGTGATGATCCTCACATCATTTTCATCCTCATTCTCCAAATGGTGGGTGGAGCCTGATTTGTGAAAATCTGTGACACGATGAGTGATGGCAGAAACCATCTCCCTAATTTCTCTATCTAGTTGCTTGTGCTTCTCGCCTTCAGCACTTGACTTCACTGATTCTGAAGGCATGTTTGTGAGGTGTATTTGAATGAGATTTTCCCCTTAATAATGGAAGTGTTTGTATGGTATTTGGGTGTGAATTTAGTTCAATATGAATGTGGATGTATTTATAATATAAGAGCCGAAGGAGTTTTAATTAAAACTTAAAATCCCATTGGATGGGAATAAAGTGCATGGAATGACTTGAATGGCAATAAGAGGATCTTTCAATTTATTTCTAATCAGCAGAAAAAGCTAAAGAATGATTGATTGAGGATTGCTTGACAATGGGTTTAGCTTCTTATTCTTCTGCGACCTTATGTTTCTTCCTGTGATAATCATTTCTAAGGAAAAGAATGACCGTCTCACTGGAGTTAGCCAAGTTCACTGGAGTTAGAGACTTGGCCTATGTAAAATCATAATTTCGTATAATTGATTTTAAATCATGTCCGTACGTGTTTCATAAAATGTGAATCATTCATCTCAACCATTAATTTTCAGAATCAATTTTACTCTACTTTAAACTAAATGGTCACTTACATAGCTAACTTGCATGAACATTGAGAAACCCTCTAATTAACTCTACATCCTTTATATCACAGCCCGAAATTTTACACCTTATCACCCTATGTGAAATGATGCTCTCCACCCTATCATTTAAATATATATATATATATATATATATATATATAGGCTTAAATATGTTTTTAGTCCCTGTAAAATAGTCGGTTTTTGCTTTTGGTCCCTCAAAAATTTTTCCTTAGCTTTTCATCCTCATTAAATTTTTTTTTTGGTCCTCGTCCCTATGGTCACTTAGGTGCTGAGTTGTCAATTTCTCTGTCCTATTCGACATTCTTACCTGGCATATCAGCTTTCCAAGATTAAGTTAACAATTATTTAATTAGATGATTAATAGCATATTAGTCTTTTATTACCAATTAATTACACTAATCCAAGATCGATTGGTACTAATCTTTCCCGGTAAAATTTTCGTCTTTTCCCTCCTTTTCCCGGTTAGCATCCATTCCCACTATTAAAGAGTAGTGAGTGACCCTTATGAAAAAGTTTTAACCCTAACTTTTCACTTGTGCCACTGCGACCTCTACGAAGCAGTGCTGAAGGCTTGGGTGGCAACACATTGGAGACACGTGCGTGCTGAAGTTTCCTTTTCTTGCGGTGGAACGGGGTGTGTGTGGTTTCGAAGTCTGGAAAAAGCGTAGAAGTAAGTTTTCGCTACTGTTAGTAGATTCCATTCTCTGTTTGCTTGTGAATAAAGTTGTGGGGACCAGTAGTTTCTTGGGTGCTGCATTTGGCTCATTTAAAAGTCAGTTGAAACCCAACCCCTTTATTTAATATCTGTTTGTGTTGCATTGCTTGTGTTTGGGGCTTTATTTAATGGTTGTTTGTTAGGGTTTTCGAATTTTTAATTGAGAAAATGATGGCTTTATTTTGTAGGGATGTCTTTCTCTGTTGCATTTCATATATTGGGGTGTTTTGTGAGTGACCCATGGCCTCATTACCAAGGTGGTGAGTTACACGTGATGCACAACATAGATGAGGACAAGTGGTCCTACTTTGAGTCAGTTGGGATACTGGAAGAGGATTTTGGGGTGTCAGGCAAGGTTACTCTATGGTGGAAGGAGAAGGACACGTCATTTGAAGATGGTTTGAAAAAAATTTGTGATGATGTTGCTGCAAGAGAGGTGGCTCAGTATGCCATTAGGAATAAGGTTGTGGTAGACTTATATGTGGAGAGTGGTATGCAGCATGGTGCTGTTCCAGAAAATGGTGTGATTGATAGAAGGAAGAAAAAAGAAATTGTAAAAGGTGGTGATGGAGTTAAGGCAAGAAAGGTTGGTGGGTGTTCAGGTGTGAAAAATAAGGGGAAAAATGTTAAGGAATATGGTAGGAAGGTCCCGGTTGGATCCTCACAGGGTAGTGGTAGCAGGAAGAAGAAGAATATTGAGGAAGAAGTGGTTGAGAGTGAAGGAGGAGTTAGTGAAGATGGTGAGGGAGATCTGAGTGAAGACAGCTTGGGTGGGGTACACTTTTCAGATAGTGAGGAAGAAAGGATGATTTCCCAGGATGATGGATTTGCACTTCCTACACAGGAATCTGTTCAGCCTGTTAATTTCTCATCACCAAGAGGATTGAGGAAGAAGTCTGTACCATCAAGGAGGCCAATTGGGCAAACAAGGAGGTCAAATGTTTTACATATTGGTGAGTCTAGTGGCGCAGGGGCTGCTGAAAGCAACATTCCATTGTTGATTGGAGCTGTTGGTGATGATTACCAGCATCATATGGAGGAGGAATACATGAGTGATGAGTTACAGAGTGACTATGATAGCTCTGGAGATGAGGATGAGACTCGACCAAAGTATGTAAGGTACAGGAAGGAGGAAATGTGCAGGGATTTTAAATTCAAGTTGGGCATGGAGTTTGCCTCAACTAAAGAGTTCAATGATGCAGTATTATAGCACAATGTATTAAATGGGAGGGAGGTCAAGTTTGTGAAAAATGACAAGTTTAGGATGAGGGTTAAATGCAATCAAGAGTGTGAGTTCATGGCTTTGGTCAGCAAGGTAGGGGGTAGTAGTACTTATAGGATGAAGACATTGGTTCCCAGGCATACTTGTGGAAGGGTGTTCAACAACAAGAATGCTAAGTCTAAATGGGTGGCAAAGGCAGTGGCTGACAGATTCAGGTCTGGACAGAATGTGAGATTGGCTGACATTGTTGGAGATATAAGGTCTGCTTATGCAGCTGGCATATCTATTTCCGTGGCCTGGAAAGCTAAGAAAATTGCAAAGAGGTTAGTTGATGGTGATGTTGAGAAGCAATATAGTCTTTTGTGGTCATACAGTGAAGAACTTAGACGTGCATGCTTTTTGATGGACCAAAAGCAAAAGCCGACTATTTTACATGGACTAAAAAGATAATTAACCCTCTATATATATATATATATTTGATCAATTAGAAAGTGTCATCTTATATTAGATAATAACAAGTGTTTTGGATAAATCAATTGTCACCATGAGTAAAATATTAGAAATAAAATATATATAAAATTATTCATGTATCTTAATTCAATAGTTTAAATATTTGACATACTTTTTTTTATCAATGAGAAATATTCCTTATACAATTGAGACAATTCTACTCAGATTTAATTACAGATAAGGTTTCGAACCCTTTCTTAATTATGTATTTAATAAGGATTGAACCTCAAAATTTTTCACACACTCTCAATATACATTATCAATTAAATCACAATCGTTTATTTATTGGATGCAGACCACAATCCTTTAGTTAAACTTTAATAATTGATTCATGAAGATAAAATATTATGGTCAATTAAGATTGAGCCTTGGACATGCCACAAGCGCCAAACACCATTCTAGGTTATGGCATATTTGTTATATAATTACTCATTCTATAAAATATCATAAAAGATATAACTAATAATGAAATAAGCTGCACTGCTCAATAATAGGGGCTCCCTACATCATTTTAGAGAATCGATTCTCAAGATAAAATAGGTTTTGCCCTTTCGTGCAATCTTATTATTGTGGTTAGTGATTTCTTATAGTGATGGTAATGAAATTTAGTCCTATACTTTAATGGAAATTACTCAAATCTTTTATTATTAAATGAAATATTTATGTAAGTATTTGATAAAAAGTATTTACTAAACCTTATTTCATCAAAACTGAAAAGTTAATTAAAATCGCACATAGCTGATAGCTATCATGAGGAAGAAAACAGAGTAACTGATTGGCTACTGCTTGGTGTATCATCAAATGTTTGGTTCCTCCATCCATCCACATGCCAGCCATGGTCCATACCTTTGCTTGCTTTACTGTTATTTCTAGTACGTCACTTTCAACTTGCAAGGCCCACAGTTTTAGCATGTTGCATACGTTTGCAATATTCGTAAAAATGGACTTGCATACATAATAACTGCGAATGCTGCTGGGAATTTTCTTTTTTTTGTTTTCTAAAAGTAATCTATATATGATGGGTGAAATTAATTATGAGATAAATAATTTTTTAAAATGTTTGTTTTATATTTCTAAAGTAATTTACTTTATCATTTAAATAAAATTAATTTTTTAACCCGTGATATTATTGTTAAAAATAAATTAATTTGTTAATATAAATTCTTTTAAAATCAACAATTTTCAAAATCAATTTTACCAAAATCTTAACGGGTAGGGATGGGTTTTCTAAGGTATTTACCTCATAAATTTAAAGCCAGGCTTTGATCTATTGTATCATATAGATTTTTTTTATAATGTTAGACATTGCCATTTTAAAAAACCACATAAAAACATATTTAAAAACCTATTTTACAATAAAACCTTGCTATAGATGATAAATTTTTCTCTAAATAGACTTCAAGTCAAACACTTTTATATAGAAAAATATGTTCAAATATTTAAATAAGCCAATAAGTATATGATTTTAAGATATTATAATAAAGTGTTAAATATGTATTAAATATTTACAAATATAATAAAATTTGGTTTTGGTCTCTCTTTTGTTGTTCTTTTTTTGTTTTAATCTTTCATTTTTAAAAATTACATGCTTTTAGTGCTCATTGTGAATTATACTCTATTAAGTCAGATTTGCCACTCTTTTATTACTTTTTCACTGTAAAAATTCATAAACCCTAAACCCTAAACATTCATAAAAAATTTCTTGTGAATTTTTTCTGAAAAAAATCATATGTAGTAAGCTTCCAAAAATTCAAACCACAATTTTTTTCAATTTTTTTCTCTATTTTCCCAAAGAAAAATTTGATAAAAATTCTCTATAACTTTCAAAATTTACAAGAAAATTTCTATGAATTTTTAAATCCAAAGGAAATTTTGAAGGAGAATCCTTGATAAAATTTATAAAAAACATTATTAATTACGTTATCACTTAGCAAAATATAAATAAATGAGGAGTAGAAATCAAATTTCATTTTATTTTTCAGAAATTAAAAATATATTTAACCCTAAAATAAAAATCCAATATAATAATGAGTAGACAAAATATTCTACTTTTCTTTCTCTTTATATTTTCTCCTCTAATTCATTTTCTTTCTTTTTATTTTCTTTCCATATTCAAATAAATTTTCTCATTTTTTCCCTTCTATATATTTTCTTTCCATCTTTTTTGGCCCTTAAACAACACAACATAAGTTGCTCTCAAGTGAATGACCTATTATGTTTAGAAACGTAATACACTTAAAGTTGAATAGCAAATCACGCAAATTGATGAAATACACATCAACACGTGAAGCTTATGATTCACACATTTTGAAGCCAAAATATCTCAATACTACATTTGAAATTAATTAACTAGTATCGCGTGATCCCAATTAAATGACAGAAAAGATATATAAGTGTATGTGCATGCATCATATAAAGTAGCAGGTCCACAAAAAAAACAGGATGAAAGAGCGAGCAGTTGCTTTGCATATACACATCACATCTGCATTTGAAGCAATTGTTTCGCTTCAATGCAAAATAGATGGTGCATGCATTTCATTTCATCTATCCGTTATGAATATGCAAACCCCCATATATATACATTCGAAAGATTAATTTGCAATGATAGTGCTAGAAGTAGAAGTAGATGGTGAGATCCTAGCCTAGGAAGCTAGCTAGGATGATCAAATACCAAGTATAGTAATCATACACACATAATATTGATAAAAATAAATAAAAAGAAAATAAAAAGGATAATAATAATAAAAAAAATTAATGTGTGAGAAAAAAAATAAAATGGTAGGAACACAACTGTGACTAAGTCCCGAATAGTATTGCCCCTGGTAATGGGGATACCTATGGTTAACACAAAAAAATAGTATATTAGATATATTAAATTAGGAGAATAAAATTGGACGGGAAAAACAATTCATAAAAGCTTGACACGTGATAAGGGAGGGGTCTCACATTCTTAATATGTATTAGATAGATTAATTAGATGTATTAGAAATTTAGAAGATACGACAAATTCTGAAGCATGAGATTAATTCAATGGTTATTAATAATGGAAAGTTACCGTGACTTTGCCCAAACAAAGTTAGACAATCCGTTCCGACAAATACCTCGTTTTTCTCAATTTCTCTACTTTCCCCGAAACATGAGGCGAAATGAACAGTTATGTTCAAATTTTTGCCTAAAAAAAATACATTACTTCTCTTTTACAAAAACTGCAATTATACTTGAAAGTGACCTCATGAAGGGGGAGGAGATAACTCCAAGCAGTGTACAAGAATTAGAAAAAAGAAATCATATTTATACATAAATACAAAATACATTAAAAAGAGATCAAGAAAAAAAGAGAGAGAAGGGAGAAATGTAATATGTGATAGGTGATATGATGAAAAAAAATAGAGAGAAAAAGTGTGTTGTATGATTTTGATGGTATGAATTTATTAAATTTTAAAAAAATAAATACTAATTAACAAGAATCGCATATTTTCAAAGCGTACACATGATATGACTTACATTATCCACCAAGCTAAAAGGAGGCTTCATAAGCACCAAAATTTCCTTGTTATTTGGAGTTAAAAATTTCCTTCCCCAATGCAATAAAAACCAAATCGAGTAATTTGATAGTTTCTTTGATTATAGTTAGGGTGATTCATGAAATGTTTTAATCTAATAAAAGACCAAGAAAATTTGAAAATAAAAATTCAAAATTAAAAGAAAGATAAATTTTTTATATAAATTGAAAATTTGGGATATTTTTTGAATCCACGTTTGAAACTAGTTTATTCCAAATCAAACAACATATAAAACTCAAATATAAAGCCTGAAAAAAACTCAAAAACCCAAATATAAAAAAATCAAACAACATATACCTGTATAAGTATATAATTAAGAAATTATCTTGGAGTTTAATTATTATGCACTGTCAGTGTAAAAATATTTTACACAGACCTTCAATGATATGTTGTCATATCATTTAATGAATATGACACCTCATATACTATTAAATTCATTAAATGATGTGGCAACACATCATTGCATGTCTGTGTAAAACTTTTTTACACTGAAAGTGTGTACTTATTAAATTCATTATCTTAGTAGTTTTAAACATGACAATTTAATTTCAACCATGAGTATTCATTTGATCTCAATCCGATTTTAATAAGAAAAATCAATTATGTGATTTATAAATGTTAGGCCGGTGATACAGGTGTGCAAATACATTGTATTTCATCTTGATATAATAATTAAATTATTTAAATTATAATAATAGTTAAATAATAAAGTTAAGTTCATATATTTTAATAGAAAAGTGATTTAATTGGTAAGTTTTTATTTTATTAAATATTCTGGATTTTTTTATATGCTCTTTGAATAAGAATATCTTTAATATTAGGAATAGGATTGAGTATCACTCACACACATATGAACTCATTTTAATCCTTGACAGCGGGGATGAAAATAAGTTAGGGCGCCGCTCGTTAGAAGCTTAGCCTACTTTAGACAGATAAAACAAGATTGATTTATTTAATAAATCACACAAATGTTTTTTTTAAAAACCTATATATAGTTAAACATGTTAAACTTCGAAACATCTAAAATTAAAGTTTATATATAGTTAAAGAAAAAAAGGATTGTACACTGACAGTTAATCACAACCCTTGATTTATGGTAAGTTTGTTGACTTTACTGTTTAATATTTCAAAAGTCATATAAATGAAGAATCATGATTAAATGTTAGTGTAAAACTCTTTTACATTGTCAGTGCATACTAATTAATCTCATAGTTAAACATGTTAGCCTACATTTGGTGACAATTTTCTTCACTCATGCTCTCTTTATTTCTCTTATCGCCCATCATAATTTCATAAAAGAGGAAAATTTATTCTAATATTTTCTAACATATATATATATATACAAAAAGAAAAAATGTATAATAAAATATCATTGATAAAGTATAATTAAATTACAAGTCGTGACTTTAGAAATATTGGTTGGGGGTGTAATTTCTCTTTCGTAGTCTATATTTGAAATGAATGATGTTAATTTCACATCTGTAATAATTGTTCTATGAAAAAAATATTAAATATTTTAAATTACCTTTTATTATATTCATGATGTATTTTTCAAGGTTTGTTCCGTATCTCCTAAATAATAACAAAACAAAATTAAATCCATTTCAAACTACTTTTTTTGTTGAGTGGGAAATCAAAACAGTCAAACTTTCAAGGTTTGTTCCGTTTCTCCTAAATAATAACAAAACAAAATTAAATCCATTTCAAACTACTTTTTTTTGTTGAGTGGGAAACTACATTAAGTTGAATAAAATTAAATTTAAAAGTTAACCAATATTCAAATGATAAAACAAAGAAATTAAAAAACAATAACGATTTTAATCATAGATGTAAAAAAAACTGGACCGGACTGGCCAATTCGACCAGTCTTATCGAGATTAATTGGCCCATTAACCAATCCGTTTAACCCTAAAAAATCAGTGGATTCAGAACCAATAAAAAACTAGTGTGTGAAAACTGGTCGAACCTGTATTTTTTAAAAAATTCAAAATTATTATTATTATTATTATCATTTAATCTAAAATATTTTTAAGATAAATAAACACATATATTTGAGATTACACAAAGATATATATTATTATACCAATTATTATTAATTTTTTCTTATAAATCTTATAATAAAATTATTTATACGAATTTATAGCTTTATATATCTTATTTTCTTATAATTTTATGTTATTTTATTAATTAAAAATATTATATAATATTAAAAATATATATTTAATTAATACCGGTTCAACCACGGTTCAATCACCATTGAACCATGAACAAGTGCTTTAATCGGTTCAATTACCGGTCCAATTTTTAAAACATTGATTTTATTCTTATAAAACACATTTCATCTAGTCCGCGCCCTTATCTAATTATATCATTGAGTCATCTTAGAGTGTGTTTGGTAAGATATTTAAGTTTTTAGATAAAAACTGAAATTAGTAGCTCGAATCATTTCATTTGTGTCTGTTAAGGTAGTTTTTTTAGGTAGTTACTAATTTTTCTTGAAAAGATACTTGAGGTAGATTTTTTTTTAAAAAAACCTTATTTTCAATTACTAGCTGAAAATTTATTACAAGTTTATCTCTCAACTACCGTCCTTGTATGTCATTTCATAATTTTCACCTAATTTTATCAAATACCTTCAATCAAATCGGTTAAATTTTAAACTTTTATCTAACTTTCAATTTTTAACTACCTTTCCAACTAGTTTTGACGAATACACCTTAATAACTTCGGACATATATGAGAAAGCTGATACCATAATACTGACTATTATATTTCCAAAATATTAAAATGAACAAACCAATGATACATAAATAGTATTAACAAGGACGAAATGCAAATCTTCTAGTAATGGAGAAGATTCCGTGTTAAAATCCTACTATTTTAATTTTAGTGTGAGATTGATTTTTACCCAAAAAAAAAGTGTGAGATTGATTTAATGTTAAAACTACTTAAGTTTAAATTCTACAATACAATTATTTATACCATTAAAAACATTAATTTACTATATTTTAACATTAAACCAATCACACACTCAATTTTTAAATCTCATTAAACCCAACAAGGATCAATGAGAATCTTAAAAGAAGCCGGGGTATGTATTCTGTTGATAAATTAGTAATCATTTCCAACTCTTACATGCGCAAACGGCAGTCATATACAATCCAAATTCCAAATGCAAATGCAACGCACTCTAACCTATGGCAGAAAACACCAACTACCATCATGAACCAGTTATGTCACTTCTTTTAAAAAAATTGTCAATAAAATATAAAATATATAAATTAAAGTATATTAATGCTTAAGTTAGGTCGGTTTATTCGTACTTTTCAAAGGTATTTTTAATTAAAAAATATGTTTAAATTTTTTTAACAATTTAAAAATGACAAAAAATATTCCAACATTAAAATTTAAAATATTAATTTATAAAATTTAAAATATCACAGAAGTATATTTTTAAAAATTAAAATCATACTTTTAATTTAAAAATATATCTAATCTTAAAATATTAGAATTTAACAATAGTATATACTATTCTGAGTTTAATTATCATTTACTATGTATTATTAATATAAAGTTATTTTTTATTTACATTCAATCAAGTATTATCACATCTTAATAAATTTAATAATATATAAAATATCTTATTTATTAAGTAATGTTACAGGGCATGATTAAGGGTTAAATATGTTTTTAGTCCCAGAAATATAGTCAAGATTTGATTTTAGTCCATGTAATTTAAAACCAGTGATTTTGGTCTGATCCTTCAAAAATTGAAAATACATCAATTTAGTCCTTTTGCACGGTATAGCTACAGATTATTGCTACGGATTAGCTATGAAAATTCATCGATAAGGACTAAAAATGAGTATTTTCACTTTTTGAGGGACCAATTCCACTCGTTTTAAATTACAGAGACTAAAATCAAATATCGATTATATTTGAGGGACTAAAAACATATTTAACCCTTAAATATTTATATAATTTTTTTTTAACTTATAATATATAATTATTAAGTTCTAATACTTTTACTAATTGCAAATAAATTTACTTTAAAAATATCTTTCCACAAGTGTAATCATTGTTGGATTATTAGCCGGTAACGTGGCACAACTGCCAATTGCATTATATCACTGTCACTTTCTTCCTTTTTTTCTTTTTTTTAAATAAAATAAAAATGACAAAAAGGTTAGACCGCTATGCAATAAATAAAGTTAGGGGAGAGGATAAGATTGGGAACAGGACACCAACTGAAATTGAAAAGCACACTGAAACAGAGCCTAAACTGGAAACCACTTCTCCGCTTTAACACTCTGTTTGGCTCGAACGGAACACCATAGTTAAATAACGGTGGCGCCGCTGTTATGATAGTCAAACCAAATTGCCAAATACCATCTTATCTACCTAGCTGGCTCACCCTCTTCCGTTACCGTTACTATATATATGTATTCAACTAAAACCCATACACATAACATACATACCATAACGAAATTGCTCTCTTTATTCCATTCGGATTCAAATTCAACACAACCCGACCCGGTTTCATTGTTGGAGAATCAGAGAGATGATACTAGTGGCGATCGTGGCGGAGGTGCTGGAAGAGTACACGGCGTTGCTGGCGAGGGTGGTGGAGCAGGTGTTCCGTTCCGCTCCTGTCCCTCGACGGGTTCGTTTTCTCATCCTCCGCAACCTTCCCTTTGTTTCGTATCACCCTAGGAGAATTCAAGCCCCTCCTTCTGCCTTTTAGACAGTTATTCCTTCTTCCTTTTTCTTTTCTTTTTTGTGTATTTTTTCTGAGTGATGGTGCCTCACCATTTTGTAAATTTTGGGTGTTTTCCATTTTCGAAACAGCGGATTGTACTTAGCTTCTCATGATTTTACAGTAAATTTCTTTCTTTCTGCCTTTAACTCTTTCTTATTGTAAAATTGAGCTTTCTAAACAGTATCTAAAATGCGGGCGAGTCGTGACTCGTTCATGAATTCCTTTCATAGTTTCAACTTCAAATTCAATGGTGCCCTGTCCTGGTTGATAGATATTGCGCTGTGTAGGAGCCAGGAGGTGCGCGAAGGATGTAGAAACTTCTTTTTGGCCGTTTGTTCCATTACAATAACAATTATTTAATGGACTAAACTCTTAATGCAATTATATTTATTCTTCTTAATTATCAATAATTTCACAATTAAACAATGATGAGCATGCTGAGTAACCGATAAACGATGCTCCATATTTATGGACGTAGATTCTGTGGGCTGATCCTAGGAAGTACTATATAATACTCCATACTGTAGCTAATAAAGACAACATCCTTAGTTGCTAGAATTAATAAATTAATTTATCCTCTGGGTTTGAAGTATAATAAATTGAAAAGGGGCAAGCTGTAGGAGAGTTTATGCATTTGAATAGACTCAATTTTTCACTTAAATTAATCGGGATTTGATCTAATTTCTAGATAAAAAAATTAAATAAAGTAATATTACTGGAATAAAATAACTTGTATATTATACTTTAATCATGTTATTGTATTATTAAATTAAATAATGCGATAATGTAAGGTTAAATAATAATATAAGGAGAGTGTATTGTCATCATTCAAGTTCGTGAAAAAAGAGCTTTATTTTAAAAGCTTTAATCAACATTTATCTGGTGTGAAACGTGTTAACGCGATACTGTCTATTCATCTAAAGGAAAATAATAACTTCATTAATTAAAACATTCCAATTGAGATGTTCACTTTAGGTGGACACACAATTAACTTTCATGGTGGACTAGGCAATAGGCACCGAGGAATATTTTTTTATAATTGTTATATTCATGTCAAATGATCCTTAAAGAAAATATCAACTTTGCAATTTATATAAGTTTGCGAAGAAGGTTTATATTGAAAATTGGCATATTGAGAGGGGGAATTCAATAGATTAAACCTGATTGCTTAATATAATACATGACAAATTGACAATCGGGATATTAAAATTGAAGTCAGTTAAAAAATGTTTATGATTAAAAACAGTATTAGGTTGATTAGAACTATGACTTATAGTACAATACAAATGATGGAAGTTGATTACTTCACATGGTTCAATCATGCATTAGCCAAGGCAAAGTGAATTCTAGTTCTATGAGTATCACACATTGGGAATGAATGAATAAAATTGATCTAAACTCTAATTGGGTGGAATTGAAGTAAATAAGAAAGAGAATAAGCAAATGACCCTTCAATTGCTATGCACACTATGGGGAAAGGATATTTACAATTACTATGTATCCTATTTATTAACTCACCCCATTTTCCAAACCCACTAACCACCAATTCAAATTTTGAAAATCAGATTTTTCCTTTTATAAAATTATATTTAATACATGATAACACTTTTGACCTCCATTTTGGCGGGAAAATGTTGCTAAAGACTCTTCTACTTTTTTTATATATAAAGATATAATTTAAAGATGGGTTATTACCTATACCTGTGTTCATACCCGCATAACAAGCTTTTATTTTACCTATTGCATGTAATTTTTACAGGTACTTATAGAGTTTGATCTCTAATGTCATCCCTACTGTCCCCTTCTCCTTTCCTCTCCCCATACCCCTTCGTAACCACCCACTCTCACCCTTCTTCTTTTCTCTTCTCCCCCAAATCTATAATCACCCCACCCCACCCCACCTCTTCTTCTTCCCCCACCACTCCCACTCCCCCTTTCTCCCCATAACAACCCCCACCCATTCTCTCTCTTCATTGTTTTTTTATTTGTTTGTATTAGGTATGTAACATTTTCAATATGATGTAAGTTTTTAATCGAGTTTAATTAGGGAAAGAGAGTTAAAGATGAATTTTTTTTCCGTATCTAATGAGTGAAACTAATTATTATACTTTCAGAAATTAGTTTCCGATAATTTTCATAAATTAATTTTCGTAAGCAAATTTTTTTGTATTTATGGAATTTTTTTAACATACTTCTGGAAAATAATTTTTAGAAGCATGAATTAATTTATAAAAGAAATATTTTTAAATATTTGTTTTGGAAATAATTTCAAGAAATGTATGGGGTATTTTTGAAAAAAAAAAACAAAAATGGGGATGAAAAAGTTAGCATGGGGGTGGGATAAGCAATTCCCGCAAGCCAGGGGTTGTGGACTCATGTAAGCCTAAACCTAATGGACTAATATTAATTTCTAGTTTGATTTTTTTTTTTTAAGTTTGATATTAATTTAGTTTTTTTTTGGTCAAGGATATTAATTTAGTTTGAATTGTTAATCCTCTGCAGCTATCAGTATTTACTTTGGGTTTGGGCCATTGGGCCGCTTCTGTGTACCCTTTTTCTTTAATGCAAAGTTTCATTGGCCCAAAAAAAAAATAAGAATTGTTATAATATCCATATTTGCAAATTCTTTTTTACAAATAAAACATTTATATTATTTTATCCACTGGTTGGCAACACTAAAGTAAATTATGATTTCAGATGAACTTTTTTCCAGATTTAAATCTTGATATTCCTACTTTAAAGAGAATTTTACATATCCATCATTTTGTCCTAATGTGCATGAAAGCTTTTTATATGAAAAGTAGCAAAATAAAAGTTAACTAATGAGAATGAAGAAAGGTGGAGCCTAATATCAAGCAAGAGATAAAATTAACGAAATTTTGTACAGTAATTTTATATAATTTCATATTATTATCTGTCATGACAAATAGTATTTTCCTTCTTCTCATAGTGATGACAATGGGTACCCTCTGGGCAGGGTACCATAGTGCTCGTCCTCATATCCGCATTTTTTAAAAAAGCACATACTCATGCCCATATCCGCGTGGGCAACAACTTTAATACTCGTCCTCGTACCCGTTTGGCACCTATATGCACATATTCGCGTTCGTTACCCTCAATTTAGTTGAGTGAAAATTTAATAACTCATTAAAAAAATATTAATTAAAGAAAATTATAACTCAATTAAAAAAATTACTCCAAAATCATCCAAACATAATTATTAAATATCAATGACATGACAATTTAATTAAATCGAAACATAATACATCATAATATTCTTAAACACAACACATGATTAATGTTCAAAATTTTTATTAAATATTACAATATACTTTTACAACATACTATTTTATAAATTTGGATTGCATGTGTTAGTATTCTCCGTGATTTGCAAAAAATAATTATTAACACTAATTAATAATTAGTCATATATTACAAAGTAAAAATACTAATAGGTAATTTTAAAAATATATTTTTAATATGTAAATTATATATATATATCAATTTTAAATATATGTGCAAATATATTAGATATTTTAATAAAATTAATGTATATAATTATATATGATATTATTTATTAAATGATTATATATATATGTGTAAGTGTGGGTATGGGGCGGGCTGGGCATCATAGTGCCCGTACCCGTGCCATTCCCCGTTAAAAAATGCGGGCTATTGCTTGTACCCGCGCCCATACACATTTTGCGGGTTTTTACCCTGCACATTGCATGTAATTCTTACGGATATCCATAGGGCTTGAGCTCAATTATCATCCTTATTTTATCATGAGAGTTATTATTCTAACTACCATTCATAGTGAAAGACAACATTTACATTCTCCCACTTTTACTAAACATATAATTGTAAAAGTTTGAATGAGAATCTTTGTTTCTTGCAAACATACCTTTACATTTAATTAAAATTAACAAATATTCCAATAATCTATGTCTTTGTTTGGTATTTCATAAATTTCGATAAATATTAAAATTTTTTATATATTTTTTCAAATATTTAGTATTTTTAGATAAAATCATTCAAACATAGATACATTTTAATATATTTCCCTTCCCTTCAAAATATTGTCATTTTTTATTTTTGATTTTTTAAGTAAGTCTCTATCAATTTTTTTATCTATTAAATGATGTTTCTATTAGCATGTTGGGTGATTCGGTGTGTCACTTTTTTTCCAGGTTATAGCAGGTTAGTTAACCTGTTAGAATAAATAATAAACAACGATACTGTCTTGCTGGACCAAAAATAATAACACCGTTAATGGATACTTCAAACCAAAAATCGATAAACATCGGTACTGTCTTGCTGGACGATCTTGTTTGCACCATTTGGTCCATTTCGTTCGCTCGGTTGCTAGGACTAACGAAGGTTGCCAATAGATAGCAGTTTAAAATTTCACAAGAGGGACACCTGAGCAATTTTTGCACAAACCGGTTTACCAAGTAGCAGGTAACACATCGGGGACGTTCATTAAAAAACAAATAAATCTAACGGCTCTGAGTGGGTAGAACACCACACACCTAGACGTTGCCTAGCAATGTTTACGTATTCACTTATTAACGATGAAATATGGGCCTGTTTGGTTTGAGAAAACGTTTTCTGTTTTCATTCTGTTTCCTGTTTTCTGAAATTTTACAAATGAAAAACTGGAAATACTGAAAACAGAAAATTTTTGTTTCCAGCATTTCCAATTTTTCCTTTGTAAAATTTCAGAAAACAGGAAACAGGAAATGAAAACAGGAAATGAAAATGCAAACCAAACAGGCCCTAATGAGTTACTATCAAGAGTGTTTTTAGTACAATTAGCTGAAAAACTAGCTGAAAGGTTAAAGCTAGCTAAAAGCTGAAAAACTCGCCGAAAACTAGAAGCTAGCTGAAAGCTGAAGCCTGAAAAGCTATTAAATGTGTTTGGTAAAACTAGTTGAAAATGGAAAATTATATTTAAGGACAACATTAATTATTAAATAATGATAAATGAGGATAGCTGGGGGCTAAACTTGTAATTAATTTTCAATTAAAAATTAAAGTTTTTTTAAGAAAAACTTGTACTTATAAAAAAAAAGCTACCTTCAGCTGAAATGACCTACACACTCTAAAAGTATTAAGGATAATTTATAGAAAAATCATTTAAAAATTAAAAATGAAGCAGTAAATACAATTAACATTTAATTTTTAAAGTACCAATACTGATCAAATAAACTGGGAAGGAAGAAACCAGGAAAATAATTACTCCCTCCGGTCCTATTTATAAGACAATTCAGACAAAAAACACATATTAAGAAAAGTAATTAATACATTGATTTTCAAGAAATTAGTCTATAAGATTACAAGTTTACCCCATTTAAAATTAAATGCCACTACCATGATAATTGTGTCACCTTGAAATTTTAAATGGTCAACGAGGATAAATATGAGAAAAAACAGTAAATGCTTCTAGATTTGTGTACTTTATCATATAGATGAGATGAAAAGTGTCAAATTTTGTCCTATAAATAGAATCGGATTGCATATACTTAGCAAGGAAGATTCAAAGCCTAGTAGTCTACGCTTTTTTTTAATGCTCCTCTCTCTTCTACTATCTATCCTTTACGCTTTTCTGCATTTTGAAACGAAGCTTTGACCTTCGAGGCTGTTTCATCGGGTTTTACGATGATCAAAGCAAGTTTCCGAGGCTGTTTCGTTGGGTTTTACAATGATCAAAGCAGGTTTTTGAGGCTATTATGTTGAGTATTGTGATTATAGCAGCTTACAAATTGCAAAGGAAAAAGAAGAAACCGTACAGGGATGAATCAGAGTAAGCAAATGGCTTCATTGACCACGTCTCGTTTGTCACCACTGGCTAAACCCTTCACGTTCAACCGCACTCCCTACCAACCCACTTCGTATTTATCAGCGAAACCTGAGGTCTACTCGTTGGACCACTGTGATGACGACCCTTTTAGTTCTTTGCTTGATTCTTTTAGAAAAAGTAACCTTGGCTCAAAGGGTCACTCCGTGTCTTTGGATGACTATGGGTTTCTCCAGGACACTGTCACAGTCACAACAACTTTGCCTGTTGAAACTGCTTCTTCTCAGACCCAGGAAAACCCCCTTTTTGAACAGCACCCTTCTCTGGAATTGTCAAAAAATGGTGACTTTGATGGGCTTAATGGGTCACACTTTGATGATTCGTTGCCCACTAACTCACCATGCGTTACTGGTTTAGGTTATGGGACAAGTAACGGTAATGAGGTGGGTTATGGGAAGCAAGGAGGGGATTTTCAATTTCATCAGAGTTTGTTTCGTAAAGGGAATGATGTTAGCAGCTCTGTTGCTGATGCGAGCGTGTTTCAGAAAGGTAGTTATTTATTTATTTCATGGCTTACAAAATTTCTTCTGCAATGATAATTTGACAGAATTACTGGGGTGCATATGTTTGATTCTGATGCGTCATGCGAGCATGATTATGACTTACTTGTCTTATTGATTTTCAAGTGTTTACTCTAGACCTGCTCTGCCTAAAGTAAAGATGAATTTCTGAGAGTTTTGAAATATTTATTGCTGTTGAAAATTATAGCTGGTGCAGTTACTAAATCAATTTCGTCACTTCATATTGCAAGATGTAAACTCCTCTCTAGCCAATTGGATATTTAAAATATCTACTAATATTTTGAGAAACATTGAGCTTTTGTTGAGTCAATTGGATGTTTCAATCTAAATTACATCTGAACTTTAAATTCTTTTGTATCACTCACTATTATTTGTTTTCCTTAATCCCTCCCCCAAGAATGAAAAAGCATATCAAGAGAGAGGTTATTGTTTGCATAAATTTTTTTGGCAGGTTTCCTTAAATTAAAACCGCTTTCTGCTAGTATGGATGAAACATGATCATTAGCTATTCCTTTAACTTATTAGCAAGCCTACCAGGATTAAACATCAAAATTGCTTCCTCTAGTATTTGATAACTTATAATTCAATATTCAAATATTTATTCTTGTACTTTTCTCACCTATTCCTAATATGGAGAATTGGAGATCTTTCTGTTTGGAGCCACAGCAAAACCAAAACCATAAACTGGTAGGCGCTTTCACTGCTGCATTGTATATTCTAGGAAACAAGAAATTCCTGGTTAGTTAATAGTTAGCAAGAGCAGATAACTTTAGAGTCAGGAGAGACATGTTTCTTTTAACCTGTGACAGCACTGCCTATACTGGATCCCTCCTCATGATTGCAACACAGGTTTTTCTTTTATTTTCTTATTTTTATAATTACACAGGAACCTCACTAATGTGATCCTTTAGCGGTGTAGTTTGGAAACCTTTCAACAATGAAATCCATGCTTCAAGAGTTTAGATCTCAATTCTATCATTCCCCAAGTGTGGCAAAGTTACACAGGCACTTCACTAAAATGAGACAAAGAAATTAGGCTTTGTTACCTTCAGAAATCAAAGTTACCTATATTCACTCACCTGCCAACTAAAACTTTGATATTTATGTCTAGAGAAGTTAATGAAAATTTTTCCTTAGGCCCTTCTGCATCACTGCATCTTAAAATTCTGTTATTTGAAAAATAAGAAAGTTAGTAGTTTGTTTCACTCTATCTTGTCATGGACATCTAAGACTCTGAAATAAAATTTGACTTTTGTTTTATATGATTCTCTTCTTGAAACTGTGTTGAAGATTAACTATATTCTTAAGCGTGTCAGTGTGACAGTGTCTATGCAGTGTGGTAAATTGGTAATCCTTATCAAATGAAGAAATTTATAATTTTTATATCTGAAGTGATTGAAATTTAGTCATAGCTGAATTTCTTATCTTTATTGTTCCAAGCATGTTCCCCATTTCTAGTATTATTGGTTTTACAGTGAACCAATTATATTGATTCAATTATACTACTGCAGCCGCCAAAGTCATCAAAAGCTTGCTCCAATTTAGGATTGACCACTAATAATCTGTTCTTGAATTTTGATTTTATGTTTTCTGACAACTTTTGATTTGATGGTCCATATAAAATTTTATTAAAAAATAGGTCAAATAATTGAGAAAATTATGGAATGATATGTACAGGTAAGCATGCTGTTGATGGGCTGAATCCCTGTCTAACAGTGTTTGATGGTATTATTGAAAAAAGCACCGGTACAGTCGTGGAAAAAGACATTCTATCGAATTCTAAAGGCACAACACATGCAGCTGATGAATCTAGCTCCTCTCTTATTTCCAATTGTAAGGTTTCCGTTGCCCCACTCAAGTTATCAACGACTGGTATGTCCTCAGCTAAAAACACTCCTCAAAATCAGTTTTCCAACAATGTGAGTGACAGTGACCCTGAAGTGGATTCTCCTTGTTGGAAAGGAACCATGACTTCTAGTCTAACTGCATCAGAAATTTCAGGGTCTGTACAATTTCATCTTGTTGAGAAACCAACAGAAAAACATAATAACAGTTTAAATCCTCTAGCCCCACAGTTCTATCCTGGTATTGGATACATTAAAGATGATTTTGTGTCTTCCAACTCTAGTGCGCCTGTAGCTACTAATTTGTTGTCAGGAGAGGACATACTCATGAAAACTGTCATGGTAGAACCCCTAGTAGAATTAAATAAGGGAGTTGAGATTCAGCATTCCAGTAACATCTGTGGAAGAGAAAAGCCATTCAATGTGCTTAATGATCCAAAATGTAGCTCTGTGGATCCGGTACTAAATTTGCATGGTATAATGAGTCAATCTTCTTCAAAAGAAGAATGCTCCACTTCAAAAGGAAAATTTGGAACTACTGTTGATTTTGATGTCTTTGTAAAGGGAACTAAAAATCTAAGTGCTAGTGGGTCAATGAGTGAGGTTTTCCTTGCAAAGGGTCATTCTCCAACTTCAACAACATCATCATCTCAAGTTAATGTTGTTCCTGATCTTTTTAAAACATTTGAAGGCTTTTCGAAGTCTTTAATTGAATCTCCAAAACCCGATGTTAAGATAATGGTCAATGCGATGCATGTTCTTTCTGAATTGCTTGTGCAAGCCTGTGCTGATGGAGTAGATTCTTCTGATGAACATGACCATGATATGATTAGGATCCCACAAATAATCAATAATCTGAATGTTTTTAGCACAAAAAGATGTGGGGGAAGGATTTCAACCCTTGATTCAACTCCTGCTGATAGTGCTTTTTGTCTTGATAGGTCATTAGAGCTTCCCAAGGTATGTATGAATATCTGTCTTCTAAACAATTTATGCATCGTAGCAGCTTAGCTGGGTCCTTTTGTTTTCCCTCTCTGCTCAATGTTTATTGTTCTTGAAACTGAGATGTGCATGTCTACATTCAAGGGACTTGAAATGACAAGGATAGAAACCCTTAATGTTCCACACCAGCTTTATCTGCAAAATGATTATATGGGGAAAAACAGAGTTTCTAAAATGATAGGTCAGAGTGAACAGAGTTCTTTTGCAGCTAGCAGTAATGAAGGCACTGAGAGAGGCAATGAAATTGCTCAGGTAGCCATATGGCTGTGATGGTAATTAGCATTCATTCGGTTTTCTGTTTTCTGAAATTTTAAACGTGTTTGAATTCGTGCAGCTTCAGGTCATTCGAAGAGGTCTTGGGAAAAGTCTAGATTTTGATAAACAAATGCACCCAGAGGCTATGTTGTTTTCGAATTTATGGCTTGATGCTGAAGCAGAACGTTGTTATAGGAAATTTAAAACTTATCATTGCCTTATGCAAGCTGGGGTGGATATAAATTGCAAAAATGTTGCGGTATTTCCCCCTGCCTAAACATCTTAATAGCAACCTTGTCTTTACTTCGCTAGCTGATCATAATGCTTCCTTAACATGGGCTGAAGTATATATTTCTTTCCCTGAATGAAATTAGCATTGAGCACCACTAAACAATCGTTGCTGTAGTATGCATACTAACATGAATGATGCATCAATTATGTATTTCTATTTTCAGGAATTGTGGAGGTGACAGTAATTTGTAGATTTGCGAAGAGACACAACTAAAGGCTGTATTAGACATTGGAGATACGGTACATATTCATTATCAACTAATTCTGGGATGAATTTCTTTCTACTTGTACAAGCGTAACTGATTCTTGTGAATGCATTGAATTTGGACTGATATCAAGAGGAAAACAAAAATCTGTAATAGTTGGCGTTGTGCTATGTAAACCACTTAATCTTTTTTCTGGTTTGTTTTGAATTTGGCAGAAATTTGCACAAGCCAGTTTAACTACATTCAAATATCGATAACTTTTGCCTATATATTGATCTTTTATTTGTATTTGTGTATAATTAGGTTTAATAACTTCTTTTGTTTGATCTGTTGTTTGTATCGTCGTGTTGGGAATTGCCTATTTCTTTTGTCTGATCTCCTGAAGTGTGAGAACAGGGAAATAAAATTTTTCCATGTTAAAATTTATATGATTTTACCATGTGGACATTTTATATTTGTGTCTCTCTTATAAACATCCGCAATTTTTAATAGGTCTCATTTATTTAACATCAATGAAGGGTACATAATAGGAAAGAATTTATTGCAATGTGTTTTAGGGTTCTCTCGATGATTCAGTGACATGTATGAGGTGTTTAATGATGGCCAAGGCTAGCTCAATCACATGATGTGATTCATGACATCCTGAACTTCTAAGTTACTCTGATAACCGCTTTTGCGAAGATATTCATATCATGAAATTGATGCTACCTCTGTGAAGTGTTTTTCTCTTTCTCACCCTTATTCTTGCATTGTCATTGGTGTCAACTTATGGTTAGTGAACACTGCACAGACTAAGTTATTCTACTATATATGAACACAATCCCAGATGGAAAATATTTTCTGATAATGAAATTTTCTGAAAGAAATTTGAATTATGGTTACATAAGTTAGGGCCATTCCGTAAATGGCAAAACATAGCTATTGGCTAGTATCTATAATTGGCAAGGTAAATGGCATTCTGTAGACATATAAATAAACGGTTGTGCTTTGAACTTAGCAATGATTGCGTACATGAGCTGACGTTCGAACAACTTAGAATAGAAACGTGCTAGTTAGCAACATACAAACCAACAGCTATAAATGCTAAACATGTTAGCTTAATTTGGTAGGAGAATCAGATGCACGAAACAACGTTAGTAAACGGTCAAGTGTCATCATCATTAGTTGAGGCCTACTCCTCTATTGAAAGTCAAATTCGTTTCTATACTATGAAATCTTTCTTAAATAGTATGGTCAGATAATATCTTACGTGCCTCAGTATATATATCTGTTTTAACGTTACTACTACGCATTGGCCTCAAAAGCAATTTCACAGTTCCTTTCATGTTTAACCACTTTGGAATATGTGCCAACAAAAAAACAAACACAGCATTAATCCGTGAGTCTTAAAAACTAGATTATCGACAGAAATTTGAACCCAATGCTTTTACCATCCACCTAATTGAACCGTTCACGGTTCATCATTGGCTTTATCTCTACTATATCTGTTTGAGAGATTCACTAGAAACTTCACAATTTGTCAAAAAAAAAAAGGAAAATGCTGTGGTACGATTGGAACTGTGCTCCTCCATCTAATCACATATTATACATACTTACAACTTAAAAGAATCACTAAATGATACATTATATTTAGGTTTTATAATGAGTATTTTAACGTCACTAATTAAAGGATAAAATATATTAAATAAAAATAAAATTATGTAAAATTTTAATATGAGGGATTCATTCCCCCTAAAACATGTTAGCAAAACCTATTAATTATATATGAGCACCATCATGTCTCTTTACTTTTACTATTTGATCACTTTGAGAAATCAAAACAGGTTGGAATGATCTTTTCCATCCAATTTTCTTCATTGAAGCACATTATTATAATCTTATTGATTGATATTTCCTTCAAAAATATTCCTTTGGTTGCTGGGTGCTGGCCAGTGGTCACGAGCTTGTAGCTCAAGGGTTGTTAGTTGAAGACGTACCCAGCCCAACCGAATCCTTCCTTATACTTCCCGCAATAAATTCAAATATTTATTAAAAAAAAAAAAACTAGACTTTGCTTTTGATCTCTCACTGTCTCTGAATGTGCCTTTGTGTGTGAGCTAAACAACGAATGACACCAACCTTCCAACCTCTGAAAATGAACCCACCACACCGCCATCACCTTCACCACCCTCCACATCCTTTAAACCAATACAAATTTGCTTTCCATTGTCCACCCTGAAGGCCAGCTTCAATGAGTTTATGTTCTTTCATATAAACCCATCAGAGCATAGACTGAGAAGTGAGAAGTAAAGGGTCAGTCAGAGAGTGACTTTTTGGTCCTTGAACATAAGTTGGACCAAAACAAAAAATGATGGAATCTGGGGTTCAGTTCTGCAATTCTTGTGGGGAACAAGTAGGACTTGATGCTAATGGGGAGGTGTTTGTGGGTTGTCATGAGTGCTATTTCCCAATTTGCAAGGCTTGTGTTGATTATGAAATCAATGAGGGCCGCAGGGTCTGCTTGAGATGTGCCACTCCCTATGTTGCTACTGGTACCCTTCCAATGTCTAATTCTATATATTTTTATTCCCAATTTAATATGTGGATTTGTAACTCGTTTTATTCTCCTTCAAATTTCATGTCACGGTTATTTTAGACCTGTAATCTTGCATTTGCATGGCTTAAACATTGACATTTCAAGTATATCATTTAACAAAGTAATAGAACACTTGTTTCTTTTTTTTTTTTCCCTTTTAAATAAAAAAATAGAATATTGTCATTTTTTAATCTATCTATCCATCGCTTTGAAGCATTTTCTTAACTTATGAATTATTTTATCTTGAATAAAATAAATAGCTTGTTTACTGGTTCATCACATGTCCTTTTTGTGAAATATCCTAAGGTTTGCTTCCTTTTGCATATTTCATAGATAGAACAAGGGATAATGATGACACCAAGGTTTCCGGAAATCAATCCACGGCTGCCCAGATCAGTATTTCTCAGGTAATGAACTAACATTAGAGAGGTGCAAATAGTAATTAGTTCAAGTTTGTTTTTTTGGGTAGTATTTCTTAGTTGTTCACATTTGCACTTACAAGCTCCTTGCATTATGTAGGATGTTGGACTCCATGCTAGGCATGTCAGTACTGTGTCCACAGTGGATAGTGGTAAAGAAGAGAAATTCAGCCTACATCTTCTAGTACAATTTTTATAAAAATGCTCATTGATAGTCATGACATTTTTTTTTTGTAGAATTAAATGATGAATCTGGGAATCCAATCTGGAAAAATAGAGTGGAAAGCTGGAAGGAAAAGGATAAAAAGAACAAGAAGAAAAAGGCAGCACCTAAGGCTGAAAATGAGACTCCAATTCCACCAGAACAGCAGATGGAAGAGATGCAGTAAGTTCAATGAGAAATGAAACACTTTTCATGAAGAGAACAATAAAATAAGTATATTGAAATAACATTTTATTTAACATCAAAGGAAAAAATATGTCAGGCCTTAATTAGGTTAAATTTAAGAGAAGCTATAGCAGTAAATATTCCCCTTTGTGCATAGCTCAGTTAATAAAATGAGGTGAGGTTGGAGTAGAGCTATTTGGTTAGATGCATGGAATTGGACACAAAATTTAAAAAGATTATATAGAAGAACTAATATCAAAATATGATTTGAATTCTTTCACTGATTTATTTCTGGAGATTAACAAACAATAGTTCTTGAACTAATAAAATTGTATTTTCTAGCTGTGTATAGTATTAATTGTTTATTTTTCATCAAATTATTATAAACCATCTGGCTGTACCTGCGAGACTATTAATTTGATAATGAATATTTTTCATGTGTTTATTGTTTTTGTTGGTCTTGCTCCATCGGTTTAAAATCTGTCACATAAAACTTTAACCACATATTCAGTCTGATGTACATGTCTACATGCTGATATGTTTTGTAGGTCCTCAGAGGCTGCTGCTGCTGAGCCACTTTCAGTTATTATTCCAATCTCAAAAACAAAACTCTCACCATACAGATTTATTATAATCATGCGACTGATAATCTTGGGTCTCTTCTTCCATTATCGAGTTACACATCCTGTTGATAGTGCTTATGGTCTGTGGCTGACATCTATCATCTGTGAGATCTGGTTTGCATTTTCCTGGGTATTAGATCAGTTCCCAAAATGGTCTCCCATCAATAGGGAAACTTATATTGACAGGCTCTCTGCAAGGTAAATACAACAAGTTGTAAAGTACTTGGAAAAGTTGTTTCTTGTGCTTCAAGCTTTGAGCTGAAAAAATATGTTATAGTAGAGTAGGTAATATTTCAGCATTTGTTTCTTTTAGCTTGGAATTTTTGAAAGGTAATCTATAAAATGAAATCAATGGATAATATATAGTAAAGTAATATCTAAGTTGAATGTGAGAACTGATATTTAGTTTGTAGTTTGTACTTTGGATGCTAAATGCTCACTTCTGTTTTGCCACACCAGGTATGAAAGACCGGGTGAACCCTCTCAGCTTGCTGCTGTGGATTTCTTTGTCAGTACAGTTGATCCTCTGAAAGAACCACCATTGATCACGGCTAATACAGTGCTTTCTATCCTTGCTGTGGACTACCCTGTGGATAAAGTATCCTGTTATGTGTCAGATGATGGTGCTGCAATGCTGACATTTGAATCTCTTGTGGAGACGGCTGATTTTGCAAGGAAGTGGATTCCATTTTGCAAAAAGTTTGCAATTGAACCACGAGCACCTGAATTCTACTTCTCTCAGAAGATTGACTACCTGAAGGACAAAGTACAACCTTCTTTTGTGAAGGAACGAAGAGCAATGAAGGTAAGCATCATCCGAAGCTTCCAATTTATGACTTCAAAGACATGACACCCTTTTAAAACATATATATATCTGATTTGCTACACTCAACACCTTGTTTTCTCACATTGAGTACTTAGAGAAATCTCTTCATGATTATCTTTCATTTCTATCAGAGAGATTATGAAGAGTTTAAAGTACGAGTTAATGCTTTGGTAGCAAGGGCTCAGAAAACACCAGATGAAGGGTGGACTATGCAAGATGGAACCCCTTGGCCAGGAAATAACTCACGTGATCACCCTGGCATGATTCAGGTATATACATTTATTTTGTGTGTAATCAAATCTCAATGCTGATGGGCATAGTCAGATGCCTAATTTCTGCAACTTGGCTACAGAATTATTGAAAGGACCAAATATTGCAGCATGAATTGCTTCATAAGAGCTAATTATCTATTTTGTGTAGAAGCAATTTAACACCAATTCAGCATAGTATATGTTTTAATAATTTTTAATCAATAATATATCATGTCACCAAGTTAAGCCTTTGTGTTCCTTTCTTCAGTTTCCACAATATTTGTTCTTACTTTTCTTCTGTTAAAAATGAATGCTCCATTTGAACCTTCAGTGGTGATCATGGCTAATACAGTGCTTTCCATTACACTCTGAGCATACAGTATAAAGAAATTTTTAAATGGTTCTGTGTGGGAACCTTATGTATTTTTGTAAGATTGACTGGTTCTATTGATCAATTATTTGAACTAGTGCATGCCATACTATTATATGCTTCTCATAGGCTGCGCCTACGCCACTGTAAAAACTGAAATTTCAAGTAAAATTAATGTTTACCATTATCAGGTTTTCCTTGGACACAGTGGTGCCCATGACATAGAAGGAAATGAACTTCCCAGGTTGGTGTATGTTTCTAGAGAGAAAAGGCCAGGTTACCAACACCACAAAAAGGCTGGTGCTGAAAATGCACTGGTATGGATAGATACTTCAAATTAACATTTTATATAAGGTGATTAAGATTTCATAATTTTGACGCTTGTTTGGATTTATATAGGTGAGGGTGTCTGCAGTTCTCACAAATGCTCCCTACATTCTCAATCTTGACTGTGATCATTATGTTAACAATAGCAAGGCTGTTCGGGAAGCAATGTGCTTTCTTATGGATCCAGTAGTTGGCAGGGATCTGTGTTATGTACAGTTCCCCCAGAGATTTGATGGTATTGATCGTAGTGATCGATATGCCAATCGCAACACAGTTTTCTTTGATGTAAGTTTAAATGAAAATGAAGAGTTTTACAGCAATGATAGAATCCAACTACTAAATTTATTTGCTTTTTGTCCAGAAATACTCTCATTGTTGTCAATGTTAATATGGGATGTATATAGTGCATGCAGTGCCATAGTTTTTCTAATATACAATTATTATGAAGTAAAAATCATGGACACAACTCTAACTGTTGTTTCTCACCTTGACATCTTTCAGGTTAACATGAAAGGACTTGATGGCATTCAAGGGCCTGTATATGTGGGAACTGGGTGTGTTTTCAATCGACAAGCACTTTATGGCTACAGCCCACCCTCTATGCCCAACTTACCAAAATCTTCATCCTGTTGTTGCTGCCCCTCAAAGAAGCCTGCCAAAGATGTTTCAGAGCTTTACAGAGATGCAAAGAGGGAAGAGCTTGATGCTGCCATTTTTAATCTCAGGGAGATTGACAGTAAGCACCTGTTACTTTTGTCAACCAGTTTTACTTAACCATATAACAGAATTTTCAATGATGAATATTCTTCTGGTTTCTTTTCTTTCTTGCAGATTATGATGAGTATGAGAGGTCAATGCTGATTTCACAAATGAGCTTTGAGAAAACATTTGGCTTGTCCACTGTTTTCATTGAATCTACACTAATGGAGAATGGAGGGATTCCTGAATCTGTGGATCCCTCAATGCTGATCAAGGAGGCCATTCATGTAATTAGTTGTGGATACGAAGAGAAGACTGAATGGGGAAAAGAGGTTAGGCTTTAATCTTCATTTTCTTCTATAAAGTGCATTCCTTTTCTCTTTAGTCTTTTCCAATGATAATATTCTTATTACTATATATACCTACACCACTTAAAATTTCATTCTTGGTAAATTCATTATTTTGATTAACCAAAACCCATCTTGTGTATTCAGATTGGTTGGATCTATGGTTCAGTGACAGAGGATATCTTAACTGGGTTCAAGATGCAATGCCGAGGATGGAGGTCAATTTACTGCATGCCCTTAAGGCCTGCATTCAAAGGGTCAGCACCAATCAATCTTTCTGACAGGTTGCATCAAGTTCTTCGATGGGCCCTTGGATCAGTTGAAATTTTCCTTAGCAGACACTGCCCCCTCTGGTATGGTTTTGCAGGAGGTCGCCTCAAATGGCTGCAGAGACTGGCTTATATAAACACTATTGTCTACCCATTTACTTCCCTTCCTCTCGTTGCTTACTGTACTTTGCCTGCAATTTGCCTTCTCACAGGAAAATTCATCATACCAACGGTAATTTAATTTAATTTCCTCATCTTTATTTTGGTAGTTAATGTCAACCCATAAGGATTATCCAACAAGTATGAAATATAAATGATGTGTAACTACACAACCAATGAAAACAATTCAATTTATATATAGCAAGTAGCAACTGATGAGTATGTAAAATAAATTAAGGTAATCCATTACTCAAAGTCCTTGCAGCATCATATTGATATTGTTGTTGCTAATTTGATGCAGCTTTCCAACCTTGCAAGTGCCCTCTTTCTTGGACTTTTCCTTTCCATTATCATCACTAGTGTGCTTGAGCTGAGGTGGAGCGGTGTTACCATTGAAGCTTTGTGGCGTAATGAGCAGTTCTGGGTGATAGGAGGTGTTTCAGCCCATCTGTTTGCTGTGTTCCAGGGATTCCTCAAGATGTTGGCTGGTGTTGATACCAACTTCACAGTCACTGCCAAAGCTGCTGATGATGCAGAATTTGGTGAACTATATATCATCAAGTGGACTACCCTCTTAATTCCTCCAACAACCCTTATCATTATTAACATGGTTGGTGTTGTTGCTGGATTTTCTGATGCACTTAATGGAGGATATGAATCTTGGGGACCACTCTTTGGAAAGGTTTTCTTTGCCTTCTGGGTGATTTTTCATCTTTACCCATTCCTCAAGGGTCTCATGGGTCGCCAAAACCGTACTCCAACCATTGTTATTCTGTGGTCAGTGCTGCTTGCCTCTGTCTTCTCTCTTGTTTGGGTCAAGATAAACCCATTTGTGAGCAGAGCTGACAGTTCAACCATCTCCCAGACTTGCAGTTCCATAGATTGTTAAGTCACAACAACAATGCTTACCTAAAAGTTTTGATCAAATGTAAAAGATATGGATAATGATGATTGAATCCGCAGCGTATGCAAGTCATAAGCATTAGTTTTTTTTTGGTTGAAATGTGTAAGCATTTTGAAGTAAGGGTGCGTACTTGTTTTGGACATGTGTAAAGATCAAGCATGATTGATTATATCAGTGTAAAAATAGTGATTTTTCTTTCCATTTAGAAATTGGAATAATATAACGAAAATAAAGATTGACATACATACACGCTGTTATCCCTCTTCTTTGTTACTAGTTCCATTCCATGACTTTGCATTGTAATTGTGATGATGTAACTCCGACAAATCAGAATATCTATCCATGCCTTTTGCTGGTTTTGCTCGAATAATGAGCTAGGTACCCAACAGTGAGTTTGAAATTTAACTTTGGTTTAATTGTACTTTTGTCCCTACTTTGCTAATTACACGAAAATGGCTCCCCTATAATTTTTTTGTGATTTCAGTCCCCCTAGTTTACCACATTATGCAAAATTAGTCTCACTCCCACCCTTAAATCACTAATAGACTTTCTGGTCGACCGACCTTCATGTCTTCCTAGTCACTTTCAGCCTTTTTGGTCAGACGAACTTTCCTTTGAAGGTCGGCCGACCAAAAGGTTGGAAGGTCGGTCGACCAGTAAGTCTGGCCGACCATAAAGTCTTGGTGATTTAACGATAAGACTAATTTTGCATAACATGGTAAATATGGGGATTGAAATCACAAAAAAAATTTAGGGGGACCATTTTCGTGTAATTAGCAAAGTAGGGAGATCAAAAGTGCAATTAAATCTTTAAATTTTGATGTAACGCCAAAAAAATAATTCGAAAATTCTAAGAATAAATTGTTTTATACCTCGTTTTATGGGCTTAATTGAGAGAAAAATAATGATTTTAAAAAAACAACATTTGAAACCTTCTTGTTTAGTTGTTATTGATCTCAATGTCATTCACTTATCATTCATATAAAGTATAATCATTGATATTATACAGCTCAACAACCTTATCCTTCCCAGGAGTACGGAATTGAAAAAAAAAATAAAAAAAAGACTCGAAATGAACAAGTGAGATTAATAATTATTTAGTAATAATAAATGAGAGAATAATTGAAAAGCCATAATTACTTATTAAAAAATTATTGCCGGAGATTATAGTTGTTCGATATATATAACTCAGTTGGATCCTAAATTTCATACGTAATACAAAAAAAATTGGACATGCTTATGTGTTCCCTAATAATCATACACGGTCCATCTCATATTATTTGCTTTTTAGGGTAATACATACATTAAAAAAAAAAAACTATTAGGTATACTACCTACTATGATAAAAATTACTTTTTTTTTTTACTGAAGTACCCTTATTAAAAGAGTTTGTGTATGTTTAAATGGGTATTTGTAAATTGATTTTGGATCAACTTGATTTCCCAAAATTGATTTTGATTAAAAGTGAGTTTAAAGTGAAGTGATTTATACTTAAAAAATTTTCTCCAAAACACAACTCATTCGGTATTTAAAATCTCATTGATATTATAAGTGTGTTTGGTAAAACTAGTTGTTAGTTGATAAACTTCTAGCGGATAAATTCTAAACTTATAAGCTATCTTATTAAATTAAAAGTGTTTGGTAAAATTAGTTGATAAACTTGTCAATAAATGTAAAATGACATACAAAACATATAAAAAAATGAATAGAAAAATGTATTAAATTATGAGGGATAACCACCGAGAACGTGGATCAGCTAGTAAGGGTCTGTTTCAGCTTAACCAACGGTCTCGAGTTCGAGCCCTGAGTATGCAGCTGTGTTAAATATGAGGGATATTGCACCAAAAAAATATAAGCTAGCTAAAGTAGCTTGTAGTTTATAAGGTATAAGCTCCTAACATAAGCTAGAAGTTTGTGACTTGCTAAATATTTTTATGTTGGTCAAACTAACTTAGGTCATAACTTAGGTCATCTCCAGTGGAGCAACTCACATGAGTTGCTACATTGAATAAAATATATTTTTTACGTATTTCCATAATATTATATCATTTTATAATTTTAAGTAACTCAACTAATTTTTTTTCCAAACCAGCAACTCTATAAAGTTTCTTAAATGAACCTGACAATCTACCCCCACTTTATATTAATTTATTATTCCTATGTATAAAAATAATAAAATATTTTATTGGTCCCACTTCTTTCAATTACACGCGGTATGGGCAATATTGTCTCACTGTTCTTACAGAACATACTCCTCCAACGCAACAACATCACACCAAATTTCTTTTCTTCCGACATATTGTGCTTCTTATAAGTTAGTCAAGTTAACTTAGAAGTTAACTTATTGATCTTACTAAAACATTCTATATAATCAAAATCATTTATTATGATAATCTTTAAATAAATAAATATCTTTTTTATTGGTCTTTGTAAATTTTAGATCATATATGACAAGAGATAAGTATAATTCACTTAATTAGTTAATTCCATCCAATTTTAATAAACACAATAATAATTAAAGGAGATTCTAAATTCTAAATTATTATCTAATAAATTTAGCAAATGTCCTATTTGCAATCTATTTCCTTCTTTAGTCAAATTTATCTGATCATGTCACATTATCACATCACAGCCAACGAAGACAAACTAGATTTCTCAAGCCTCAGCCAAGAAATTGTATCAACCTAACACGAAACGATATTTTCATAGATTCTTAAAAATAACTTGGAAATCTTTTTCAATATCTATTGTGGGAAAAAAAATAAAAAAATACCATAAAAGTGGACGTTCTAATAAATTTCTAATCCCTACTTCTGGTTTCATGACAAATTATTTTTGGCCGATGCACGCTATAGACAATTTGGCACAAGAGACAGCAAAACATCAATTACAAGGATGTCATGGCGTAACAGACTAACAGTATTGTAAGAGGTTGTAAATTTTAGTTGAATAGATTTAATTTTATAAAATTAATTTTATTAAAAATTAGTTTAAACTGATATAATTATAATTTATATTTAGAAATGATTCTATAGTAAAATTTAGTATAACTTTTTAATTCAATGTAAAAGTTATAATTTATCATGTATGCCCAAACTTATGTTTGTCATTAAAATCAGTTCAAATTAATGAAAGGTATTAAAATATGAGTGTTTGAGTCAATTGTTGGGAGTGAAAAATTGATTATGCATGTCCATTAAAAAAAATCACTTTGAAGTTCGAACATATTTAATTGCAAGAGTCTATAATTGACTTCTTTCTTAAAGCACAATTTTATTATAATAAGGGGTCGTTTGGGATGGTTGGGAGTTTTCAATTTTTGGTTTTTAAAAATTTTAAATCAAGTTTTTATAACTCAAAATCAACAATTGAAAACTAGTTTTTGTGGTTTTCAAAACAGACATTTTAAAAACCACAAAAAGTGATTTTTCAGTTTTTGGTTTTGAGTCGTAAAAACTTGATTCAAAATTTTTAAAAACCAAAAACTAAAAGCCCGCGGCCACCCCGAACAACCCCTAAGTAACTTTGATTTGCTTTTGATAATAAGATGAATTAATTCTGCCCTTCTCATACGAGCCTTTTTCAATACGTAACACCCCGAACAGCCCCTAAGTAACTTTGATTTGCTTTTGATAATAAGATGAATTAATTCTGCCCTTCTCATACGAGCCTTTTTCAATACGTAACACGTAAATATTTGATTAGAAGCACTACTGAACTAGACATCACACATATATGCTTGTGAATAGGGCTGTAAATGAGCTGAGCTATTCATGAACTATTTGAGCTCGGCTTGTTAAATGCTCGACGAAGCTCATTTGTTTAATTAAACAAATAAGCCTAAGCTTAAAGTTGGGCTCGATTATTTAAATGGGCCAAATCCAAGCCTTATAAGCTTGACATTAAGAGCTCGTGAAGAGCTTGATTATTATATATATAATAATTAATTAATCTAAATAATTAAAGTAAAGTAATATTAATAAAAATTAGAAAAAAAACATACAGTTATAAGTTTATTTTTAAAATAAATAATAAAATAATAAAGTAAAATAATCACTCTATATATATAAAAATAAGTATTAAAATATTTCTTATATTAGTCAAGAAGTTATGTATATATTAAATTTGAAAAATAGAATATTTTAGAATTGTCTAACTATACACACACACACATATATATATATATCGTATATTAAGAATATATTTTGATTTTTATATATTATCATTTAATAATAAAGTATTTATTAAATACTAAATTCATATACTTTAAAAATGATTTAAAGAAAATTTTCATAAAAGCAAAACAATGAAGTTATAAATGAGCTAAACAAGCCAAGCCCAAACTTTGTTTTTCTTTAACAAGTCAAGTCCAAACTTGAAGTTTGGCTCGTTTAAATAAATGAGCTAAGCTTGAGCCACCCATTTTTTCACAAGCCAAGCCTGAGCTTCAGGTACTCGGTTCGGCTCGGCTCATTTACATCCCTACTTGTGAAAACCCTCCGCTAAAAAACCCAAATGACCCGAGTCTTTTGTGAGTAATGATTCAACATGCTCCTTGTTTTTATTTTTTTATTTAAATAAATTAATTTAAATTTATCCAAACATTTATTTATTTAAAAAATTAATATAAATTAATATATATATATATATTGAAAAAATTAATTATGATATAGACAATATATATAAAGAACAATAGATAGACATTAAGCCCATTTTAATAATTAGACATCTCAAAATCAATTTTAATAAAGAGTATCTAGACAAAATTTTCTATAAAAATAATTTTTCTGAAACATGTTATCCAAACAAATTTCACATTATTTTAAAAAAAAAATTTATACAAAATTAATTCTACATAGTGCGTGTTTAGTTTTATTTGGTTGTTGGTTTGGTGACTATGTAATGTATAATGGGTTGGAGTACCCCTGTACTCCATTTAATTTAAATTTTTACTTATAAAAAAAGTGCATGTTTAGTTTCACGAAGATAGAATTGATCTTAGATTAAATTGACCCATTTGATTCTTAGTTGGATACATTAATAATCAATTTTATTGAAATTAATTTTAAATCACTTTTATCCAAATAAATTGTGACATTTTTTTTAATTATTGATTTTGTATTTCTACCAAAATCTACTAAACTGTAAATCAATTACAGGTTTTAGAGTTTATGGTTTATATTCTAACATGAGTTTGAATATTTAATGAGTCTGAGTTTCACAAATATTTTAGTTGATAATGAAAATGAAAAAATATAATTCCTGAAACGAACTAAAATTAACAATCTTCTTCATCTTTTATAGATCTCCGTCAATTGGTTTTTCCTTTTGTAGTTTGATTGAGAGCGATTCATTCTTTGTTGTTGACATGATAACGAAGTCAAGATAGCCATTTCCAGAAAATGATAAAAGGTGAGGGAGCCACGACTCCCCTCGTGTAGCTGAAAACCAGCATGGGTATTTAATGATACTCTCTCCGGTCCTTTTTATAAGGCACTTTTTACAAGTTTTCGTGATCCTTTTTAATTTCAAGGCAGCATTTATTATCATTTTTCATATTTATTCTTGTTATTTTTCCAACTATTAAATGATAGTGGAGTTGGTTAATGATATTAAATAAGGGTAAAACTAGAAAGTCAAGCTATTTTTTAAAACTCCAATACAATTAACTAACTTTAACCACTTTTATTGGTATGTGTAATTCGATTAATAGTGCCTTATAAAAAGGACCGGGGGAGTATATAGTTAGTCATTAACTATGAGAAATTTTAATAGTAATTTGTAAAACTTTTTTTTATCATCATTGTAAATGGTGAAAAAAGTATGTGTTGTTCCTTTTTCCTTTCTAATGGAAAACTAAAGAAAGATGGAACTAATTATTAAAATTAGGTTAGATTTTTGTAGCATCAAAAGATAGATTGATTTTTTTTTTCTTCACTTTAGGTCGCAATTACTTTTTTCTTCTCTTTTCAAACTCTCTTGTAAATAACTCACAACTTGTAACAAAAAAAAATCGCAACTAGCTACAACTATAGAAGTGTTTACAATTATATCCCTTCCCTTAAAGATTTAATTAAATCCGTGATTAAAAAAATAGAAGAACAACGGAGTGGAATGTGTGATTATTTTACTCCAAAACCATGTTTTAAATGTGGATTTGAATAAACACTATAAAAAATAATATTAGTGATTTTAAACTAAATCAAACACACCGGTAATTGAAGTTGTATATCCAAAGAGATTCAATGGATGCACTTATTTTCGTGAGTGAGAGGGGAAAAGGTACCATCAATTCATAGTAGTCTTTGTGAAGGCGGCTGATTAATTATTGGCATTTGGAATATACTTGATAAGTGTTTGTATCCTTTTGAGCTTATCAACCATTCATTATGCATTGCAATCTGTCGGTTTAAGTGCTTATTTGATTTAATTTACAATTTTGTAAAAAAAAAATTGCTTCTTCTTAAATAATTAAATCCAATCAAGTGACATGCATAAGAGGCCCTCCATTTCATGTAATCTCTAACAAATATATTGGCTAGAAAAATAACTAATTGAAATACTCATCAGCTAGAAAAAAAAGAAAAAGAAAAATGTTTCTTTGAATGTGCTCAGCTATATGCTGTATAGCATTTTTATGATATTTTTATTTCTTTCTCTTCATTTATAAATCGAAAAGAGAGTTCATTTAACAATTCACTGTTTATTTTATTCTTCACATTTTGACCGTTGTTCTTTGAGAATACTGAAATGACAGGTGCAATTGTGTAAATATCTTCCAAATCAAATGGAACAAACGCACTCCTGTGAAGTGAATTACGGTCCTATCCTATCCATCTCTGCTAATATTAGGAGCTATTAGACATTAGTATATGCTGCCTGTGGCTGCCACCATTATCTGATTCTTCTCTTCCTCCTTCTCTCTCTGTTCTGTTCTGCATATACATATGTGTTTCTGAACATTGAGCCATGAGACCACCGCCACCATCACCACTTCTTTTCCTCTTCCTCTTTCCCATCATTGCCACATCTCTTTCTCAACCTCTCCCTCCAACTCCAACTCCAACTCCATCCCCCACCTCTTCTCCTTCCACTTCCACTTCAACTCTTGACCCAAAACAGGTCACAGCCCTGCAATCCCTCAACATCCCCACCTCAAAGGACCCATGCTCTCAACCTTCCTTCCACAATGCCACACTCTGTGACTCCTCCAAGCCCTTTCGCCACCTCATCTCTCTGCGCCTCTCAAACTGCTCATCCTACGTTGCTCTCTCCTTCACTGCCCTCGAATCCCTCTCTACCCTTCAGTCCCTTCAGCTCCTAAACTGCCCTGTTGCCCCCATTCGCTTCCCTCCTGAGCTCATAGCCTCTCTGAGATCCTTCACCTGCATCAACAGCCTCCGCAAGGTCACTGGCGTTTGGCTCTCACAGCTTGAGAACCTCACTGATCTCACTGTCTCCAATGTTCAAGTCAAAGCTTCTGGTCCTTATGTCATACTTGGCCGCATGAACAAGCTCAAGTCTTTGACCCTTTCCTATGCAAATCTCACTGGTTCTCTCCCGGGGCACATTCATTCCAACCTCACCCACATCGATTTCTCTGGTAATCAGCTCAAAGGAACCATACCCCCTTCTATTACCATGCTTGATAGCCTTGAAATTTTGAATCTTTCTTCCAATGCGCTCAGTGGTGAAATACCTGCTTCCATTGGGGACTTGATTTCGCTTAAAAACCTTTCTTTGGCTTCAAACTCCTTTTCTGGGTCTATTCCAGATTCAATATCTGCTGTACCAGGGTTGGTTCACTTGGATCTGAGCTCAAACCAGCTCAATGGGACTATTCCAAAGTTCATTTCCCAAATGAAGAGCCTCAGGTACTTGAATCTAGCCAACAACAACCTTCGTGGGGTTGTGCCTTTCAACCTGACTTTCATAAAGAGATTGGAAGTGCTCAAGATTGGTAGGAATAGCAACTTGTGCTATAACCATTCGGTTTTGTCTTCAAAATTGAAGCTTGGGATTTCTCCTTGTGATAAGTACGGAATGCCAGTGTCTCCACCTGCAAAGGATTCTTTTGCAGATGATAGCAGTGATTCGGATTACGATGACAGTGATGACGATGGAAACAGGCACAAGACGGAGCATCATCATGGGCCAAACAAGTTCGTTCTTGGTGTGGCAATTGCACTTTCTTCTATTGTTTTTCTCATTGTTTTCTTAATCGTTTGCTCAAAGTGTTGTCGCTAAAGAAATTTTTGATTTCAGATTTTTAGATTAGGAAAATTGATTATTTGAGTTGAGGGCTTGTTTAATATATTTATATATTTATTATACAATGGTTGCAGAGTAGGTTCAATCAAGAAGTAAAGGAAAGGGAATGACAATGTAACAGCCAAAACAAAGATGGAAAATAGAAATAAAAAAGGAATTGTTATATTATGATGGGGATTTATATAAAAGGTGACCACTAAAAGGAGGAGGAAAAATGAGGAAATCAATTGCTTGTGCAGTTAGTGCATTATGGAATGCTAGGCTTAAAAACCGTGGTTTTAGCTGTTTGGAGTAAAGGTGGGGGTGGTAGTGCATGTGGTATATGAAAGATATATCTTACTTGTGCAATAAGCGTTTGCTTTTGACACTTCTTAATGATACCGCAAGCTCTGGTGACTTTCAAATTTAGCGTTTTCATTTATTTGTAGCACTATTGGCTATTGCATTAATGTCAACCTTCTTACATAGCTAGCTGGGAAAATCTTGTGTTTATATATTTGCTTTCTAGTTTCCACAGTACTTTATACATATGACTTCACTGTAGTCTGTAGAAGAGTCGTTCACTTAGCATTCATCATTGGGTAAGTCTATGTGTGTTTGGTTTATTGTGTGTTTTTGGTTTAGCGTTGAAATTGGCTAAATTTAAATTTGGATTCCCCAACGTAATTATTTTTAGCGTTAAAAAAGTGAGTTTATCACGTTTCTACCGCTAAACCAAACATGTTATATATCTGGTAGTCCTAATTCTCAAATTTCCTTCACTTGTGAAAGCTTCTTACAGTATACTAAAAGCCCATTTTTTGTATTACCATTCATTTTTCATATGCACCTTTCTTTTTTTCTATTTGGCTTATCAGTCAATTTAAAAATTCAAGTCATGTTAAAATCTTCAGAATTTTTTTGTATTTATACCTCTATCTAGTATTTGAAAATTTCCCAAAAACTCGTAATTTTTACTTTCAATTGTCTTAAAAAACTGTCTTCAAGCAGTTTGTTTGACATGACCTGTGTTGATCATGGGGGCAAAATAGCTGGATGTGACGACACTTATTTCAGGTTCTGCTGCATATAGCTAAAATTATGATGCTATTATTTGTGGGCACAATTTGAGGAGAAAAAAAATTGTTTAGCTTGAGTAGGAGAGAGATAGCAGCTCAGGTAGATGATGGTTGGTGTATGATTTGCAAGTGGAAGTATAATAATGTATGATTGTGGCACTGGTCCAATTTTATGGTCTGTGCTACTACTGTTGGACTTGGATGGTTGGATATGAGCTGTCTGTCCTACCTTTCATTATATGCCAGCTTAGTATTTTTGTGTTTCATAATCATAACTGATCATTTGTTCACGTTGTTTTGAGAATTGCAATCTTAAACAAAATTGTGCCACTCATAACCTGGACTTAAGCTGTAAATATAATTGTTTTGTTAAAATTATTGTTTTATTCAATCTATTGGCACTTCTGCAATTTATTTATAATTCGATTTCAATGTAAAAGAAAATGGTTACCCGTGTGATGAAGGTGGTTGTCAATATCCAACAGCATGATCAACTCTGTATTAACTTACTATGCCAATCATTACACATGAAGAGAAAAAGGTGTCCTTTGAGGACAGGATTGCCACATCCTCTTATACAAAGAAGTTTGTAGGTTACGTCATTGTAAAAGTCAATCGGGTGCCAGTTAAATAGAATTGTTTCTTTTGATATTAGATAGAGCATATGGACCCTTTTCATATTACTGTCATTGGTCTTATTAATGCCTTAATGGCACAATGGCGTGTTGCATTAGAGTTGTATATGGATATCACCTAATTTTTCTCTCATTTAAGAGAGATTAGTTCCAAATTCCAATATTGACATTGCCTTCAAGATACTTTCCACTTTCCACGCCCCAAAGCCTTTTTGTTTTGAACGAATTTATAACATGGGCCTTGGAGGTGTCATTTCCGCACAGCTGGGATATCACCTATCTTTATTTATATGGGATTTGTGGATAGCGGACTTTATTGGGTTAAATTAAAAAAATCTTTGGAGTTATTAAAGTTTCTAAAATAAAAATATGATCCATACATTTTTTTCCAATTTTTACATATCGGTTCAGTCAGGTTAATTTGTCACCTCTCTTCCATCAATTGAAGTTGAGTCACAATAGGTTTGTTGGAGAAATTCATAGGGACTAATCAAAATGATAGCATTTGATTAAACTCCCATCTATGTGTTGGTTTATCTTTCCTTGTTCTATGATTAATTAAAGGAGGAATTCCCAAAGGGATCGGTGATCTTACTCAACCAAGAACGATATACCTTACCTTGAATATGATCACTGACAATATTCAACGACCCATTGCTGCAATACTTTAATCTTGGTTTTAATAATCTGTTCGGCAATCTTCCATCAAATATTTGTGAAAGGCTTCCAAAACTCATACACAACTTTATGTTAAGAAAATTATCTTTATGGTAAGATACTGACTGTTCAGCATTAATGCAAAGAGTTAGGAATTGTATGTTCATCAACGCATTAATTGGTTATTAATTATTTTTCTTAAGTTACATATATGTTTTTGATCAAATACATATACATATATTAGCTTAATAATGAAGTAGTATATTTAATTGGCAAAAAGCAAAAGACTAATAATTTCCCCCAAAACAAGTTTAACATATGTATTTTACCTCGATGACAATCCACAGTCGTGTCAGTTATGTTACCTTCAATATTTATAGTTATATATGGACATTTTGTTCAGTAGTAGTAAATTATAAGAATTTTTTAATCACTTCACAAGAGTTAAAGAAGTTGATTAATTTAGTTAATCACAATAAATTTGTCATGAATATGTATCATCTTTACATAATTACCCTTAAATTTGTTGAGACCCATTATCTTTCTCTCTCCATTAATTACTTCATTGTGTCATTCCTCTCTATTCATTAATTACTCACTTATCTCCACTAATAGGTAGTTTTGTAAAAAAAAAAAATAATTGATGCAAAGGACAATCTACAAATGTTCTTATAATAAGGACCAAAAGCAACTCTCCAAAAAGTTCTTATAATTACGACCAGAGGTAGTATATGGTTTGGGGCATGAAGGATCTAACTGGTTAGGAATTCCTCATATCATATTCCCTTCGTCCCTATTTATAAGACCCCTTCTAGAATAATTAAGTGTCCCTTAATATAATTTATAAGACCCTTTGAAGATTTTTCGGTAAATTAATTATTTTTTTCATATCTACCCTTTATTAATATTCAACTCTTTTTATTCTTCATATATTGATGAGTGTGAATAATAAATGAAGTTTTACCCACATGCTCAATTACACCATTGGAAAGTGACTTTTGGAGTCTTCCACCATGTCACAATTAATATCTCTAAAATATAATGACTTTTAAATAGGAGTATTTGGAATGCTATTATTTTTTTTAAAGATCAATACATTAACCAACTTTTTTTAAAATGTGTAAAATGGTTGAAAGGGTCTTATAATAAGGGACAGAGGGAGTATGTTGAAAAGATTTTTTAATTTTTTTATGATTTTTTGAAAGATTGGTTTTAATTTTGAAATGAATTTTTTTAGAAAATAATTTCTTTTGAAGAGATCGATTTTATTATGGATTATTTTAATTATTTTTATTTGAAAAGAAGATAAGCTTTAATTTTTGAAAAAGATTTTTCGATAGTCTTCTAAGTTTATTTCTAAAAAATTAAAGTTTTCAATTTTAAAAGTATCACGCTATACTTAATAAATCTTTATGATCCATATAATATTAAAGAATAAATTTCTCAATTAACATCAATAATATTTGAAGCAAAATGTCACAATTACATGTCACACAAAACAAAATAAAATAAGAGAAACTTTAATTATTTTTTATTTGTTCCTACTTGATTTCGTTAAAACAAATCCGCCTGCATTTAATCATCGGTGTGACTGTATATATTAATGTATGGATTCTTCTTTTGTCAAAAGAAAATGAAAAAAAAAAAATACACACACCCAACCCTTCTTATTTTTAGAGCTATAACTAAATTGATCCAGTTTTTTTTTTTGTCGTAAAATTGATCCAGTTTGTTAATCACTCTTAGCCCAAACCTTCGGCCCAACTAAAGAAACAGCCCAAAAGATTTAACAAATGAAAAATAGAAACACATAATGCCAAAAAACAGAAGGGTTATTTTTTAATTGTATTTGTAGCAGACAGTGAGACAAGTCAATGATAAACAAAAGAAGAGGAAGGAGAGCCTCTTATGATTGTTTGTTTTACAGCTCACTTCTTACAAACAAATGTAATATATTTTCTGTTTGTTTCTTAAAAAGAAAAGAAAAGAAAAGAAAAGAAAAGAAAAGAACCGTATGTATGTATGTATATCAATATTTACCTTAGAACAACACAAAAAAGGAAACAAGGTAACAATTTGGAGATCACTTATGAAGCTGGTAACTCTATTTGTATATATGCAAAGCAGCACCAAGTTTCACATCTCCAGTCATATGGTTAAGCATTAACATCCCACACTAAATGTTGATTATGTGTCATGGTGTATGCCAGGAACCATTCACTATATTAGCAGCCAGGTATGAAGAATTGAAGGCAAGAATTATAGCATTTGATTCCCCAGCTAGAATATATTTACACGGAAAAACCATGGCAGAACAAAAGCTATTACCAAGCACGCCATCAAGAAGTTACAAAATGGCTGTCCTCGCCAGCATCCACCAAAGCTGTGGGATGTGTTACTATCATTGTCCATGAACCTTCTCTCGTACCATTCTTCCATAAATCCATTATTGGTAACACCCAAAACATTCTTTGCAGTCTCACCACATATTTCACATAACCTGTGGTTAAAAAAAATGTAGCAAATAAATATTTTATTTGATAACTGATTGTAACACAAACACACTCACTTCACAGGGGACCATTTTCCAAATTTGGTACTTAACAACAGAACTAACATAAAACAAAGGAACCTCAGCATTATTCAATGAAAAACTAGTTCACATTTCTGTTATGGGAAAAGGGTTTGAAGAACATAATTCATTTCGTGGTGATAAAAGTATAAACATACTTTTCCTACTCCACAAGAATTTTCATCCAGACAACTATAAGAGCACTTTTTTCAAATAACATGGACAAACAACATGAACATGACAATTAAATGCAATAATTTGCTAGTTGCCAGACTGGGACTTGATGACATCATATGAATGTCTATTAACAGATCACAAACACTACAAGTAATTTTCTAATCTGTTTATGTCTGAATCCATAATTCTACGTCCTAAAAAAATGAAACCGCATTTGATGTCTGGATGCTGCATTTGTCCAACTCTCCCCTCATAGGACCTCTTTAGTTATGATTCCAAATAGTCTGATGGTTACCGATATGCAAGGTACAGCTATGTCTGGGTGAGGTAATGTTATATGACTATACCAGTTCTCCAACTAACGATGTACCAGTCCAAAGCCAATAGTAATGAGCAACACTAACTAGTTCACTAATGATAAGGATAAGTAAATTCAATTCCAAGAGCTTGGCCTCAAAGTATGGGGTCAGATGAAGGAAAAAAAATTTAAGCATAAGCCCAGCCATGAATCTGGAAAGGATTTGAAAGAAATAATGGTATTGGAAAGCCCTACTTCTCCAATCCTGTTCTAATCTAATAATACATTTTATAAGGATGCCACAGACCTCAAGATTTTAAAAGACAAGTCATGGAAAGATAAAATGATAACACCTATCCAAAAAGTCATAAATGTTCCAAACTATCAAGGTAACTGCTGCACGCATACACACAGAGAGAGAACAGCAAAAGGGCAGGAGGAATATTTGCTTTCAGAAATTATGCTAAATTGAATGATCAAGTAACAATAACTTAGGAATCCCTACAGCTTCAGAAATTCAAAATAAGTTGACAGCATCAGGAATGTGATCAATGTTGAAAGCTTTAATGCAAAACCACAAAAAACACGTCAATGTTATTGTTGACCAACAAACTAGAATCAAATTGATATTTAGCAAGAACAGATACCTGTTTCCCTTAACCTTGAACCATGCTTCAGCACAATGAAGGTGTGCAATGCCCAGCTCATCCTTACACGCGCAACCAAGCTGAATCAAATCTGTGCTTGTAGCACTATTAGCAGTATCCACTGCTGTTTCATCTGATGACTGCCCAGAAGTCAGATGGCAAATCCTACAAATCCTTTCACCTTCTGAATTCTCATAAAACCCTTTGCTGCACTTTATATCAATCACACATGAATTTTTATCTGTTTCAGACACCCCTTTTGTTGTTTTCATGGATGCCAAGCTCAACTCTGATTCATTAGCTTTTGCTTCCAATTTCCTGTTATCTCCATTGATGTATTCAGTCTGAACAGGCTCTATTACCACCACAGTCTCAAGCACTTCCTGATTAACCAAATTGTTTGAATTATAACTAGTTCCTTGATCAACCCCAGGCAATTTATCACATATATTTTCTTGATCACACTTGTCATGACCCTTAACATCCTCAGGCTCCTCCTTTAGCTCCTTATTGGATCCCGAATCCTTACCCACCTCTCCTGAGGTTCCAACTTCCCCAATCATACTAGGCCTGTCAACCAAGCTACTCCTATCTACTGCATCAATTGCAACCCTTTCAACCAAAGGGCTTAAATTCTCATCTACCCCTTCAAGAACAGGATGCAATACCTCACCTCTGCCTTTGATTCCTGCTTGATCCATTAACAATTCGTTCCACTCTCAAACCCAAAAATAAACTCCTAACAATACATACATGCCACAGAACAAACCCCACAAAAAAAAGCTTCTTTTTAATTACAGAGGACGAACAATGTGATCAAATGAAAGATGGAAAATAGATATCTTTTAACAACCCCACTTCCTGGTTTGAGACATAATCTCAGATATTATTACAAATCATCAATTTTTATTAAAAAAATGGAAACTTGGGATGTCACGCATGAGATGGATGATCTTAATCTCCAAGGAAACACGCCCCCAAACAGCCGCAAAGAGAAGGAATTTACCTCAAAATATTAAATTCTACAAACAAGTCCAATCTGAGCATGATTCAATCCAACCCACACCAGGTGAAACCTGCGTGGATTGCTTCAGGGAGATTTTGTGGAAGAAATAATATATTTAAGTGGGGAAATAGGGGCAGAGTTAGGTGAAGAAAGGAACTGCGATAAACAGTAAGACGAGGAGATTGAGAGCAATTGAATCATTTGATGACATAATTAGTTAGTGACCAAAGCAAAGGATGAGAAATAATAGAAAGGGACTGTCTTTATTCAACAGTTTACATAAACCCTTTTTACAAAGGATAGGGAAAGAAGAGGAAACAATGACTCAATATATACACAAAGGTGAGTATTTAATTAATTAATATTAATTAATTTGCAAAAGTTTCTGATTCAAATTCAATAGTACTAGTACTATTTATTTATTTATCTGCAACAAGAGGGTTTGTGATGTGAGTGGCGGTTGTAATGGGCAAGTGGGCATGTTAATGCCGTAACCAGAACCGCCAACTACAGTGTCAGCTCCTATGGCTGTGGTGAAGTTGGAGAGATTTTCATGGACCTTAAAAAATGGCCCTTTATTTTGAGGTAACTAAGAACATGAAAACGGTCTTTTGTATTCATTCTGGTTTTTTACTTGTTAGTGACTGTTGAGTCCTACTACTGGCCACTAATCTCTTAGCCACAACTCAAATGTTATCCATTAATTTGTTTTCTTGTTTTTTTCCCTCCTTTTTTATGTATGTTGTTAATTTGTTATGTTGTGTGTTTGTTATTAATTTGTTTTTTTGTGTGTGTGTTTGTTGTTAATTTGTTTCTTTTTTTTAGTTATTAGGCGAATTGTGAAAGGAACTTATATGGATTTTAATTTTATGCATTGAAAAGGAAATTTTCAATTTTAATTTTTAAAATTAAATTCCACTTGTTTAATAGTATTATTCTTAATAACAAATCTAGAATGTGGTTTTCTTTTGTAAGTTTTGAATCCTTTAATTAGAAAGTTCATAGGGCAAGTTAGTATTCCAAATCAAGATTAGTGCTTTAAAACTGAAAAGTTTCAAGGAAAACCTCAAAATCACTTGAAGTAAATGCATATGTATCTGTTATGAAATATCGAAATGTAACTTTTTCTTATAATAAAGATCGCGTTTACTAAAAAAAGTAATCGTAGTTATGCATATGACTTTATTGATAGATTGTCGTAAAGGCAATATAAGTTGATTTGTTCTTCTTCTATTTAAAAAAAATCTTCTACGAAAGGGGTGATTCAAAACTTCAAATGTATACGTTAACGGCGAAGGTTTTATAAATTATCGTTTTATAAGTTGATTTTGACCAAAAAAAAAAGTTGATTTTGATAAACACACCTAATTAATATCAAATGGTATTTTATATTGTTAAAGTAAACATTTTATTTAAAAATAAGATTTCAATAATAAATAAATTATTGTTAGATTAAATGAATTAATTAATTTTTTACCGATTAGAATCTATATTATTATTTTTATTTAACCAAAGGTATCCTCCACCGGAGGCAATTCGGGAACATCCACATCATGGTGGGATTAGCTCTCCCAGCGGAGATTTTTTCCATCCACAAAACTCGAACCTGAGACCTTGTTTAAGGGGGAAACAAGCATATACCATACTATTTAAGATTTAAATTTATGATATTTATTTTTTTTAGATTTTTTACTACCCAATGATAAATCTAAAGTAGCATGACTATACACACAATGGTGATTGATCATAAATTCATAATGGTGTGAATATGACTTAAATGAATTTTACTTGTAATGTCAGTCATAATTTCACAGTTATACTTATAAAGATTCTTCATCAATAACATAATAAAAAGTAACATAATGTCTGTTTTGCAATTGAATCTTAAGTTATAAGTTGGGTTTATTATGTGTGTGTTTTTTTTTAATTGCGAGTTGTTTTCTGGCTCGAGATATATAATATTGCGAAATGGTACGAAAATGATTGAACCGGATAATTTTTTTTCTCCAACCTGATTTGTTAATATCTCTCTCTTTTTTTAAGATCACTAGCTTACATATCTCTTTATTTATTGGTTAATCATTGTTTCATATCTTTTCATGCAGAATTTATTTGTGTGTACAATAGTACTCCCCATAATAGACTTGGCCTTTGCTAATAGTGTGGGAGTTGTGGCCTACACTATTATTTTGCATCTAAATGATGATTTTCTTGTAATATCATTTCTTTTTTAAAAACATAATTTACTTATATTTTTAATTTCAAAGGTCTATTTGAGTTTTAATTTTAATCCTTGTAATTTAAAAACTGAATTTTATCCCTAAAAAAATAAAAATACTTCTTTTATTCGGTTCTTATCAATAAAAATCATAACAATCAAAGGGATTAGTCGAGTGGAGCAAGACGAGGTATCACATCTGTTAACAAGTTGTACAGTTTGGACTGGAGCGTCATCCCTTCATCCTAATTTTTTTTTTACCAAAAAAAAAACAGTCATAACAAATTATGTGCACTTACAGGTGATAAAACTTGACAAGCCAACTATGTGCACTTACAAGACAAGTCAAATTTTGAAAAAACAATGACAGTTCTTTAAAAACTTTTTACTAAAACGACATTACATTTTTTATTTTGACTTTTCAGATATGGGCCTAGAAATACGTTGGATTTAGACACTTTATTGAGAAAAAATGTACTTTCATTTTTTGGTTAAAGATATGCTAGAGGTTTAATATAGTCAAAGATAATAATAAAAAAGAGTACGTAATTTTAATCGATTTTTTCAATTTTTTATAAATAAAAAGTTTAATAAAATTTAAATGCCACAGGTATATAATTATTTGTAAGTATTTCACATTCAACATATCTATATCCTAAAAGAAATAAAATGAATATCCACTTTTTAAAATTAAATAGGATTAAAAAATTCCTTGAAAAGAGATAAATCTACAGGTTGATTTGAACAATCTTGGAGAATATATATACATTCTTATCGTAATTGGAAAGTTAAGCTATTGACTTTGCCATGCAGTTGTGCTTCTTAGTTCTTATTAAAAAATGCATGTGGACAAGGCCAACTAATAATTAATAGAAGATTGCAAAATAAATAATTAAACGGGAGCAATTAAATTACGATTTATTGATGGAACACACAGAAGTATTTAAAAATAACTATTGCCAGATTCATCAGTATTTCTTCTTTTTAATATATATCAAAATTGGCCAGCTGTTATTAACTATGGATTAAGTGACAACTTAGAACACAAACAAAGTATTAAGAGTGGAAAAGAAACAAGAACTTATTCAACTTCATCTTGTCATTTCTTGCTCTAGTAGTTTTTGTAAACTGATACTTGGATTTACAAATATTAGGAGATGAGAATCTAGGTGGTGCCAAGAAATCCCTCCATGAGCAGACAACCAAAATTATCTTTATTTGGGAAAAAAGAAACTTATCAAGTTGTCAAAACTAAGAATATTGTAAAGTATGAGTTTGCTTGTTTTAAAGTTTTATAGGATTAAGTTTGATAGAAATAAATTTGGTAAAATTAAGTTAGAGAAAATGAGTTTATGTTTGAAAATGACATTGTAAAAGTAAGTCTTCAAAAATTATCTTTATTTAGATGGTAAGGTAGAATTACTTTGATATATATCTTTTTGGTGTAAACCATAGGTATTCCTTATTAGCAGGGACAATCATATTCGGGCTTAGTCACAATTAAGACTCTCACCCCTCCCGAAGAATTACTTTGATATGTAAATATATATAGTTCTATTTTGTGGGTCTCACGCCCTATACATAATTATTTTTAATGAAAAAATAAGAAATTTTTACTTCTTTCACATGTATGTTTGGTCACTTACAAACTGATGTTTTCTTTTAATGGAAAAAGCTACTAAAACATAATTACTCATTTTTAACTTCGTCTTTAAATGAAGTTGATTTTATAAAATTGAGTTTTCTTAAGAGTGAGTTTGATGTTGTTCCTGTAAAAGTATTCAAATTTTAATGGATTAAAATACTTGTGAAAATTGTTGGAAAAAAATCTTCATGAAGTTGTGGATGAAGGAGCTCGAGGAAAGGATTTAAAATGTGTTAGAGTATTTGTAACTATACTAGAATTTAGAATACACAAATTTATATTCTAATATGAGTAAATTAACTAATAAATTGTCAATCTATTGAATACAAGATAGAAAATCTATTGAATATGTATATATAACCCCGATTTCCACTACTTGATCCTATACCATAATCCAACACACTTATCAATTGAATTTAGATTCAATAAATATAAATATATTTTTGGTTGAATTAAATATAAATATATATACATAGTGATCCCAAACTCATAATGGATCAAATAATTATATAGACTTGTTAAAAAGGTAGTATCAAGTTATCCATTTTATAGAACTAAATAAACAAAAAATATTAAGTTATCCATTCAATCCATTTTGTAGGACTAAATAAACTAATCAATAGAAGCTCAAACCTTGACAATTCTAGAAGCTCGAGGTCATTATTTATTTTTAGCAATCATTATTGTGTTTGTCATTGCCATTCCCTCTGATATAGGAAATAATAAATATGATGAAAAAGAACTTAATTCATTTATGATGAGAATAAGTATATATAGGTACAATACAGGAGATGAATATTTGAAAATAGACTACAACAAAATTTTGAATTTAAAATACAAGACTTGTTTGTTACAAAAATATCTCAACCGCTTACACGCCCCCGCAAGATGGTGGAGGGGGTAACGACACTGATCTTGGATAGGAGAAAGGAGGTGACGAGGCCCGGATAGCGGTTTTGTCAGAAGATCAGCTAGTTGATGACTGGATGGAACATGAGATACTTGAAGCTCCTTTTTGGCCACCAATTCTCGAACAAAGTGATAATCAATGGATAGATGCTTCATGCGGGAGTGAAAAATGGGATTGGAGCATAGGTAGGTGGCACCAATGTTGTCAGAGAGAATGGTGGGTTGGCTGGATAAGGAAACTCCCAGTTCTTTGAGAAGTTCTTGTAACCAAAGAACCTCTGTAGTTGTGGAACCGATTGTGCGGCATTCAGCTTCAGTGGAAGATTGAGCAACAGTCTTTTGCTTTTTACATGACCAGGATATGGCGTTTGGGCCAAGATAGATGATGTAAGCAGCGGTTAGATCTACGATCTTCAGTGTCACCAGCCCAGTCAGAGTCACAAAAGGCATTTAGATGAAGAGATGAATTTTTGACAAGATGAAACCCATGATTGATACTGCCTTTGAGATAGCGTAATACACGCTTTAATGCTTGCATATGAATTTCCTGTGGGGCCTGCATGTGTTGAGCTAATTTGTTGACTGGGTAAGCTAAATCCGGACGAGTGATGGCTAGACAATGAAGAGAGCCAATCAGTCGTCGAAAAAGTGTCACATCGCAAGTAGGAGCATCGGGCAATGGTGTTAGACAGCATGGAGTTGACATAGGTGTGCCAACAGGCTTTGCATCAACCATATTTGCAAGTTGAAGGATGTCTCTGATGTAGTGATGTTGTGACAAGAAGAGACCAGAACTTGTGGGAATGATTTCAACTCCAAGGAAATGAGATGGTTGACCAAGATCTTTAAGAGAGAATTTCTCGGCAAGAGATGATTGGAAGTGCCGAAGAAATTTTTCATTGTTCCCAGTCAGCAACAGATCATCTACATACACCAAAAAGTAGGCCAAGACATTATTGGAGTTATAGATAAAAGTGATGTATCAGACCTGGAGTTTTTGAATCCATATGACTGTAGAAATCCTTCAACGCATGATACCAGGCCCGTGGTGCCTGTTTGAGGCCATATAATGCCTTGTTGAGCTTGCAAACATGAGAAGGAAGAGAAGGATGGATGAATCCTGGAGGTTGTGTCATGTAGACATCTTCAGTGATTGATCCATGAAGAAATGCATTGTTGACATCTATTTGACTCACTGGCCATCCATGAGATAGAGCAATGCACAAGACTAGCTTTATAGTCTGTGGCTTGATTACTGGACTGAAAGTCTCATGAAAGTCAATGCCCAGGCGTTGGTGAAATCCTTTTGCTACTAATCGGGCTTTGTATCTGGCAATGGACCCATCTGGATTGCACTTGAGGCGGAAGACCCATTTGTTTCCAATGACATTATAGTGTGGCTGATGGGGGACAAGATCCCAAGTTCCATTGTGCATTAATGCATTGAATTCCTCTGACATGACATCTTTCCATTTGTGATGTTTCATGGCTTGAGAGACACAAGTAGGTACCAAAGGCTCTGTGAGGGGATATTTGGTGGCTAGGTTCAACTGTTTGGGTTTGAATATTCCAGCTTTACCCCGAGTGACCATGGGGTGGCAAGGTGTAAGAACACTTGTAACAGAGGGAGATGCATGTGACGCAGATGATGAGGAAGTGCACAAGTCTTCTGTGGTATGAGTATGTGGGTTATTGGATTGCATTGGGGTTGTTGGATTGTGATTTGGTGGGATAAGGGTGATGGAAGGTTGAGTGGGTGGCGGGTTAGGAGATTTGATTTGTGATGATGGATTATGGTTTGTTGGGGTGATGGTGGATGATGGTTGTTGCGGGTTATGGGATTGGGTGGTTTGTTGAGGGATATGAGGCGGTATTTGAATTGGATTTGGTGGGATGATATTGAGGGAGGTTTGGGTAGGCTGCGGGTTGTGGGATTGGATTAGGTGAGGTGGTGTTTGAATTTGAATTGGTGGGATGAGGTTTGGATTGGGTAGAATGGGTCGCGGGTAATCAGGGCGTGAGGTTTGGGTTGGTTGGTGGATTGATGGAGCCGTATTTTGGTGGAATTGGATTTGAGTGATATGGGTGTTTTGGGCTGGCTGTTGCGGAAGATGGGGCGTGAGATTTTGGGTTGGTGCTGATGGGTTTTGATGTGTGAGGATATGAGTGGGTGGTTGTGTAATTTGCGGAATTGAAGGAGTGATAGATTCGGGGGCGAGTTGGGCGCGAGTTGCGGATTAATTGAATCCGTGTAGGTTGTTAGGAGGTTATTGAGATTGGATTGGTGGGTTTTTGAATTTGGTGGGCGGAGGTTATTTGAGGAGAAAGGGATTTGGTTAGTTGTGGGTAGGTTGGGAGTGGGATTGGGATGTGTGATAGATGAGAGAGAATTTGAAGGGTGAGTGATTTGTGTGATGTCATTGGAGGAGAGAGAGTAGGGGAATATATTTTCAACAAACTGGACATGACGAGACACAAATAATTTTTGACTCTTTAGATTAAAGCACAAAAAGGCACTTTGAGAATTACTGTAGCCAACAAAAACACATGGTTGAGACCGTGTTTCAAATTTATTTTGAGTGTAAGGTGTAAGCCAGGGGAAACACAAACAACCAAATATTCTGAGCTTGGAGTAATTTGGCTCACGGTTAAAGAGTATAGAGAATGGGGTTTTTATTTTTAAGGTGGGGGTGGGAAGGCGATTTATGAGGTAGGCAGCCGTTTGTAGTGCATAACTCCAAAAAGCAATTGGGAGGGAGGCATGGTGGATAAGACAACGGGTCGTTTCAACCAAATGACGGTGTTTTCTTTCGGATAAACCATTATGTTCTGGCGTATGTGGTGGGGTAGTGAGATGAGAGATTCCATGAGATTGGAAATAAGCACGTAGCTTAATAAATTCACCACCATTATCCGAATAAAAATTTTTAATTTTTGTATTGAATTGATTCTCCACTAAAGATTTGAAAGTTGGAAAAATTGTAGAGACATCAGATTTAAGTTTAATCGGATATAGCCAGACATATTTAGAAAAATGATCAATAAAAATCACATAATAAGAATAACCGTCAATTGATTGAATACGGGAGGGACCCCAAACATCAGAGTACACAAATTCCAAAGGTTGACTACTAACAATGGTAGACCTAGAGAATGAAATTTTATGACTTTTATTGGATAGACAATCACTACATTTATTCATAGAGGAAGAAAAGGAAATATTATTAGAGCTAAGGGCATGGAGAAGGGTTGGATGTGCTGGGTGGCCAAGACGGTGGTGCCAAAGGTCAAGGGATGGTGTGGTGGTTGTGGCATAGGCGGCGGTGGATGGATGGTTGGTGGTTGGTAGTTTGTACACATTGTCCTCATTAGATCCGCGTAACAGCATCACCCTCGTGTCCAGGGCCTTTACCTCGAAATGAAAAGGGAAAAATTCAATGGAAACATTGTTAGTTTGGAAAAGTTGAGAGACAGAGATAAGGTTTTTAGTGACGGAAGGAACACATAAAACATTGGTAAGATGAAGTGGGCGAGAGGATGTGGGAAATTGAATGGAGCCCATGTGAGTGATGGGTAAAGTCTTACCATTGGCCACAGTGAGTGTGTCTTGTCCAGGGTAGTCTGATTTAATGGAAAGATCATTGATGTCATTGGTAACATGATGGGAGGCTCCCGAGTCAAGCAACCAGGTGAGGTCATTGCCTTCAGATTTGTGCGCCATGTATGCAGAGGGAGAAGTCTGCTTTGGTGGAAAGCCATGTATTTTGTAGCATGTCTTGGCAGTATGGCCCTTCTTGTCGCAGAACTGGCAGACAAGAGCAGAAGAGGATGAAGACTTCTTTGAGGAGTTATGAGAACGCCCACGGTTGGAACCAGAGGAGTTCCGATTAACAAAATTAGCAGTGAGTGGAGCAGGTGAGGCAAGTCGGTCATCCCGTTGCATGAAGATCTCAAAATCAATCAATTTATCATAAAGTTCATCAAAGGCAATAGGGGAGTCACGAGTGCGAATGGAAGCAGTGAACTCGCGAAAGGATGGACCAAGGCCGTTAAGGGCGTGAATGACGAGATCCAGATCGTCAATAGGGTGGCCAATAAGGGCCAACTCCTCACCAATGTTGCGAATGGATCGCAAATACTCACTTATAGAAGAAGAGCCTTTGCTGATGGAAGTTAAGCGCTCCTTCAAAGACATAATGCGAGACCGAGAGCGGCTGACATAAGCTTGCTGTAGTTTATGCCAGGCTTGAGCAGAGGTGTCAGCAGACGACATAATAGTGCGGGCTTCAGCGTCACAGGAGCCAAGCAGTGCAAGGTAGAGAAACTGATCCTGACGTACCCAATAAGAGTACGCAGGATTTGAAACATCAGCACCATCTTGTTTAATGGTGATGGGAGGGCATGGGATGTCACCGGTTACGTAGCCTTCCAGGTTACGGGTCATAAGGAGTGATCGAAATTGTTTGTACCAGGCGGGGTAGTTCGTGCCATTTAATTTGATGGGTAGATTAGTAGTGGTATTAAACTCGATGAGAGTTGTGGGATCAAAGGTTGAAGAGGCCATAAGGATCGAGATGCTAGTGAAGCAGAGAGACCTCTGATACCATATAGGAAATAATAAATATGATGAAAAAGAACTTAATTCATTTATGATGAGAATAAGTATATATAGGTACAATACAGGAGATGAATATTTGAAAATAGACTACAACAAAATTTTGAATTTAAAATACAAGACTTGTTTGTTACAAAAATATCTCAAACACTTACATGAAGTGTGTCCAAATTGAAGTGTTCAAGTTAAAAGCCCAACATGAAAGGCCTCATAGCCCAATATAGGGAAAGCTCTTAGCTCGTAATAGGGTATTCCCGTTCCGCCATACATATTTGATCACCCATTCAATTCAATGCCTTCATTACTTATAAAGTTAACTACCTTTTTATGCTCTTCTTCTTCCTAGAAAATCAGGTGAGGTGAGGTGCATGTTAGTATTGTTGATTGACCAAAGGCTTCCCTATGCTATGCGTGAACCATAATGTTACTTAAGGGAAAATGGGGCCTACGATGAGATGATTAGTGTTGTGAGGGCATACACGTTTCCAGCTATATTCGTGAGGTCTAAAACCAAGAAGGCCAATGCCATGTGCTGCTCGTTGACTCTAATGCCTACAGCCACAAAACCCCCTTTGCCGTCTATTATGCATTAATCATAAATTGACATCCTCTCTTCTGTGTCCGACAAATAAATTAGTATTTCTTTATGGAACCAAAATCCGTATTGATACAAGAAAAATGCATCTACCTAACCTAATGATATGGCATATAACCCTGTCTTATATACATACATTCGTGATCGTGATGCGTTGGAAGTTGATCTTCCATTATTATAATTTACAAACAACTTTTTATTGAAGTGATTGCACTCTTGGTATACATACTATCCTATCCTATCTTTCTTTGCTAACTGCTAAGGAAGCCCTGCGTCAAAGGGAAACTACAACAGTTCCATTGAAACATAGGCATGTTTCTTTTCTATCACAGGTGAATGAAAATAAAGGAAACAACAACCTGTTCAAGCATGCGAGAAAAACTCATATGTTCAAGAACTTTTTTACAAACGTATTACGTCTTTTTGAGGAGTAAATGATTTCAATATCAAATCCCAACCAGGTCAATCATACATTATAGACTTCATATTTATATGCATGTATCTTCTCAAGTCTAAGAACACTGGTTAAGGAACCCACAAATAAAATGCTTTTATTGAAAATCACGGCATTCATTGCATTTATAATATTAAATACCACAAATCCTATAAAAACTTTCTATTTTCATTTCCTTAACAAATACCTTTTCATTTCCTTAACAAATACCCTTAAGACGGTTGTTAACATTCTCCAATTTTTTTAGGGGCACCCAGGGTTTAGAAGAAATTTAACAAGAAAAAGAAATTAAGAATTGCATGTAGTAACAAACTAATCCTAGCCAAGCGCATGAAGAAACATTTAAGGAGGAAAAAGACACTTCACAATTATGCTCTTGCTCTACCTGAAGAAGCCTAAATATTCTATAGAATGTAATCATTTAGAATTAAATTAAATATTTTGAAAAAACCCAACGATAAAGGGAAGGAGAAAAATAAATGTATTCCTATATACTATCTATATTGATATTGATTGATAAAATGCAAAATTCATGTACATGTAGACATTGCAAAATGGAACAGACAGACTGCATTCACTGTCACCGAGGTCCAGAAAGCTCAATGGCTTCAATAATAAAGGAAGGTTCTTCATGAACATCACTATAATTTTGAGAGAAACTGCAAGTCCTTTCATCGTACAGGTTAGCCCCTCCTTGTGACTCTTCTGGCCGCACTGACTGCCCAACCAGACCTTCTAGAATCTTCAAAACCTCTGACATCTTTGGTCTCAAACTAGGAAGTGACTGAGTGCACTGTAAAGACAACTCCACTGCTTTTTCTAACTCTACTGGATCAAAACATCCCTTCAAATCCCTATCAACTAACACTTCCAGCCTCTTCTCCTCAAATAAGGTTCTAACCTGCAGTAAGAATTCAGCTGGTTTACTCAAAATTTGTGGTCAATGCAAACTCTAGGACAAAAAGCCTAAAGCCATAGTTTTCTTGCAACTAGATTTTGAGCAAGATGCACAGACTGCTTCAGAATTTCAGCAAGGGTAAAACAAATGAAGCTACACTTTTAGCAAGCTAAGCTAGTCTCCATGCAATTTTACTTAAAAACCAGAATATGGTCATGGTCTTAAGTAAAAATTATTTAAAATCATCATGTACGGATCAAGGGGACAACAAAGGCATGATTAAAAAAGGTGATCTTTCAAACAATTTGAAGAATTACTTACCCAATCAAGAATCATTCCCTTTTGGACCTGACCGTTTCCAGCATCCAGTGCCTTTTGTCCTGTTATGATCTCCAAAAGTAATATGCCAAATCCAAAAACATCTGTTTTTTCAGAAGACTGTCCAGTTGAGAGATACTCAGGGGCAATGTGTCCTACAGTACCCCGTACTGCAGTAGTTACATGTGAATCCCTTTGATCTAAGAGCTTAGCAAGACCAAAATCGCCCACCACAGCTTCAAAGCTTTCATCTAACAAAATGTTTGCAGCCTTGACATCCCTGTGGATTATTTTTGGATTGCATTGTTCATGCAAGTACAAAAGCCCTCGTGCAGCCCCAAGAGCAACACACATTCGCCTGTTCCAGTCCAAGGATGGCTTTTCACGGCAAGTCTCTGTTTAGGAATAAGGGAGAAGAGAAAATCCAGTAAGCTCTGGAGACATTAATAGCAGAGGGGAAAAATGCATTTATGAAGAACCTGCATGATTTGGAGGTATCAAAAGAATTTCTTTTACAAATAGATTCCTAGTAAACATTTTAATATTATTAAAGATCATGTGCTGCCACTTGAAAGTGATGAACTGCATGGACAAACGCAGAAAAACACTATTTTCTTGATTTGAAGACAGCTCTCTGATAATTTTAACTGTAAGATGGCGTGTATCTACTTCAGTTACATTTTACACAGGTAATTGCAGGCATGAATAATTGAAACAAACCTCTCAAGCGATCAGCAACACTGCCATTGGGCATGTATGGATAAACGAGTAACCTTTCATCTGGTGTCATACAGAATCCATAAAGACGTAAGAGGTTCCGATGCACAGCCAAGCCAATCATCTCAACTTCAGTTTGAAACTGCACTTCTCCAGTGTAATTGGGATCTTTCAGCCGCTTCACTGCCACCAACATTTTGTTTGCAAGGCATCCTTTGTATACAACCCCAAAACCACCTTGTCCTAGGATATTTTTTGGACTGAAATTTCCAGTAGCAATTTGCAATTCACGGAAGGAAAACCTCTTCAAATGACCAATATCAAATTCACAATCTTGCTCCACTTCAAATGTCAAGCAGTACACGTCAGAATATGTGCATGTTTTGAAGAGAGGAAAAGAGTAAAGAAGTTCATTTCAGGAAGTACCGTAAGATGTATAGAGGATGCGTGATCTGTACCAATGCAAACAATAGACAAGCAGCACCACAGAAATTACAAATGTGCAACTAAAGCCAATAACAACAGAAAGCACCCTATGGCGATGACTGCTGACTGTCTGAGATGACCCTGTATCTGTAATTGAACCATCATTCATTTGTATTTCAATCTACTTATTATTTGGGTTTTAATATATGCAAGTTAAAGGTACATTACCATTCACTGGTTTTGAAATGCCCATACAAATTTGCGAGGAAGATGTGCAGAGGAAGTTATTTCCTGAAATACTATGACCAAAGAAGTAAAATGTCAACCACTGCAAGAAACTAGATTGATGCATCCAACAAAAGGTTAAAAATTAAGACGAACAGAAAAAAGATATTATTTATTTCTGACATGGAAATAACCATGTTTCCCAAAAGTATATAGTTATGATAGTAGTTTTCAGCTCCATATATCATAAGTTACTCGAAATTGTTAAATTTTAGTAACCAGTTTATGTCATCTACACAGTTTGCAGGTTTCCAAGAAATGGGCTCTAGTCATATCCACCAACAGGTTTCCTAGAAATGGTTTCAGTAATTGCACTTCTATTATTCAGTATTTGAATAGTACCCAACCCTAATTTCAATTCAAAATTAAAAGGGAAACACCATTATCAGAATCCAAAAGTCAATCCATCTTGTATTAGACTTCAAGAGTTACAAATCACTGTCGCTATTGTCAAGGCTATTATGCAATTGAGTAAAGATTCCCCATCTCCTACAAGAAATTGTTACTAAATGATCTTTGAAAGGGCTTCAATGAAGTAAAAGTTTAATGCATTAATTGAATAAATCATTGCAGTAACTTTGTAAGCAACTGCTGAACAAACAACCCGTACAAGTGTTTTTTTCATTAAGAAAATTAGAATTCAGATGGTAAATATGAGGGCTAAATCTTATACCATTAATAAACTCACCTATAGCCTTTTGCTAGAATTTTTGGAGTGGGACCACTGAGATTATTGAATGACAAGTCCCTACAACATGTGGTAGGGTTATCAAACTAAATTTTAAGAATTGAAGAGGCAACAATAAAAACTGTAATAGAGTCCATACAAGAACGAAAGTCCAGTGAGATTAGCAACAAGTTGAGGGATCTGTCCAGATAGTTTATTTTTGCTGAGCCGCCTGAAATACTTGGCATGAATAAATTAGGAAGTAAACAGTTAGAGAAAGGCTAATGGATAGACCAAATAACTAATACTCCCTCCATTTCATTTTGTTAGTCGTTTAAGGTTTCTACACACAAATTAAGAACAATATAAATGACTTAAAAGACATAGTAATCTTACTAAATTACCCTTATTAATTTACTACACATTTTTTCTCATTTGACCTAAATACATTAATGAGTAGTGTGGTGCACAGTTTTTTAAGTTTCTTTTCCCATAAAAGTGGGAGGGTAAAAATGGAAAACTAGCATTAATACTCACATAGAAACTAGAGAACGACTCATATTATGAAAAAAATTTATTTTCCTAAAACGACTATCAAATTGAAATGGAGGGAGTAATTAAATTATCACCATTGTTGAATCTATTTGCCAAGCCACACTCACAAGTAACTAAGATGAGTCAAAAATCCCAAAGAACTAGGAATTTCCCCAACAAGCTGGTTACCGGAAAGGTCAAGGGTCTGAAGCTCTGATAGCTTTCCTATCTCAGCTGGGATAGGACCAGATAACTGATTGTTCTGCAACAACCTAAGACAATACAATGGAAAAACTCAGCAATAGGAAAAGCTGGATAATTTAAATGAAGGTCTATTTTATTTTGTGATGATTGGATTTTTCACCTGACATTATATGGTAAATTACAGAGAAAATTATCATGGTAAATTGGTACATTGCACATTTGAATAAATACAATAAGGGCAGAGTATAGACCATTCCAGTTGCAACTTACAATGTTCGGAGGTGGCTCAAATTTCCAATTCCTGAGGAAATGGTTCCAGATAAACCCGCACTTGCCATTTCCCTGCCAACATCGGCAAATTACCACCAGCAACAAATATCAATATCCTTATAGCTTGAAAAAGAAATGCCAATAATAACGCATCAAATCTCAGAATTCAGAAAAACACAAAGAACAAACACTACTCTTCTCCAGACATTACAACGGTAAACTGAAAAATCTGTTACACTCATCACAGCCAAAAAAGGAAAAAAGTTTAAGTAATAAAGTTAGGAAAACACTTACAGGGAAATCACATAGCCCTCTGCAGAGCAACCGACCATGTTCCAAGTACAAGGGTCAACCGAATTAATATCCCAACCATCCATAACATGCAAGCCATCATTCATTTTACTCTTCATGGACATCAAAGCAGTCACTAAACGACACCAAATGTGTGAACCAAGTTACGAAACAAAACAACCCAACAAAACAAACTTTCACTGAACTAAGGGGAAGCTAGAAAGCTGGGAAACGAGGAAAAGGAAGAAATGGGGGAAATGCCAAACCTTCATAGTTGACACCCTTTGGAGAGAGAAGACTGTCAGTGCCCTCAACAACCACTGGTACCCAATTCAACAGAAAGAAGGAGGCGAGCCAAGCAACCACCTTGACATGTTCCATGAAACAAAAAAACCAATCCAAGTAGTGGGAAACTAGAAAGTTTGAAACTTTTTTACTGGGATCTTCTGTTCTGAGCTTTTGGAAAAGCATAATAATAAAAGCAAGCAAACCCTTTTGGAAAATCTCTAGTACTGGCTGCCTCGAGAGCAATGAAGTTGAAAAGGACAAAGAAAAATTTTAAGAAAAAAAAGAGACGGAAAAATTGAATTGAAATGAAGATCGTAAGACCAGGAAGAGACAACTCGAGATTTGGGAAAATGACAGTGATTGTCGCATGGTCTGTGGTTTAACAACAGTGTTTAGCCTCGTCGCTATGATTCTCTGCGAGTGGGTCACGTGATTCTTATGTTCTGTCATGGTCGTGCTGAGTCCGTTAGAACCGTTGGATAGATCGTTATCGTAAGCGGACGGTGAAGATTCAAGTAGTTTTTTGCGTTTTTCGAGAAGGGAGGTGTGAGTGTACGTATGGTAGCGGGCACTCAAGGCGCGAAATTTTATAGTTTGTTGCTATTTCCACAATTTGGAAAATGCGTGTATGTCTCGAAGCTCGAGGAACTCCTCCTCATGTGATTTGACTGTGCAATGCCAATACTACCACCAAAGTTTTAAAATAAATTTGCACCATGTTATGATAGTAGGATATTGCTAGGGTTTAGGATAATTAATTTGGACATTGTTATGATAGGATATTGTTAAGTTTGACTGTGGAATGCCAATATTTACCACTAATTTGCATCACGATCATGGATCACATGTACACCCTGTCTAGTAACGCAGAAATGTGTAATCATAAAAGCAAATTTATTTAAGAACATGTGATAAATTAGGAGAAAATAAAAAACAAATCGATTATAACTTAAAACAATTTAATTAGATTTGTTATGAACTGGTTTAACTTAAAATTAATCGTTTAACAACTCATTTTTCATTGAAATGATTATTAAACATGCAATATTTTATAAGATAACACCTTATTTACAATTATCTGTCTATAATTCTATTCCTTTTAGGAAAGGTGTCTTGCTCTTGAATTTCTCGTTATACTATCTCCTATTGAAACCTTCTCACATGAATTAAGAAATTAACTAATCTAGTTAATAACATTAAATTTAACAACAGTTAATATGATTATTTTAGAATTATCCTTACAATTCGGGATTCATTATTTTTTTCACTTAATTTATTAATATATTTCTACTTAAAATTTTCTTTCTACAAGTTTTGTTTAAGATGACTTTATAATCTTTCCTAATTGATATTTACAACATGAAAGATACAGATACCCTATTAGCCAAAAACGAGTTTGCAAATACTTTATTTAGGTTTTATTAAAATAAAATTGAATAAAATCATATCACAAACATCCTTTATTGATTACATTACTTAACTCAAACTGTAAGGCAAAGTTCGGGGGACGTCTCTTGCAAAATGTGAAGAGCACTGATGGCATTAAAATAAGAGAGCTAGAATTTAAGAACAGAACAAATAAAAAGAAAGGTGTAAGGAGAAGAAAGCAGCATTGAAGAGAAACGGATAGCACATTACATTTTGACAAGGAAAGTAACATGAGGCACATAATATTAACACGGGAAAGGTGAGGAAACCAAACCAAACCCAACAACCAACATAACCAGCCCACCACCATCAAAACTCCAAAGACCCATCCTGTCTTGTCTGTCTGGTCTGGACCCTCCATCCAGCTAAGGGTTAAGTTTTTCCCCCTTACAACAGTTACAGAACCCATTCAGTTTCAGACCAACTATACTATGACATTAGACGTTTACAATAAAACATGGAAGGGAAAAGCTATTTTTGCCTGGGGGAATAAAGATCCACCAGAGAACCAAAAGGGTATACACATATACTGAGGGATCAACTGCAGCCATCCAGCACCAATGAAACTACACTTCACTGGCCAGGCCACAGCACCTCATAACTTAGACAAAAATAATGGTGCCACTTTTCTTTGACTTATCAACTAGTATACACTATGCCCTATGCTTATCATCACGATCCTGCCAGATGAACAAATTGTAACCCTGTTTGCCGCTTCACATGGTCTGGTATCAACTTATTGACAAGCTCTGGAGATGCCCCGGATAACTGTAAACAGGGAGAGTTACAATATAGTTGTCCATAATTTATTAACTACAAGGATGCTGATCACAAAATGATCACACACTGCATATATATTACTTTATGCATTTCTTTGTGTACCCTAATATTTCTTTGATGGTGAAAAATACGTGCATATAACTATATGAAATAGACAAAAACAGAAAGAAAAAAAAAGACAGTAAATACTCAAGCCCAAGTGAATCTTGTGATTTGTGAATACACACAGGTCCAGAGAGAGAATCACTTGCTCCGTGGAAGAGGAAAAAAATCATATTACTGGACAGTTTGAAGTTTAGAAAATGGATCTGTGGATGTATGGACCTTTTCAGGTTTCAACTTTGTGCAAATTAGTTATTATCGATTTTATTATTGGACTTGTAACTGACTGTGCAAACAATTTACTGCTTGAGCACGAGTATCACCAAGAAAGATGTTTTAACAACTTACTTCCTGTTTGAAGTTGAATAGAGGGGGTAATGGACGACCATTTGGCAGGTGAGCATTGGGTTCTCGGAGCTCATCAAAGAAAGGATGTGCACATGCTTCAAGCTGCAAAACAAAAATAGGCTTTTCTCATTCTCAAATTGCTATGCTAGGTTTTCTGAAGAACAATATCCATTGATTGATCAAATTCAGAAAAAATATAGGCTGATGTAGTGCAGTAATGAATGAGTTTGAATCATGAGAGATAAAGCAGCCAACTGGTAACCACACTCACCGCAGTGCACCGAAGACTTGGGGAGTATTGCAAAAGCCGGGAAGCAAGATCAATAGCTTCTGGAGGCATCTTTTTGTGGAAGATCTGCACAATTTTTAAGTCTTAGAAATTAGAACATGCAGGAATATTTTCAAGCTACTCTAATTTTGATAATCTGAATTCTGAAAGACCAATTGTTAGAAAGGAGATAAAAGAACAGACCTTGTGCCATGGGTGTGCTTTTATTTGTGGAAACCTAAACTCATTATAATTGGGGTTCATACAGCGTACTTCCTCCCGAGTGGGTGTTCCAAGCACCTGCCATACAGAATTTTATAGAATTGACTTATCATGACACAGATGGCGTGATTTAGAAACATATGATATACACTGACACCAATTGCACCTTTATAATATGTACAAGCTGGTCCACTGCATTTTCGCCAGGGAATAATGGCTGCAAATGTTCAAGTTGTGTCAGATGACATATGAGTGCAGAAGCAGATAATTAAAAGAACACTTAAATCATTTTGGAGTAGATTCAGATGATGGTGATGGTGATGAAAACAAAACAATGACATGAACCTGGCCCAAAAGCAGTTCAGCAAGGACACAGCCAGCTGACCAAATATCAATTGAAGTAGTATACTCTGTGGCACCAAATATAAGTTCTGGAGCTCGATAGAAGCGTGAACATATGTATGATATATTAGCTTCACCTTTGACCTGACAAGACAAAATCCAAGGTTAATGCAAGAAACAACCATTTGGGGAAAAAAACAAAGAATCAATTTATTAGAGGAAAATTATCCTGGATATTCTAAGATGAGTAGTACTCTCACTACAATACAAGTTGGATGCAAACAGAGCATGACAAAAACCTCCAAAAACTAACATATGTTGGTTTCGTACAGAACGCTTGAAAAAAAAATTGAAAAAAAAGGACAGAGAACTCCACAGCTTGCTGTTGAGCAGAGCAAGATGCCAGCATAAGAAACTGCTATCAAAACAATGTAATAATTAGACCCTCTTTATCTACACTGTCAAAATTTTGTCGCAACTGATAGGCTATTGGTTGACATTCTAAGATAAAGTATTGCTTAGTCAATATACTCTGGTTTCCACAAGAACTCTTTAAAAAATAATGAGAGAGAGAGAGAGCTCCACAGCTTGCTGTTGAGCAGAGCAAGACATCAGCATAAGAAACTATCAGAACAATGTAATAATTAGACCCTCTCCATCTAAACTGTCAAAACTTTAAGGAAATTGATAGGTTATTGGTTGACACTAAAAAATTATTACTTAGTCAATATGAAAAAATGGTGCTGCACACAATAGAAGGAAAAGCTAAGCATACTAAAGAAAAATGAGGAAGTCAACATACTAGCATTTTTGCACTTCCAAAATCACACAGCTTAACTTGGTGTGTAAGAGGATCAACCTGGAGAATGAACAGAATGTCATTAGAGCCAGAAATAATACTACTATTAAGAAAGAATTCTGACTTGTGATGTATATTCAGCAAGAATATATAAACAAACCAGTATATTTTGAGGCTTCAAATCTCTGTGGCAAACGCCAGGAACGGTGTGGATATAAGCCAACCCCCTGAAAATCTGCATGCCCACCACAAACGTTTATTAGGCAGTGAGAAAATGAATCAGATAAGTTTCAGAATCACTAGAAAGTCTGAGGCACACCTGGTACATATAGAGCTTTACATAGATGATTGGCATTCTTTGATTAGCATTACTGTAGTGCTTTAAAACCCTATACATGGACTCCGGAACATATTCCATCACCAAATTAAGAAAAAGTTCATCTGCACTTGTAGTGGAAAAGAAACAATGCTTCAAAGAGACCACATTTGGATGATCCATCACACGCATTAACTGTAGTTCACGATTCTTATATCTTCGGTCTTGTAAAACTTTCTTAATGGCCACTGACTCCCCAGTTTCCAGGCATTTTGCCTAAGAGGAAAAATTATCAGCATGTGGCAAAATAAGTGGAGAGTGGAGACAGCAAAAGTTATGAATCTTGTATTAGCATACCTGGAAAACAATTCCAAATGATCCAGTTCCTACTACGCGTTCTGCCATGTAACTAATAGTCTGCAAGAACCATTGTACAATACATTAAACTTGCAATCCAGGATAAATGTCACATGGCATTTTTAACACCTCAGCAAATAATTCAAAATAAGTGTAATATTATTATCGGAACGGGATTTACAAAGATAATACCTGTTTGGGTTCCCCATTTTTGCCTCCAATTGTTGTAGATATGATGTGACCAGTGAGGGAATCATTTCCATTGATAACAGAGGTGGACATCTCCTGTTAAAATTGCCACGTTTATGAAAAAGGTACAAGGAATATTAGAATTTTGATCTTTCCACAAAAGGTAAGCTTCTAAAAGATATAAGATGGAATAAAATCCGGCAAGCAACATAAGGACGATATTGCAGAAATCCATTGATGGAAATAAGCTGCTAAACACTTGAAGACAAGGAACCAAGAACTATAGGCTAGAGCAGCACTAAGTTCAGAGGACAAACTTCTATTGTAAATGTTGAAAGTAAGAGCGGAAGGGAACACAACGTATTATGTTGCTAAAATATATTAAAAACAATGTACAGCTAGCAGCAGGGTACAATAAACTGAATAAAAATAATTTTATCCGAATCATAGATCAAAGTGATGGGCTACACAGAAAGCATGCAAGATGTGGTGAATAACTAGCAAGCGATCATAACTTCGTAACAAATAAAAACCCAACTCGTTGAGAGTCAAACATCAACATAAGAACCATGATCTGATCATAACCGAAGTGTTGGCAACAAACAAATCTCCAACACGGCACAAAACCCAGTTCAGAACTTCTCTCCAGGAAAAAAAAAATGAAACCTCACAGCAAACCATAGATCAACACAAAAGTAAGCTAAATGGGTCTTCTGTGTAAAGATAAAAGACCAAACTTTTAGCAAGGAGATCGAATTCCCCCAATAACAAACCCTAACGTTCCCTTTGTCAGCTGAAGGAGGAAACGAAAAAGAGAAACAAAATTACACATCCCAGATCATTTTAGCCTCATGCTGTAAGAAAAACCGAAATTGTAAGACTTTCTTAACTCTCTCATTCATGGATCACTCAGCTTTCTCACCAACCAAACAATCAGCATATCAACAAAATTCTTTTTTAGAAATAAAGAAAAAGGAAAACTTTTTTTCCCTGGAAAGTACCTTATCCTCAGCCATGGCGGAGGGGAGAGGAAGCTAAGGAAGGGTGAAGAAGAAGGAGAGGAAGAGAATGGAGAAAGAGAAGGTGTGAACGTAGAGAAGGAAATGGAGGACCCAGCAAGAGAAAGACAAGTCCATGTGATTCCAGCTCTCCTTTTTCCCCTCTCTTTCTTTTCTCTCTTTCTTTTCTGTCTTCCCTTTCTTTTCTTTTTCCTTTTTTCTTTTTTTTGGACTTTTCCGATTTTTCTTGACCCGCTTTGCAGATTAGGAAGACCTTGCTGTTAATCACAATCATTAGGTGTGCTTAATTAAATTGAGAATAAAAATATAAATGAAAATGAAAATCATATAAAAATAAAAGTAATGATATTTAATATTCACGTTTTTAGCTTTATCATTTTAACGTCAACAGAGTATATGTACATATCTCAATAAGTTAAAGGCTAGAATAGATTAGGTCCGGTTCAAACATCAATCAGATCAATGTTATAAGGTTTATAATTTTTTAAGTTTTTTACGGTAAGATATTTTTGGGTCAGTCTATGCATCAATTAAAAATGAGTTTTTTTCTAATTAATTTTCATTTTAAAAATAGAAAAAATTGTTTGCAATAGTTTGAATCAAATTAGGTACTTTGTCTCTCCTCGTAAACATGTTAAAAAAGTTAAGTTTAGACATCCCAAGCAAAGAATTTGGTTCTTAACATATTAGATGAACCAATGCTCTTTGGCTTAACGCACACAATATATGTGAGTTTCATTATTTGGTGGGAATTTTAATTGGAGTTGTAATTAAGTAATCTGAAAGAGACTTTAGTTCACAAGCGATAGTAATAGGTGCTGATGTTAGAATATTATTACATTTAAGACAATTTTTGTTTAGATGCTTGGCCATGAATTGAATGAATGAATTCAGGAAAGCACATTCCTTTATTTAGAAATGCCAATGGGACGGGACAAGAATGAAAGAGTGCAGTGTGCAGGTAATATTTCTCTTGTATTCGTCTTTATCAAGTAACAAGTAAAATGTATGTATAGATGGCACAAATATATTGGTTTGGTCCGTACTAATTTGTATTAATCCAACAATTTGAAAATCAGGTACTTATTGCTTAAGAATGGTTAATTAATTTACAGAAAGACTTTGGTTCTGCACATACACATATCACATAATTAAGTTGCAGTATATGATACAAGATTTAACATAAAACAACTAGATATTATAAAGAAAATAAGGATGAATACAATATAAAAAAAATTATGTCATATCATTAACTATGTTAAAAGTATAAATTAAATTTGGCGCAATGAATGAATTGAACACACATATTAATTAATTAAATATACAAACCATTACACAATATATATATAACGGTTTTTTTAACATGTGCAATGTTACGTAAATCAAAAATAAAAATGTTTTATTGAAAAATGTAACATTTTTATATTGATGTATTGAATGTTGTGATAATTGTAATTTTCAATAAAACCTTTCCACTTTTGATTTTTTAACTTGTGCACCATCGCACATGTTAGAAAAATCGTATTTATAATCACATTATATTTTTTTAATTAATTAACATTATGCATATACCAAACATTGTTTGAGGGTATTAAAACAAGTGAAACTTATTGGACTAACTTAGAGGTTCTTTAAGATGGTTGTGAGTTTTCAATTTTTAGTTTTTAAAATTTTTTATTCAAATTTTTACAACTCAAATCAAAATCTGAAAATTATTTTTTATGGTTTTCAAAATATCTGTTTTGAAAATATCTTTTTTGAAAATCATAAAAATAAATTTTTAATTATTGGTTTTAACTTGTAAAAACTTGATTTAAAATTTAAAAAAAACTGAAAACCCGTAATCACTTCGAACACTCTTATTTATTTATTTTAAATATATGAACATGACTTGATTTTTTAATGATTTTAAGATATTGTTTTAAATTCATATTCATTCATTTTATAAACACATGCCACCTACTTTAATTTAATTGAGTGGCCAAATTCATAACATTATCGCTCAAACACTATTTTCGCCTTTTTCTGCTTACCGTTGTGTTTGTTATGGTGGAGTTGCGAGAGAGATCGGTGCCCCACCGCGTTTGGTTCAGCTGGAAGGAGAGAGATCGGACAGATTTGTTAGTGGGCCCCGCATAAAATTTATTCTCCCCAATGCGGGAGAGAGATTGGGATGAGAATGGGTTTTCCCAAGCAAAAGTCTGTTTTGCCCTTGCTTTAATAGATGTTTTTTTTATTTTAAGGGTAGTTTAGTCTTTTAGTCTTTTTACACATTTCTCTCACTCTCATTTCTCCCCAACCAAACAACTATCATAATTAATTTCTCTTCTATCTCTCTCCTATTTCACTAATATCAAACAACATCTATTTCTACTTTATTTCTCTACTATTTCCCTCTTCCATATCTCTCTCTTTCCTATCTCTCTCTTCCCTATTTCTCTCTTTAAACCAAACTAACCATACATGACAATAAAATCGTTGCACCATTAGCCACATGAAGAAAGAGAAGAAAAGTATTTGGAACAAGCAATATACAAAGTCTTTGTGAGAGCAGTTAGGTGATCTTGTTGGGTAAGAACAAGCAATTGAAAGCTTAAAAGAATAAAAGAATCAAAGAACACGAAGAGAGAGAAGAAAAATATGCAAGAGAAAAACGTTTCTCTTATTTCAGACAATCAGCTTCAGACAAGGTTACACCTTTCAGACAAGGTTCTCTGTAATCGTTCTTGTTGATCCTCTCTCTTTTCCCTATACAGCAAGGTACTATATATAGGCAGTTTAGATAGCAACGACTAACTGACCTAACTGAAATAACAACCTAACAGAATAACAACCTAACAAACTCATTCCTAAGTCATAACTAACAATCTCCACCTTGACTTTGGAATGACATCATTCAGACGAAGCCCACCAAGTTTAAGCATCTCTCAAACTTGCATCTTGGTAGTGCTTTGGTCAACATATCAGCAGGATTATCTTCATAAGCAATCTTCACAATCCTTACTGCCCCTGTTTCAACCACTTCTCTGATAAAGTGAAACTTCACATCAATGTGCTTGGTCCTTTCATGGTACATCTGATGATTGGCCAAGTGAATAGCACTCTGGCTATCACAATGAATCTGAACACATTCCCGTTCAATTCCCAACTCATTCAGCATGCCTTTCAACCACAGACCTTCCTTCACTCCTTCAGACAACGCAATATACTCAGCCTCTGTTGTAGACAGTGCTACCACTCGTTGAAGGTTTGCTTTCCAACTCACTGCAGTTCCAAATAGAGTAAACACATACCCTGATAAGGATTTTCGTGTATCCACACACCCTGCATAGTCTGCATCAACGAACCCTTCAATTGCAGCTCCACCTTCTGAGAGGTACCGTTTCTTCTGATATAGTAATCCTGAATCCAGAGTTCCATTCAGTTATCTGAGGATCCACTTCAGAGACTCCCAATGTGCTTGTCCAGGATCTCCCATGAACCTGCTGACAACACTCACAGCATGAGCCAAGTCTGGTCTGGTACAAACCATCCCATACATGATGCTTCCAACTCCACTAGAATAAGGAACATCATTCATCTTCCTCCTTTCATCTTCTGAATCAGGAGCTTGACTCCTTGAGAGCTTCATGTGGTGTCCTAAGGGTGTGCCCACAGGTTTAGATTCATGCATCCTAAACCTCTTCACAACCTTCCTCAGATAGGCCTCCTGAGTTAAACACAGTACACCCTTTAACTCATCTCTTACTATATCAACGCCAAGTATGCATTTGGCCACTCCAAGATCCTTCATCTCAAATTCTGAATTTAATCTTGTCTTTAGCTGATTGATCATGTGCTTGTTACGGCTAGCCACCAGGATATCATCTACATACAAGAGCAGGTACAAAATGTCTTGTTCTTCTCTTAAAATGTAGACACAACTGTCATAACTACACCTGCTGAAGTCCATTCTCATCAGAAAATCATCAAACTTCTTATACCATTGCCTTGGGCTCTGTTTCAGACCATACAATGATTTTTGAAGTAGACACACTCTCTGATCTTCAGCAAACCCCTCTGGTTGTTTCATGTAAATGGTTTCATCCAAATCTCCGTGCAGAAATGTTGTCTTGACATCCAATTGCTCCAGGTGTAAATCAAACTGGTTTACAATTGACATCAAAATCCTGATAGAACAGTGCTTCACAACAGGTGAGAATATCTCATTATAATCCACACCCTCAACCTGTGTAAACCCCTTAGCCACAAGCCTTGCCTTGAACCTCGCTTTCTCAACACCAGGAATCTCGTCTTTCTTCTTAAAGACCCACTTGCATCTGATTACCTTTTGTGCCTCAGGTAAGTCCACAAGTCTCCATGTGTTGTTCTTCTCCAGCGAATCAAGTTCCTCCTCCATGGCACGTTGCCATTGCTGCCTCTCTGGACTCTCCTGTGCCTCCCTGAAGTTTCTTGGTTCATCTGAACCCTGTATATCTTCAGCCATACTAAGAGCATAACAGATAAGGTCAGCGTGTCCAAACCTTTTGGTAGGTTTTGGAACCCTCCTTTCTCTATCACGAGCTAGTTGATAGTCATTCACAGTGCGTTCTGTCCTTCTGAAATCTTCAGACCTTCTGAAGTCTTCAGACCATCTGAAGTCTTCAGTCCGTCTGAGGTCTTCAGACCGTCTGAAGTTTGAACCTTCTGAAGTATCGTCTGAAGTAGCACATTCTGAAGTCTTCAGACGATCCTCCCTGAGTTTGCCCGTAGATGCCTCCATCTCAATGTGGGCTTTCTCCCTCCCATTTTCAGAGTCTCCACCAAACATTCCCATTCTTGTCTCATCAAAAGTTACATCCCTGCTGATAATAAGCTTTGAAGGTTTAGGTTCTAACCTCCATAGCCTATATCCCTTGACTCCTTCAGCATATCCAAGGAAGATACACTTCTCAGCCCGTGCCTCCAGCTTATCCTGCTTGGCATGTGCATATGCCAAAGCCCCAAACACCCTCAGATTGGAGTAATCAGCTGGTTTTCCACTCCAAACTTCCATAGGTGTCTTGTACCCCCAAAGCAGACGAAGGGCACCTGTTAATCAGATACACAGCAGTGTTTACAGCTTCTCCCCAGAAGATCTTAGGCATTCCTGCTCCCAAAAGCATGCATCTGACTCTCTCCAGAATGGTCCTGTTCATCCTTTCAGCAAGTCCATTTTGTTGAGGAGTCCCTGCCACAGTTTTATGTCTTTTGATTCCCTGGTTCCTGCAAAAACTGTTAAACTCATCTGAAACAAATTCCAGCCCATTGTCTGTTCTCAGTACCTTCAGCTTGGTCCCCTGCTGATTAGCTATTTGAGTATGCCATTCTCTGAACTTCTGAAATGTCTCAGTCTTGTTCCTCAGAATGTAAGTCCATACCCCCCTTGAGAAGTCATCAATAATGCTCAGAAAATAAGACCCTCCACCATGTGTCTGAGTCCTAGATGGACCCCACAGGTCAACATGAGCATATTCAAAGGGTCTGCTGGAAGTGTGTTTACCTGTCCCAAACTGCACTCTATGAGACTTACCCAAAACACACTGGTCACAGAAATCCAGCTTTTGAAGCTTATCACCCATCAGCAGTTGTTGCTTCTCCAACTCCACCAAGCCTTTCTCACTAACATGGCCCAAACGTAGGTGCCACAGTTTAGTCTTGTCTACCATTGACTGACTTGCAACTGATGCATGTGCAGTGACAGTTGATCCTTCCAGAATGTACAACCCATTACTTCTTCTCCCCTTAGCAACTATGGATGCTCCATTGGACACCTTCATCATTCCACCCTCCACCTTAGTGGAATACCCCATAACATCAAACATGCTAATGGACATAAGGTTCCTTTTGAGCTCTGGAACATACCTCACATCCTGCAGCAACATCTCTCTGTTATCAAACATCCTCAGTCTGATTGCCCCAATGCCCTGCACCTTGCAAGCTTTGTTGTTCCCAAGAAGTACAGACCCATACTCCTTCAGTTCTAAGGTCTCAAAGTAATCTTTCACAGGGCACATGTGATAGGTACACCCTAAATCCATGATCCAACTCTTCAGAGAGTCTTCAGACGAAGCTACCAAAACACCTGCAGATTCATATCCTTCAGAAGCCTCTGCAACACCTGCAGTTTCCTGTATCCTAGGCTCCTGGGCATCTTTCTCAGGACAATGCTTCTTGATATGACCCAACTTCTGACACTTGTAACATTTGATCTGCTTCTTGCCTTCAGGCTTTGCCTTCTTCCCCTTGTTCTCTGACCTCTTTCCCTTGCCCTTCACTGTAACTAGACCAGAGGGAACCTCCTCTACACTTTTCGAATCTTGAAGTTTCTGCAACTCTTTGGTTCGAACTGAGGTCACAACCTCCTCCAGAGTAATCATCTGATCTTTCCCGTACAGTAAAGCATCTCTGAAATGTTCAAAGGTCTTAGGTAAAGAATTAAGAAGAATAACGGCCTTGTCCTCATCTTCAAGCTTCACACCAATGTTTTCAAGATCATCAACAATCTTGTTAAAGACTGCCAACTGCTCTTCAATCGTTCTTGATTCTACCATCTTGAACGAGTAAAGTTGTTGCTTCAAACAAAGTCTGTGGGCCAAAGACTTTGTCATGTACAAAGATTCCAGCTTCGTCCACATACCTGCAGCTGTTTTCTCCTTCGCCACCTCTCTGAGTGCCTTATCACCAAGACACAGAACGATTGCACTCCTTGCCTTGTCCATCATATTCTTTTTCTCTGCCTGCGTCAAAGATGATGGCATGTGCATCTCCCCCTTTAACGCTTCTTCACATCCTTGCTGTATCAAGATAGCCTCCATCTTGATTTTCCACAGCCCAAAGTCATTTGCTCCAGAGAACTTCTCAATATCAAACTTCGTTGCCATTCTTGATTATCTTTCCTTTCCGTTTCCCACAGACGGCGCCACTTGTTGGGTAAGAACAAGCAATTGAAAGCTTAAAAGAATAAAAGAATCAAAGAACACGAAGAGAGAGAGAAGAAAAATATGCAAGAGAAAAACGTTTCTCTTATTTCAGACAATCAGCTTCAGACAAGGTTACACCTTTCAGACAAGGTTCTCTGTAATCGTTCTTGCTGATCCTCTCTCTTTTCCCTATACAGCAAGGTACTATATATAGGCAGTTTAGATAGCAACGACTAACTGACCTAATTGAAATAACAACCTAACAGAATAACAACCTAACAAACTCATTCCTAAGTCATAACTAACAGATCTTATATACGAAATTTGGCACATGTAATCATGATAATGAACAAATATAATTCAACGGTTGGATTACTAAAAAACATATTCGATTTGTAGTTATTAGCGGTGTAACACTTGGTGTAACTTACACCGATGTAATTATAACCCCCTCATATATATATATATAAGAGTATATTTATCTATTTGTAGGTAGTGGTGAGAAATTTTGACGATTTTTAAATTTTTATTTCGTAATTAATAAAAAAACCCACTAAAGAGCTCCAAGTTGATTCAAATGACATAATTAATACGATCATTATATTAGACCTTTCATATTCTAATCCATTATATATATAGTCCCCGTGTCCCACGTAAGCGATATAGGACACTTGGTGAAGGTACAGTATATACAAGTTTGACCTATTCCTCTTCAATAATTATTAGTGTTCGGAAGTGGGTTCTCCTAAGATTGTATCGAATGGTATCAAAGCTTACACCACATTTCTTTGTAACAATCATATTGTATTGGGTAGTGACATCACACCGCAGTGATCGCTAGAAATTAAATTACTAACTACAGACATTAGCTCAGAGGAAGATTCTGATTTAAAGGTTGTCACGTTCTTTTCATTTTTTATTTTTCGGTTTCATCGGCTTATTGGAGCTTATCTAACCGCACTCCAGCTTTTAGATTGGTGTTGGTTTTCCCTAGCGGCTTGTGTGGAAGCTTGTAATTGATATTGCCATACATATGTACCCCAAGAGGAATGGATCAGTGTTTTAAGATTTCTGTGCTCGTTGTTGGACAATATATTTTTCTTGTTTTGTATTATTTAAAGAAAACAGTAAAGTTACAATTGAAATGAAAGAAGATGATATATATTAACTGGATTGAAATGATATGCATTTGGTAATTAAAAAAATAAAAAATTTCGAACGAACTGAGAAATTATCATGTTTTGAAAGCAGCCACTTTCCTATGGGCTATGGCTGAATGAATTGACGGGCAACAACATTCACAAGGAAATGTCAAATGATGGACAACTTCAGCAGGAATAGTTCAATGAATGGCATATTCCATTACTATTAATAGGAAAATAATGCTGGAGGCGAAATGATATGAAAATCGGACCGTATCGGGCGGTTTGACTGGTTCGACTGGGAACCGGATCGATCCGTTTAACCCAAAAAAAAACGGAGGATTTCAGAATCGGTGTCAGAAAACCGGTTCATTTTCAACAAAATTCAATTTTTTAATTTTTTATTTAATCTAATATATTTTTAAACTAAATAAAGACATATATTTAAGAATTACACATAGATATCTATTATTTTACTAATTATTATTATTTTTTTATCTTATAAACCTTATAACAAGGTTAATTATACTGATTTACAGCTTTATATATCTCAATTTATTATAATTTTGTGTTATTTTATTAATTATAATATTATATAATATTAAAAAATATATTTAATTAAAATCGGTTCGATCATGGTTGAACCATGAACCAATGCTTTCACCGGTTCAATTACCGGTCCAGTTTTTAAAACATTGGTTGGAGCATTTTGTAAGGCTGACTTATTTTCTTTAACATGTACCCCTAACCCTTTGAATGTTTTTATGAAAATAAATGGGGGAAAGTACAAGATGGAGAAATGGGATGCAAAAGGAGAAAAAAAAACCCTATTTATTAGGACTATTCCCATGCCGATTCGGGCCGAATTAACCTACTATTAAAATTGACTCAAAAGTAATATGGGTTGAGTCAAGTTTTTCTATAAGCCACGTCGGGTTGGAAATAGAAAGAAAAAAAATATGAGGTTCAATAATTTTTAATTTGTATAGACTTGTCAAACCGAACCGACTTAGTTTAAAATCTTTGAATTGGGTCAGGTATCTCAGGTTGGTTGGGTTGACCCAATCCATGATCACCCATAATGTTTATCTAAAAAATGAAGTGGGATGAAAGTGGGTGAAAAAATAGTGAAACTCGTACTTTTTTTTATCAAACTAGTCGATTCAATCGTGAACCAAACCCACATTCGTTTTGTTCATAAGGATCCTTCAATATATGAATGAGAATTTGATCAAACCCATGATCGATTATGCTATTAAACCAATGTAAATAAGCCAAAACTAATGTGAACAAGCCGTATTGGCCATATGAATGATAGTTTGACAAAATTCTGGAAGTAGTTAGGTTTAGGCTCAAATACAAGTATTTATTTGCACAATTGAGTTGTGTTCAATATATCTGTAAGGCTAACCTAACACTTTCCAATTCCTTCTTCTCCCTTCATTGCACAATTGAGTTGTTTTCTCCCTCCATCTTCTCCCTTCATTTCCCCCTAACACTTTCCAATTCCTTCCATGCACATTCCCAAACATAGTCTAAATGTTTGGTCTTGTAAATTAACTTTACATCCAAAAGTCAAGATAAGTACTAACTAAAATATTCCCTTCAGACTTAAATATAACCAAAAAATAATTGAGTGTGGAGTAATTTAGACAATACAATTATCTTTTAGACAATATCAAGAAAATTATATGAATTGAATTAACTTTCTTAATAAATGTGAATTTAATTATTTTTTCTCATATTCAAATATGGAGTAGCATTTTTTAAAATGACTTGAATAATTTTTCACGTTGAACTAGCTATTAAGTGGCATAAGCTTAAGAGAAGTATAATTTTATAACATATATATTTCTTTAGAAGATATCATTTCTAAATTCTTAAAAAATATGTTTAGGTATTTTAAATCTTAAATAGTTATTATAGAGACTTTTTAAATATACATTTTAACTAAAAGACACTTTCTAAAAAATACAAAGAAATATCCTTTAACACTTAACAGTGACGACTAATATATACTAAAATTCGGCTAATAAGTAAATATTAAAATAAATTTTGAAAAGGTTATAAATTTAAATTATGTTTCGTCACTGTAAACAAAAAAAAAAAACACCACTTACAAATCCTGTCAATTCTAATTGGGTCAAATAGTTATTAGCTCAATAATAAAATTAAAGCTAAATTTTGGTATTCTTTTTATTCATGATTTTTAAAACCTTTATTTTTATATTTATATATTTTTAAAATATCTTAACTATAATTTTTAAAATTAATTAGTAACTTAACAGAGCTAATTTTATAATATTTATGTATTAACAATACTGAATACTATATCTTTAATAATTTTTAATTTTTTAAAACACAAAAGGAGTTGATTGAGGAAATAAAAAAATGTATTTGATAAAATAATTTCTATTATATTAAAATATAAAATTCTAATATTTTTTCAATTACTAATTGAATGTATTAAATATTATAATTGAATTAGTAATTTTTTATTTATTCTTTTTCGTGAAGTACAGCGCCCGTTTTGGACTTTGTTCCGTTTTTACTTTTTATAAAAGAAGAAGCAAGACCATGATCTAGAAATTATAGTTTAATACATTCAGTATATATAGTATAGTAAATATTTCTTAATCAATTAGCAATTTTTATTTACTTACTTGAATGAGTCTATTTGATCTTTACAAAATTGAAAGTAATTTGAAAGGTGCGTCCTTTGTTCAAATATTAGAAAAGATAGATTAAAAAAGGTTAGAGATTCAAAAACCCGCCAAATCAGAGAACTAACGTAAACGAAGCCATGTTGAAAGAAAAACAATTCTTAATAGAAAGGAAAGAAATTAAAAAAAAGTTGTTGGAATGTTGTTGATGTTGTGACTGGTTTGATTTTCAAAGATGGAATAGGAAACCGAAGAAGTTGTACCCAGCACCTGTCTGTCCTGTTTGGTGGGAAGTTGTTGTTCCATATATGTGAATGTGATATGAATATGAATATGATTCTTGTTCCATAAGGTAACTTCTCAATGCATGGTTGAGTTTTCATCTTTCGCTTCGATTTCACTCATTCATCCACTTTCTTAGTTGCATATCCCCATCACCTACTTCTTCGCTTCACTTGGAATTCATTCATACAAGAAAGCTCTGCTCTTTTCTTTTGTCTAATCCCTAATTGCCACCAAACTTCAATTCTAATGGATTGGTGCTTCGGTTTGGAAGCCATAATAGTCGGAAAGACCCCAGAAACACAAACTTTTTCAACCTTCTGGAGTTTCCTCCTTCTTGTTTTAGTGCTCATTTTCTATCTTTCAGCTAATCATCATTGGTCATTGACCATATACCATATAGAGGGAAAAGAGTGGATGAATAGTTAAACTCAAAGTTTTAGCTACTTTGAGCTTCATTGATTGATGATGGTATAATGGGGAAAAAAACAAGGGTCTCCCAGAAGTCCACGTCCTGAGTTTGAGGGTGGTAGAGTAATCTTAGGAATGAAAGATTATAAGATAACAAGCAGTGATGCTCATGCTCCTTCTTGGAAGAAGATGGCAGGGGTTGATTGCCGTTGGCATTCCAAAACTTTGTTGCTTCATGGACTGAAAAATGATTCTTTAAAGTACAATTCTCTTAGGGGTCTCTATGTTGGGAAAAAGCACATCAGGACCATTGCTGTCATGGTTGGAATTGTTGGGTTGCCTTTTCCTTCTTGATTCTCTTATCCTCTCCTTTTATGAGTTTGCAGATCCTCAACCCACTACAGCCTCAAATAATTCAAGTGGGTTTCAGGTATAATAAGTACATTAATTATCTCATGCTTGTTAGCACTTAGCACCCTCCTCCAATTCATATCTGCATAGCATTCTTACATTAGCTATACTATATAAATTCATATCCTTTTCTAAGTAGGATTGCTTCCTCCATCTATTAAATTTGAGTTACCTAGTACTTCTCCAATTCAATTTGGTATAACATAACTAACAAGTTTATTTTAATGAAAAGGGTCCAAATTCCTACCTCAACAAGAAGCAATCGCCTATATATATGTATGACCGGCTTCTAAATCTGGCTTCCAGTGCTCTTGCAGAGGTTTGGACCAAATTTGCAGATTGATGCATGTATTAGATCACCATCATCTGTTAAATACTGTACTATATTTGAAGTTCATTTCCGTGTAATCTGATTACTGAACTTTGTTACTATAGAGGGAATTGAAGCAGGAGTCATCAAATTTATGGGTGGAACCATATCGGCAGGCATCTTCATGGAAACCTTGTGCAGAAAGAAAAGCTCAAACCAATCCGGGTATATGAAATTTTCATATGCAGTACTGGTGTTATAGAACATGTGTAAAATATTACAATATGTGTATGTATTCATTTTTACAACCATTATGTCTTTTGTGAAACAATATGAAGTTTAAACTTCAAAGTGTTATCAGTAATTCTTTGCCTAGTATGCTACTAAATAATTGATTTACAATATGTGACAGGGAAGTCTATGGAAAGTAATGGCTACATCTTAGTCAGTGCAAATGGTGGTCTTAATCAACAACGAGTTGCTGTAAGTATTGACAGTTAATTTACATCATTTCCCATATTTAGATGTCAACTTAGCACATTACTAGAAGAATAATCATACAAAGAACCTACAATTCTATTTCCATTTCTAATCGCCTTGAACATGTGACAAGAAATTCAATTTTGTATAAAATAAATGAGGCTAAGTACACACATTGCAAAGAAAGGCTTTTCCTTAATTGATTTTCAGTTGTGAAATAGGAAAAGAAGGCTATGATCCTCATCCTATATGATCTTTTATGCTTTCTTTCTGACATGCTTTTGGTATCTATCATTAATGGAAGTGACGAGACTACTGTAGTGATTACAGATTTGCAATGCTGTTGCTGTGGCATCTCTTCTTAATGCAACCCTAGTTATTCCAAAATTTCTTTACAGCAACGTGTGGAAGGATCCCAGGTATAATATTGCATTGCTTTATCTGATTTTAATCTAAACAAAATTATGTGGAGAATATATAAATTTAGATATGTCAGCTTAAGCTTACTTGTTGAAGACTGATTCTAGATCCTAAAAAATTGGCATGCTTGATATCAGACAAAACTTGAAAGACTAGGATTTGCTCTGTAGTTTGCACTATTCACAACTCTCAATGAGGCAAGCAGTGGAGTGTGGAGTAACATGGATTAGCCCATTTTATCAAAACAAGAAACTAAAATTGAGTGTAGCCCATGAGAATTATCAGATAATTCCATCATTGCATAGTTCATGAGTTACCTTAATTACCAAAATATCAAGTTGCAGGATGATTAGTAGTGTGTTGTAACATTTTGATTTATTTTTAACACTTGTGTTGTTGTACTTTTGTATTTTTCCTTCATTCAAAAGTATGTGATTTTATTTGAATGACTCAACAGTTGAATTAAATGTTTAATTTTTTTTTTTTTAAAAATGCAGCCAGTTTGGTGACATATACCAGGAGGAGTACTTCATGAACATCCTGAAGGATGATATCAGTATTGAGAAGGAACTTCCACCTCACATGAAATCTCTGGATGTAGAAGCAATTGGTAGCCAGGTTTATTATCTCACATCTGATATACTTAAGAACTAAGAAGACATAATGCACTTGTTATAACAAAGTCAGTAAACACCTTGCATTTTAGATTACAGATGCAGATCTTGCAAAGGAGGCCACAACCTGCTGACTACATTAAAATTGTGCTTCCTATTCTTTTGAGAAATGGAGTTGTTCATTTCCTGGGATATGGAAATCGACTTGGTTTTGATCCACTACCTCCTGATATTCAGGTTATAAATCTACCTCTTTGTCTAGTTTTGAACATGGTTACTACTTACTAGTTTATTGGAAGTTGGCCTCATATTCAAATTTACTGTTACTAGTTTACTAGAAAAATTTCATCAATATGATACAGCTTTTGGGATACATTTATGTATGTTTGAAATATTTGCAGAGGTTAAGATGCAAATGCAATTTCCATGCCTTGAAGTTCGCGCCAAAAATTCAACAAGCTGGTTCACTATTGATCAAAAGGATTAGAAAATATAGTGCTCCACGAAGCATGCTAGAGACTCAGTTGCTGGGGAAGTTCATAGATTACAACAAGCATCATCATGATGAAGCTGGAAGGGGCTCAACAAAATATCTTGCTTTGCACTTAAGATTTGAATAGATATGGTGGCCTATTCTTATGTGAATTTGGAGGTGGAGAAAACGAGAGAAAGGAACTTCAAGCCTACAGAGAAGGCATTTTCCTCTGTTTCTTGAGCGCTTGAAGAATTCAAGGTATGCATGTCTCTATTAGTACTATATGCTTTTTAAACATAATATTTTGAGTGATGAATATTCTTGTAATTTGTTTGACATTTTTTATTGATTGTTTATAGTTCAATTTCTCCAATGGAATTGAGAAAAAGGGGAAGATGCCCATTGACACCAGAAGAAAGCAGCACTTGTTCTAGCAGGTGTTGGTTTCAAACGTGGAACTCACATTTACTTGGCTGGTTCTCACATTTATGGGGGAAACTCAAGAATGAAGCCCTTCACTAGACTCTATCCTAATGTGATCACAAAGGAAAACCTGCTTACACCCAGTGAATTGGCACCTTTCAGGAATTTTTCATCTCAGGTAATTAATTTGGCATTAGTCTATTCTTATCAACAAATAATCATGACCAGACTCACCTCATAGTTGAAATCTACTTTATATATTTTTGTAACATATGATAAATTAAAAAAAGTGAGTCATTAATTAAAAAGTTCCAAATTATAAGGACTAACAATGAGTCAGTAATATAATTAATGCAGATGGCTGCATTGGATTTTATTGCGTGTGCAAGTGCTGATGTATTTGCCATGACTGACTCTGGTAGCCAAACTTTCATCAGTGGTATCTGGATTCAGAACCTACTATGGTGGTGGTCATGCTCCCACATTGCGCCCTAACAAGACAAGGCTAGCTTCCATTTTGACGGAGAATGGCACCATAGGATGGAAAAGTTTTGAAGTCAGAGTTAAAAAGATGATTCTAGAAGCTCAGATGGCTGGCATTAGGAGTTATGGCCGAAGTATTATAGACATCCTAGGTGCCCAGATTGCATGTGCAAACACCATTGACTAGTCTTGTTATGTAAAATATATAGCTTTTGAGATTCAATTTCATTAGCTATTGAATTTTTTTCCTGTCATTTTTCCACCATCATAGGATCATGCCATGTCTTATCCTGAAAGAATGAGTTCGGGTGATCAAATTTATGGTTAGTATTATTGTCATGTGTCACAAGGAGCAATGAAATCATTAGTGTTTGTGAGTAAAATATTGGTCAACTTAAAATGTTGAATACCTCTATTTTGTCCAGATAGTTTTAAGGAACAAATTAAGGCATTTGTGAGATTTGCTGCCAAATAAACTTTGTTATTTGTACATTGGATTATCTTTACATTTTCTTGATCTGTAAAATAAAGAAAAACAAACAAAAGTATGATAGAATGTTTTTCATTTTTATTATTTAAAAGGGAAGTGAACAAGATGATAAGAGAAAAAAATGGATATAAATAAAATCAGAAAAATGCTAATAAGTGATTTTAAACAATAAAAATTATTGAAATATAATATTTAATATTATTAATACATTTACTGCTATAATTTTCAATAATTTTTTTAACTTATTAATTCTTTAACCAAACACAAGTTAGTAGGACGTATAAAATTTCTTGAAAAGGCCCATTTGCATGTAATTGTGTGATAACACATGTAATAACACAAAGACATGTGCTCTGCATTAGGCATTTCCTTTCTCTCTGTCTACTTTTTGATTCTTTCTTAATCAACAAAAGCAGATCCTATCCACCATGAACACAAACTTTCTAGCACTGATTATATTATCTTTAGTATTTGGAGATTAATTAATTAATTAATTAATCTTTGCTATTGGGTTTTGAATCTGATATGTTTATGGTGATCACCATGCTTATATGAATTGTCATGAGAAGTACAGAAACAGAAGGACATAGATATTACAGAAGGTAAAGCTGCTTCCTAACAGAGACAGCATCAATGGAATGGGCACTGAAAACTAACCAACACTTCTTTCCGTCCGTGTTGCTACTTACAAGTCAAACACAGCCACAGAAGGAAAAGAAGGACAGCATCCAATGGCCCAAAACATAGCCTGTCATTATCAAATTTATTGTATGTCTATGTGCAAATCATATCATTTTTAAATAACATTTTTTATTTAAAAAAAAGAAACGGAATATTTTTTCAACTGCTATAATTTTTTGGTGTACAACCTGGTTATTGATGTTTGCTATATATTTATGTGATTTGACAAAAATAATCTGTGGTTTATTTCTGTTGAATTTTTTGTAGCTCCTTGATCGATTTATTATGTGTTGTTAATATGGTTCTTTTAAGCTATAGAAAGTGTTTTGTAAATATTGGCATGTAACTTATTTAAAAAACAGATAAGCGATGAAAGAAGTCTATATCAAACTAGTTTGTGATAACTTTCTTCACAAAATTTCATCAATATGATCAGTTATCACTCCTTTTTTTACTCTCGCACCAACAAGATATAACCCTGATCTGGAAATGATACTTTTCCTCTAACATCTGTTTTTTTTTGGTGATATATAACTTTGTTAATTAAGATGGAGGGAAAAACCGATTGAGGTTGAAAGGGAGGGTATAGAATTCTTCATTCCGGCTATCTCCATTAAATGTCCTAAATTTGGCCCACCATGGCATTCCCTCCCACTTGGTCTTTGGCACTATCCTTGTAATCAAGAGTGTTGTCCAAGAACACAGCAACAATCAATGCATGGTTGGGGATGAGAAGAAGATTGTATTAAGGAAATCATTGAACTGAAAAAAAATCAAAGGAAAGAAAGTTAGTATCACTTTCTTAAAAGAGAACAAACAAGGATGTTCTTCTGATTGCATCAAGCGCAAATCATCACACACAAATGGAGGTAGAAGATGCATAGTTATTCTGTCACTTTCTAAGGATTGTTAGTCATACATAACACAAGTTCTTTATGATAACTTTATTTGGTACAAACAAACTAGTATATGCATTTTGACAAAGTCCTTTTCTTTTGGTTGAAATACCTATCATATTTAAGCATTATACTGTAATTGATAAATCTGACTATGGGGCTGGCATATGCATTTGAGTTTACTTTCCAAATAATTGAAGTATATATAAAAATATAGATAAAACAACAAACTCACCCATCCAGCCCTTGTATGAGTAGGACCATGAAGGGCCTTGGCAGTGTATTCTCTGAAATACTCAGGAATAGATAAACCTAAGAAAAAGGCAACACCAGTAATAAAGAGGTTCCTCATTGAGTTCATGTTAGTGAACTGCAAAAACGATAGCCCCACAGAAGCTGAAAATCAAAAAGATTAATTGTCATAAACAGCAAAGAAATCCTCAATAAAATCAAAAGTGAAATGGTGATTGATACTCACCCACGAGGCCAAACAGGACACAGTATACAGCAGCAAAAATGGGTGGGTAAAGGTATTGATGCAAATAAAGCTCCAAATTTTCCTGAACAAAGACGTGAAAATTATGAAATAAAAATCATAAAACATTGATTTAGTTAGAATTATATTGATATTGAAATAGACCCCATACTCACCTAACATTGAGAAGAATATCATAAAGCCAGCTGAAATTTGAATGACTCTTCTACTTCCAACACGAGTGCTTCCTAGAAGCCCCACATTCTCTCTGTCATGGTCTTGCTATAAGAATCAATATGTGTCCCATAAAATAAAAGCTATCTATGAAGAATGAAGAATAGCACTTACACAGAAACAGTTGAACCAGTGAGTGTTCCAAAGAGTCCATTGAGCAAGATTCCAATCCCCTGCCAGCCAATACCACGGCTCAGAACATGAGAAGGAGGCGGTTGCACTTGCTAGTCGTGATGCAGCTTTGTATGCCCCAGTTGACTGTCAAAATTGCATTTTTTTGTTTGGTAAGAATTAGTCAACAATAGTTTTGAGTTTGAAACTTTCAATTAGCACCATCATCTTCTACAAATATAATTAATACCTCAATCAAGGAGACTAAAACAGCAGCCATCATGCCAAAAGCATGACCAGCATCAAATGTAGGAGCACCCCATTCAAGAGGGTATGGGATCTTTATCCTACGGGCAACATGTTCTAGAGTCAAATGCAATAGCTCAACAAGCTCATTTGATATACTTTGATGATATAAATAAGTTTTCTAAATTAAAAATTTACATGGAGTCCACCACAGTGTGTATGTTGCCTGAATTATGATTAAAAATATTCAATTATGTAAGAGAGATGCTTTTCTTTTTTTGTACCAACCATGGAGCAGAAGAAATGAGGTTGGCCCTGTCAGTTCTGCAATTATGTTGGGTTAGTTCTGGCGGTGTTTGTATGCTCCACTTGCTGTCAAGAGATGTGCATATGCCCATATCACTGTGGTTGATATAAGGAGAGCAAATCTCTCTAATATTGGTAGTTGCCTTGTTTGAAAATTTTTAAGTACTGCATACACCAAATATCATAACACAATTATTGCATATTTTAAATTTATTATATAAGTTTCAATTTCAAAGCTATATGAAAAGTGAGGTATCAAAAGTTCAATTTGATTGACATAAAAGTGAATTTGATTAGTACCTGAGAGAAGGCTATAAACAGAATTAACATAGGAATTCCAATTTCAACACAATGCCCAACCTAGAAAAAAAAAATCAAACTGTAATGCTAAACAATATGAGCCAAGAAGAGGTGAATTTAAGAATTTGTATTATTGACACGTGAGTTATTGATATACCATAGGGAACCCTCGGTCAAATAACCCAAAACCAACTAATGCAATCACTGGAACCATTCCAAGTGGGCTGAAAAACCTGAAAAAGGAAAAAAAAAAGACAGTAATTACTAATTATTTCATGGGGATTATTCAAGCTTCATACTTAGGCCGATAGAATAAATATCTATGCATTTCACAATTCACATGGAAGAGCTTTACCTGGAACAAATGGCCCATAATTGACTAAAGCCCAAAAATTTGTATGCTTGATGCTACTATCATTGCACCCTGGACTGCTCTCATGGTGTTAAGAAATCTCTGAAGATAAATATGGAAGGGCATTAATTTAAGAAATAAATTTAGATGCTTAAACTCACATGCTATATTAACTAGGTTACAACTAAAGTGAAGAATTTCAAAGTATGCCTTGCATGTTACAATGATTTGGACTTGTTGAATGGCTTAATTGTTCATAATTAATAGAATCATCAACTTATAATTGAAATTTACTAACCATAGATTAGAGAGAAGTGTACTAACCAAATGTGGGTCCTCTATTCTTGTCAATGAGGAGTCATGAATTATCGATATAATGGGGACCATGAATGCGTAAGAGCCTCCTATCACTGTTGGTAACCGGGTTCCAAAGAGTGTCTGCAGCAGTGTATTAATTCCTTCAACAAAAAAGCAGGTCTGTACCACCCTCACTTTATCACCCTGAGTCATTGTATCAACATATGAGATATCAATTCTCTATCTAGGACAATGCAAAACAAAAATAAAACCATGGAAATTTCATTTTCAGGATCAACAATTTTCTTCTATGTGGGACCCATTTAGCTCATTTTAGCATATGATATGACAAAACCAAATATGTAAAATAAAAATAATCTAAATGCAAAAAAAAAAAGTTCCTAGAATCCCCTCTTCCTAGAGTTTTTGCAATATCAAAGAATTCCATCATAATAATAAAAGAATTGAGCTATTGAAGAAGCAAAAGGACTTGAAGAACTTGGGAATGACTTACATCACTTCCACCCATCAAAGGCACAAGAAATGAAGGAATCATCACTGCAGTTCCCAAGGCCAAAATGTAATGCTGGAAACCCAGAACTATTGACTCCACTGTTAACAGTTCAAAACAGAGATATCACTCAGGGAAAACCAGAATGAGCACAGAGTAAGTTCAATCTGTCATTGAAACTGAAAATGCAGTTGAGAAAGGGAGAAAAGCTGGGCATACCCCAGGATGGGTTTGAGTCTATACAGTACTCTAAGCCTTGAAGTTGATCCATTGGTGGGTGGCTTATCTCCTCTGGCTTTGGAGTTGCCATGATCTCTGCTGTGGCTTGCAAATCTTAATGCTTATGAAGAATAAGAAGTAAAAACAGCTTGGGAGAAAGTTAGATGAAAAGATAGAATCTTTGGAGGGAGGGAAAAAGGAAGTGTGGAGTAGTCAGTCAATGTATGAAGTTGAAAAGGAGAAAGGAGAGACCAATAGAATGATGGAAGCAAGAGAGAGAGAGAGAAAATAAGAGTGAAAATAGAGAGAGAGAGAGAGAGAGTGCACAGTTGAAGAGACAAATGGTGTGAGTGAGAACAGAGCAAATGAGGAAGACAAATTGCACTAGCCGCACACTGTTGAGGTCTGTCTTCACCTTTGTAGTAGAAAGCAGTTCAACACAACACAATCTCAAATCTCAATCTCTTAGCTTTTGATTAATATATATTAAAGGTGCCGTTAACTTTTCCATATTCCCAAAATGGCCCTCTAGGAACTTCCAAAGTTCTGAAGTGAATGTTACCGTTACCTCACTGTTCTTATTAAATTTTTACAACTGAGAGTTTTGCAGAACTGAGTTTGCAACTGCATTGATCCTGAGGATATTAATTAATTAATTAATTAAAAAAAATAAGCAAATGTAAGAAAATGTACATCAAGTGAAAAGGGCAATGGTAAAAATAATGTGTATGTGAGGCTTGGCTGTTACTTGTTTTACTGCTTAAATATGAGAAATCATATTTGAACATGAGTACAACATACTAAAGAGAGAAGAAATGAAAAAAAAAAGAGAAGAGAGAGAAATATGAGATGTGATGGTCAAGGGGCTAGCAGGGTCATCGTCAACTGTTTCAATTATTTTATTCATTATAGGGGTCCAATGTAAATATTTTATTAGCTTTTTATTTAGTCTAATATTTTATAGATAGTGTAATATTAATTTTTATGACTATTTTATTTGTCAATTATTTATATATATTTAAAAAAACTGATTTCCTTTTTTATTATTTGTATATTAATTACTTTTTATACATTTATTTATTTATTATCAATGACTATAATATAACTTCACACTTCATTATTCTCTTCAAAAATGCCGCTCTCACTTATAACATTGTCTTAAAACCTTAAAGAAAGAATGGATGAAGGGGAAAAAACTTTTAACAAACTTTTGTTAATTAGAGAATATTCAAAGCACTCTTTTTTAAAATTAACCTTAGTCCAAGTTCACATGTAACATATAAATGAGATATTTGATGAAAGAACATTCAGTAATGATCTCTCCGCAATTATAATGCATTTCCATCTCACATGATGAAAGGTGGTCTAAAAAAGTATAGTAAAACCATCTTTATGGACTAAAAGATGTGAAAAAAAAAAGAAGAAGCAAAATGATGCTTCTAAGTTATCTCCTATTTCCTAAGTATATCCGATAAATAACCAAGAATCATTAGTCAGTCACAAAAAGAGGAGCCTTAGTGACGATAAACAAGACTACACGAAGAGACTTTTTCTTTTCTTTTTATATATGACTTTCTCTTTTTCGTTTCAATGGAAAAGAAAGCAAGGGAATGATGATTTTGAGGAGTTGATGTGGATATACTGACCAAAGTGGTGAGAGGTAAATTGAAATCAAGGAAGCCAAATTAATTTGGCAGATAGTGTCATAAAGAATAGGAGATTGGAACGTGTTATTCAACATCAAAAATAGATAGAAGATGTTGATGGGTAGGCACAGATGAGAAGGGAGGATCTTGCAATGAAGATAGGAGATCAGATGGGGCCTTTGATTTGGTTTCTAATTATGGTGTTCCTTTCTCATGTTCGTGCAATGGCTAATGCGGTATACAGATTAAAGTAAAAGATGATTTTGACTCTGAGTGAGCTCCCCACAAAAAGGGACAACTGTGAACTAGCTAGTTCCATATATATCATGTCCCACTCTGAATTGGGAAGCTATAAGCGAACGATGGTGATTGAAAGATGAGATGAGGTGAAGTTTGTAACTGGATGAATCTGGTGGTTTGATACGAGGAACCCTTGTTCAAGATTTGCAAAAGGTATAAATAAAGACCAAATACCTGGTCTTCTTCATTTTGCTACCCTTAAAAAAAGGTCTCGTTCTTATGTTACGGGTTTAATTATCACCCCATTATAAGCATGAATTTATTTTGTCTTGCTTTTACAACATGATGATATGACAAAGGGTGTAAAGAAATAAGCCACTTAAATTAAGTTAGAGGAGAAGAGCTTAAATAATTCGCATAAGAATATAGAGGAAAGACAAATATGCGCACGGTTTCCCTCATCGATAGCTGGACAGCAGAAAGAAACCCGGTAGGTAGGTAACCACTTTTTCAACTCAACTGGCAAAACTCCATTTTCCACAATCATCTATTCGTCTCGTCCTGCTGCTAGTGCTATCTACTACTATACCTAACTTAACTAGGATTATCTTATGCCTTTTCGTTTTGCGTGAAATGCCTTTTCCTATTTATTTCACATAAATTCATGCTGAATTACTGCAACCAGTGAAGTGAGTGGGTGTGGGTGGCTCAATCGGAGCAACTAGTGTTAATTTTTATTGAAAGAGGAGTGCTAGAAAATTTTACAGCTTTCAATAAATTAAATAAAAGCCAGAAGTGATGTTTATAATAAAGTATAGTTAATTTTTTTTCCTGGTGCGTTGTGTACATAGCATTATTTCTGGTGTATAGTCAGAACTGGTTAACACACTACTACAAGCCCGCTAATCCCAAGATTGTGTTATAATTAAACTGGATGAGTATCAATATAAGTAATGCATTTTTTGCTAAACCAATTGTTGTAGTACCACTGCTATGGAATGTTCTGAAAGAAAAATAAATCCAAAATCCATAACAGTTTGAGAACGATGCACTACATCAGTTTGTGCAAGCAGGAATGCCCTTCCATGAACATTTCCATTATATTTAATGGACCTTTTAGAAACGAGTAAAAATATTGAAGCAACCATGCTATTGAATGACACATCGACCCACATGTCCAAATTCAGTCAATCGTCTCCTTCCGTATTAACCATTGTTTTATTCCTTCATCTAAACGCTTGCATATGTGTATGTAGAGTTGTATGCCCATGCACTATTCAACGTATATTCCATTGGTTTTATAGGTGCGAGCTATGAAAAATCATTTCCTCAAAATTTGTTCGCAACTTAAAAATTTTTAATAAACAATAAATCCAAGTATATATAAATATAAACATATTTTTAAGATACCAAACTTTTTAGGAAAGAAGCATTACTCATTAGCACGTTTGGGTAGAAATCATTCTCTTACATAAAATATTGGCCAAACAAGATAACATAATGCAAACATCCATCCAAGTATATCGCAAACTGCATTGCTTACTGCTACCATAAGCTACCAGAAAAAAAAAATTGACTATACTAGAGTTAATTAACTGAAAAAACCCAAGCAAGTACTAATCAAATAATATTTTAAGGCAGATTACAAAACGAACCCCAATCAATCAACCAACGAGATCGTGATACATCTATTGCAGTGGAAATATTAGAAATAGCTGTCACATAGAATAAAGCATTAAGGGCCGGTTGAAGCAGGAAATTTCTATTCAATTTTTAGAATATACAGTGTTTATGATCGTTGCCGGAGATAATTAACAGACAAAAATGTTATAAAGAAAAATCTAAACCACCGCATATAAACGGTGTTTGTTACAACAGATCAAAATAAATGGCTCACGATCTTCTCTCCAACCTCTTTTCATTAGATCTTTTCTCCTCTGCCTCTCGTCGTTTTTGCTGCCTGTCCAACACAGAACAATACTTATTGTATCAAACGTTTAATTCAGTAGCTAATTTAGTATTTATTGTATCAAACGTTTAATTGCCGGGTATTCCAGCCATTTGACTCCAATTTCATGAGTAACATCAACCATAAATAGGGAAAATATTATAGTTGAGATTTTGAACTCAACCTGAATCATTAACAGAAACTTCAGCAATTTCTTCTTCACAGAAAATAGAATTTGCTAATAATCCAGAAAAATTGAAACTAATTAACTTGCATAGAGTGCATTAAGAATATTGAGAGTATGATAACCGCTTAAACTTGAGTTGGTAATTTACAAAAGATTTACTAACTTAGTTGCCTTTCGTCAAACATCTGAGCTGCCACTTAAACAGCCTTAGTAGGATGATAGATAAATTAACAAATTAGCCATCCGGTCAATCACACAATGGCTCTAACACAGCTACAAACTGCTCGAGCAGAAGAAAAATAGTGCAATATGCATTTGGTAAGTAGTCTGTACAGATATGAGTATTCAAAACCAATATTATATTCAGAAATCTCTGCAAATCATATGTTAATTTTAGATTCTAGTTTTCTTTAAGTAGATGTTACGTATTCAAATTGATAGTATGCAAAACATATCTCAAAATGTCTAACAAAATCAGATCTTAGAAATTGAAAGCATAACCAGAATCAAAAGATAAAAATAGAATGCATAAGGATGTTCAAGGCTGTTTATCAACTTACGCAAATAGCATGTATCCACCACCAGCATTAGCAGCAGATAAAATTGCAGCATGAGCCCCAATGGTAGATACAGAATCCTGCCCTACAGAGGGCAGAGGATTTTTTCGATCACCATCCACCTATCATTCACTAGAATTTTGTAAGGACAATGAAGAGTGTCACTGAAGTTTAAATTGCATTTGTTTAGATGAATACCTTATCCCATTTTGATTTTTTGTTCTGTCTACCATCCCGATTAATAGAATCAGCTGAGGGAGGCACCAAAGGCAAACCACTTGCAGTCACAGCAGAACCACCTATAGCAAAGAGTCAACATAAAAGCATTATAAGACTAGAACATATAACATTGAAAAATGACTTCTGAGCAAAAGCTTCACCACTGCACAAATAAACTAGGTGATTTTTGAACCTGCTACAGGCATGCTGATCCTGGGAGCACCAGTCACAATTCCTGATTGTGTAGCCCCAGGAACAAATTCAACCTTCTGTGCTTTCTTCTTCTCTTGCTCTTTCCTCTCACTTTCCCGCCTCATATCAGCTTCTGTATTATTTTAGATAAGAGACAAATAAGCAAAGAATAAATAATGGAAAAACCAATAAGAGCTACGAGATCACTATCACTAGCATTGAATCAGACTAAAATAGTTGAGATAGGAGTACTTGAAGTATTCAGTTTAAGCTAATTTACAAAAAATTGCCCGCAACCATACCAAAATATTGGCATACCAAGAATAAAAGCTTAAACTAAGTAAGCATTCATTTTGCCAAGTCAAGACCAACAAAATTTGACCAAAAAATGAGGGTGAAGGACGGGACAACAAGGTAGTGCAAGCATGCAACAAAAGTCGTGATTTCTCTAAATTAGCTGATATTCAAGATACTTGGTTTGACCAATTATACTTCAGCACAAGTTCTAATAAGTTAGCCATGCATTTCAGCCTAAATGATAATCTCAGTTATTTTTACAACAAGAAAAACACATTCTACAATTAAAAATCATTTTAGAATTGAATCCAAAAAAGTAGGTTTGCAAAATTACATACTTTTAATCACCTGTCAGCTTACTGGAATAAACATCCAATGATGACCTAACTTTCAGTGTACAGGCATTACAATAGTATTTATGATCTATTTAAAAAAATAATGTAAAAACAGGAGTAAAATAGACACAAGCGCACAACTATAGGGAACAACAGCAAGAAAAATGGAGAGAAGAATCAATTAAGGACCTATTTCATCATAGAAGTCGCTTGAATCATATCCATGAGGGTCAAATACATCTTTACTGAAGCAAGATCCTATTTGGTCAATATCCTGGTACCTCACTGCATGCAGCAAGAAGTCAGGGTTTCGATAGTCCTTCCTGTTGCGAACTTCTGCATTAAAACTTTTTCCAGCTTTCTTATACTCCAGAAATTTATTTATTTTTCTCTGCAATAACATAAATTTATAGAAAATGGTGACAACTGACAGGGGAAAACAAAAATTTGCATTATCTGAAACTAAACCACCAAAGAGAAAACTAAAATGTAGAAATATCATGCCCCCTACCCAGAACATAAAACTTTATTATTGAACTACATTGAAAGGTGGGGTAGAAGCCTTGGTTTTTTTCTTCCCCTTTTGTTAAATTGGAAAAGAAAATAGAAATATAAATATTTCTTTGAAAAATGATGCATAAAGTGTTTGTCTTAAGTGGTGCCCCATACTCCCCTTTCCACAATGGGCACCAAGACATCTACATTCTCAGCACTAGAATAAGCACCTGCACCAGTGTGAAGAGGGAACTCATTTTATTTTAGACATGATAGTTTCCTCTCTTTAAATCTGAAGATTTATGTAAACTGACTTTAAACTGCAATATACAAAATTCTAAAATAAGTGCCTTAAAAATAAGAGTGGGTAATGGTAGGTAAGTGACAAAAGAGTGTGTTTAGATTAGCTTATTTACTGTTCAAAAAAAATTCCTGAGAGAGATTTTGAACAAAAAAATTGTATAATTTTCTCAAAAGTAATCTTTTCCAAACGCCATAGCAGCAAGGGAATCCACTTTCTGCAATTAAACAGATATATGGAATTTAGGACTTTGCAAGCCAGATGCTACTAATAATACACTTCATTTCAGGCCAAATAATAGCAATATAAGCACTCAGATGTCAAACTTAGAAGGGAAAATAAAATTAAGGATCCATTTGGTTTACAGTTGGACAAAATTGATTTTGATAGATTTATAGAATCAATGGCAGAAAATGAACGATACACGATTTACGAAGCACGTTGGACGGAAGTGATTAAAAATCAATTCCAGTAGAATTGATTATCACTGTTCCTAATTGATAACCAAACGGGCACTAAATATGCACATAAAAACAAGAGAAAGAGGCCAAAGCAAACCCGTTTAATTCAGTAATTGCAAGCTAATTTACAATGTATCAAAATGGTATTCAATGACTATACTGTAGTTATTGAACTATTTTAACAGAACTCACTTGTAACTCCTCGGAGCATTTAGCTTTGGGTGGTGGAGGAAGAAACTTATCCAATGGATCAACAGATTTTTGCTCGTCTTGATCTGCTTCTCCGAGTTCTGCATCATCTGGTTTAACCTCAGCATCACTGTTCACGGTATCAAATTTCAATGGCTCAGAAAACTGAGGAGTATTAGCTTGATTGCTAGGTGTCAAGACCTGGACGGTTCCTGATGGTGTTCTATCTAGCAAATCACCTGCAGTAACATATTCTTTAGGCAATAATAGACATAAACAATGCACCTAAAATGGTAATAATTAAATCAAATAACTTAAATAAAACAATAGAAACTTCCGAAAAATGATAACAGGCCTCCTATTACTCCCCTTTCCTGTTTATATTTATTGCCATTTCTAAGCATGACAAGTTGTTAAAAGGAACCATCAAAATGCAGTTCCTCTGCAAGAGGAGTGTGACTTCCAAACCCAGTAAAATTAGCTACTGCTGTGAGCATTGAAGAAGATAGATGGGACCCACAAATTATTGTCTTTCGTATGTATCTTGGTCATCATGTTTCAAACACTGGGATCCTGGTGTAACTTTGTTTTCAGCAACTACAAGCTCTTCACATTGAGGACAAGGTGAATTTTTACAGCGTTGTGTGGTTAAACAACCCTAATAGTTAGTTAGTTAGTTAGTTGGGGAGTTAACTAGAGAATGAGAGCAATAGGTTATAAATTATAAATAATAGGAAGGGAAGATTCGAGAGCTTGTCTTGTGTATTGGAAAAGAAACCAAAGAGGGAGAGTTTTGATTCTCTCGAATAACAGGTTGTAATAGAGGTTTTCTATCAATTAACACTATTTGTTTCTACTGTATTATGAACAAGAACCTATCAATGGACTACAAAATTTGCCATTGCCACGTCTTACAAGGAAACATTTAAATAACCAATACCTTGATGTGGTTAATGCCAATGAAAAAATTGCATCTATGTATCATTCTATTGTTTGGATATATGACTTCTTCCCATATCCTCCAAATCAGGAGAAAGAAAAGGGAGATTTAGGATAGAATTGAATATGATGAATTCCTCCAGGTTCAATTCCGTCCTATTTTAAACAATCTAAACAAGGAAACCTGATTGTCATTTCATTTCATTCCATTCAACCTCTTTCCATCAATCCAGACCTAGCCTAATTAACTGAAAAGAATAATATACTAATGAACTGTTTTAAGCCCCACTATTCTACAATCTACATGTATAAGCAGCATGACAACACTGCAAGGAACTAAATGGTAATATTGCTGAACACCAAAAAGACTAGGCAGTTGATCAGCTGATCCTTTTATCATCACCATTATTATTAGCACAAACAGGCATACAGAACTAAAAATGGATGATGTTCAAACAAATTAGCGGAAAAGAACATGGCTTAGCAGTCTGCATTTATAATTGAATGCTGAACAAAATTCTACTTACCATTGGTCACGTGAAGCTGGTCCCCAAACATGACTCGACCACTACCATCTATCTCTCCCTCCTGCAATCAGAACCAACAAACACCCACTATTACATTTCAGTTTAGAATATCTAGCTTAGGAGAGTAGAAAAGATTCAATGAGGGGTACTACCTCAGGCTCAGGTGACATTGCTACTTCATCATGGCCATAGTCCACTATCGTAAGCGTCCCTCTCCTGCTAATTCTCGAATCCGAGGAAACCACCCGTTGCTCCAGCGGCGGTGAGACCAACGTGTTTGCCTGCGGCGTCGAAACACCTAACCTACTCTTCTCCGTCGGAGTGGACCCATCGTCGGCGGCCTCGTTACCAGAATCAACGACCGCCATTCTATCGGCGTCGGCCGCCAAATCTTCCTCCGCCGACGCGAATCTCGCATCTCCAGCGGCGTCTTCTTGCTGCTCCCCGCGCTTCCCTACGTCTTCGTCTTCTTCGACGTCCTCCATTTCGTCGTCTCCATCGTCGTTGTACATAGACAATAAGGCTATGCCTTCCGATTGCTTCTTCCTGGACGCCATTAAAGCTAGGGTTTTTGGAAGGGAGGACGGACTAGGATCTGTGGAAGGGTTGAAATTCGGCGAAGAGACAGTGTTGAGGAGGAATGAGTGACGAAAATTAGTAGCGGGGATTTTGAATGATATGAAAATGCGAGAGAACGCAAGAAGAATCGTTGGGGAGTGGAAACCAAACCCGAACCAGAAGAAGAAGAGCAAAGATGAGAGAATGATAATAAAATAATTATTCACCAGTGTAAAACAGATCGAATTGGACGAATATGTAACGTATAATGTGAGCCCAACTCCCGTGATAGCCCATAGGCCTGGACTTAAAAGGTTGAGATGCCAAAAAAATCACATAAAAGATAAAACCCCTTTTGACCAAAAGAAAAGATAAAACCCTGTTATTATATGGATTACGGTTTACAACAACTATTTACCAAATCCTTTAGCCAGTGTTATAAACTCGGACCGATGATCGACTCGGTCATCGTACTGGGTTAATGGGTTACTGGTTGAACCGGTTTTGGATGGTGGGTAGATGGGGTAGATATAGATGGGAGGGGGCGTATGGTTAGATATAAAAAAAATAAATTTATACTAAAAAAATATGATATAAAAGATATATGTAAAATATATAGATAAATTCAAATTTTTTTACTGTAGATAAATTCAAATTTGAGTTTGATATAAAAAATAAAATGATTAGTATAATGTAATATATATCATACATCTTTTTTCCAAAAATTATTAACTTAATAATTAAATTTTTGAATTAGTGAATAATGTTATATTTAAAAAAAAACATAATGGATGCAACTTGGAAGCTTTAAATGGTTTACCCGTATCAGATATATATAATATTTAGCACATATATTCCAAATGAGTAAGTTGGTTCAGTGGTAAGCGCATGTTTTCATTCTTCAAAGGTGAACAGGTTCGAATCCTTGCTCTAACACTTGAGATTATTATTTTTAAGTATAAGGCAAATGCGCGCACTTGATGTCAGCCCAACTCGGAACCGGATCGGTTTTAACCAGTTTGACCGGTTCATGACCGGTTTGATAGCATAAATGAATCTAATGGTTGGACCGGACCGGCCAGGGAACCGGTTCCCGGTTCAACCCCGGTTGGATCGGTCCGAGTTTAATAACATTGCCTTTAGCTACTTTAATGAAGATTAATAGAATGAAAAAGGATTACCTGTTACAGCCTTGCAGGGCATCCCCTCGAGCTAGGGTCAGTCCTCTTGTGCTCGGGCATCAGAATCTGTCACCAAATGCAGGCCTAGATCTAGGCCTCTTGTGTGGGTTGCAGGGCATCCCCTCGAGCTAGGGTCAGTCCTCTTGTGCTCGGGCATCAGAATCTGTCACCAAATGCAGGCCAGATCTAGGCCTCTTGTGTGGGTTCAACTGCAATGGTATTCAGAGATCAATGAAAAAGGATTACTCCCGCGTAGGGTCAGTCCTCTTGTGCTCGGGCATCAGAATCTCACTCCTCTCATTGGACTGTCACCAAATGCAGGCCTAGATCTAGGCCTCTTGTGTGGGTTCAACTGCAATGGTATTCAGAGATCAAGCAGGCAATGTGCAGCTCTGTTCCGCAAAGAAGACTCCTTGCCTCGAGCGTCACTGCAGAAGCTTTTGGGCCTTGGGCCCGGATGTTATAAAAAAAGTGAGTTTTAGGGTTTAAATTTGTTTGGAAAATTGGAGAATGCGTGAAGCTGCAGCGTGCTATTGTTGCTAGTTGCTACCCTTTCTTTAATAAATTCGGGCTGCCCGACTCGAACCCGAATTTATATCAGATTTTTCCTTTTTGGTTAAAAAACCCACAAAAAATATGGGCCTTTAATTTAAAATCCCAAACCCTACAATTTTGCGGGTTCGAGCGATCTGGCCCATTGTGCCGACTCTAACCAAAGACACATCTAAACAAATATAAAAAAGTTTGGGATAAGGTGAGTCATCACCCTAAATGAATGGAAAGAAAACTTAACCACACTCCTTTATTTGGAATAAGGGAGCCAACCCACTTAACCCGTGAGTTAAGATTGGTTCGAGCCAGATTGACTCAATTTTTTTCTTATTATTCACTTTTTTTCTTCATTTTTCCCCATTTTTCTACATTTTTTCTACACTTTTATTTATTTTAAAGTAGGTGACCTATCCACTTAATCCACAAAATTGTGATGGGTTGAACCGGGTTGATAATTTTTTTAGCAAACTCAACTCAACTCACTTTTTCACCTAATTAACCTGTGGTGAGTCGAGTTGACTCACTTTGACACCTCTTTATATAAGGGTGATGAGAAAATTTATGGTAGTTTAAAAAAGTTGATTAGTTTTCCTTCGTTTGAATTCGTGTATAGTAGGATTATGATAAATATTTATGGTATCGAACTTCCTGATAGGGTGTGAATTCGAGTCGTACCGAGCCATTTTTGAACTAGATTGACTCGATTTAGCGGTGTGCTGGAATTTTGTTACTTCAACCCAACACTTTGTGGTTTACAAGTTAAATGAGCTAGTTCTTGGATTGCTCACTTTTTAAAATATAATAAATAAATAAATTTTATTAAAATAATTCCACCCATGTAATAAATTAAATTTTTTAATAATCATGATCTAAAATTACAATATAGAAGTAATATATATATTTTATACTATTCTATAATTTTATTAATAGAATAAAATATATAAAATAACAAAAAATGAAACACAATAATAAAAATAAAATAAAGTTCATTAACTACAATAATCAACCAATGTTATGAATGAAATCTTTGTATATTTAAAAGTAATGTAGTTGAGGTTATCCTAGGGACATTTCTTCCCACCTAAAATGAGGTTATTATGGTAATTTTGATTTTTCTCTTTTTTAATTAGGTATATTGTTAAGTGTGTGATATAGGTTTGTGATGTTGTGTTTTAAATGTTGTGTTTGTAATTGGTGAGAGAATGACCATTAATTCAACATGAATTTCTATAACTACATATTTATCATTGTTTATTGTATTTGTACTTATAATGTATTTTAAATATGTAACACTTGAGATTCACGAAATTTCTCGACTTCTTTCCATGCTTTATATACCCATTGTTTCTTCCCTTTGCACTTGCCTTTGAGCCTTCTGGTTGTCCATTATTTCTTCTCTTTGTAAATATATATTTCATCTTCTTCTCTTTTTCAATTTGTTCCATTTACTACTATTTTTTCTTATTCTCTTTAGGTTTTACGTTCATATCGTTGAATCGCTTCCATGTGTTTTTCCATCAAAACTGGGGTCATCTTAGTAAACATGCTTATTGATTATTTATTTTTTTATCATATTTACCAAGGTAATAAATATTAACTCATTCATAAAGAAGTGGGTAAATGGGTTTGATAACCTCTTTTTGTTTTCCACTATTGGGACTATGTTTATATGCCTCTTTAATTACCTTGCACATTGAATTAAAATTTATCTTTATATATATATATATAGAGTCAGGATCCGTTGACACCAGGTGTCAAACTTTATGAGTTACACCTCTTAATAACTTTTTGAAAAATGTGAATTTGACCAATCCAACCGTTGAATTGAAAGTTCTTATAAAGTAGATCAAGCCTATAAAATTTCATAAAAATCAAAATTAATTGATACTTCATCAAACTAATTTATTTTAACGTATAATATGTTTTTAAAATAAAAGTAAAAGTCTACTATTAGATAATATACCTACGAATGTCCAAATTATCTGAAATTTGATATACATGATCATGGAGGTAATATAATGTGATTCAACGGTTAGATTGATCAAATTCACATTTTTCAAAAAGTTATTAAGAGGTGTAACTCATAAAGTTTGACACCTGGTGTCAACGGATCCTGACTCATATATAAGTAAGGTAATTTCGAGGTTGTCCTATAAGTAGTTTTTCCCTCCCAAATAAAGGGTCAAAATATATTTTATAATTTATTAAATACATATTAACATATATCATATTAAAGTCTTTTATTTTAATATGATGGTTTTTTCCAAAAACACCTTTTCAACTTCCATTGTTGAGATTATTATATTACTTCCCTAGAATTTTGCATATCTTAATGCTAAGGGCTTTTCACATTCATCACCAAAATACTATCCCAATTTGAGTGGAGTTTCAAGATTCATTATTCCTTTGAGTGTTTCACACAATTTTCATTTGCTAACAATTTTCACCTTTACATTATCGATTCTTCTTTTGAATTTGTCTGCTTTTATGTAATTCATAAATAATAATATTAAATGGATTAATATATTTTTTAAATTTAAAAATAGAAAATATATTTTATTTGAAATATTTCAATATATTAATTACTTTAATACCTTTAAACAAATATTTTCTTTAATATAATTGAGACATTTGAATAAAAAAATTATTTATATCTATATTGTAGGAGTAAAAATACAAATAAGTATAATAAAATAAAATTAATAAAATTTATTTCATAAATAATAAATATTAACTTCATAACTATTTTTATTAAATTCTCAAGAAAAAAATATTATTTAATTTTTAATTGTATACATAAAATAATGATAGAAAAAATTTATATATATATTAGAAGTAATTCCATTTAATAACGGGGGTTGGTTCAAGTGGTACATGTGTTTCCCCTTAAGCAAGGTTTCGGGTTCGAGTCTTGTGGATGGAAAAAGTCCCCGCTGGGAGAGTTAGCCCCACCATGATGTGGATGTTCCCGGCTCGAACATATATATATATATATAATATTCTGGAAATTTATATTTGATTTAAGTTCACTCATATGCTTTAATTAAAAATATTTTTCATTTTATTTTTTCTTAATATATAAATCTTTTTTTTATTATGATTTGTATAAAAGAAACAATGATTTTATGTAAATACACCATTAAATAAAACTTATTATAATTTTTTGAATTTATTATTGTTTGTCTTAAATCTTAAATAAAATAAGTGAAAATAAATAAAATATAAAAGAATATTTTTAAATATTTCTTTATTCATACACATGAATAATGTAAATATTATATATTTTTTATATATATGAGATAAGTTGATATATTTCAATCCTATTTTAAGTGTAGTTTATAAACAAAGGTTTTCAACATTCAAGCTATGATTTTGTATATTTCATTATATTTTTTTTTTTTTAAGTATATCTTACCGTTATAATTTTTTATATTTTAATATTTTAATTTATTAATATTATAAGTTAATTGATATGTATGTGCTAATTTTTATCGAAATAAGCGATTAATATGTATATACTTTTAACAAATTTCTTATGCAAAATTGATCTATAAATTTAGTGAAGGTATACCTCCATATAATAACATTTTTCAAACTATAATTCTTTTTTATAAATATGATAGTATATTTAAAAATCCATCGGTTGAATTCATTTAAGTTGCACTTCACTATTCATTTTAAAAAGTGAATACTTTTTATATTTTTGTGTGTTCATACAACAATGTGACTTTAAAAAATATGTCTTTTCATTTGTAGATCAAATTAGGAAGTAAATAAATAGATAAAAAAATAATTACTTTTATTTATTTCTACGCAAAGAAAAATACTGATGATTATATAAAATATTTTGCACACGATATTATTTCCTTATTTTAATTTGTAAATTATGATTACATATATTCATTATCCCACTCAAACATTTCAAATAAAAAAGAAGTCAAAGAACCAAAATTTCAATAGTTTACATAAATAAACTCAAACAAGAAATTGTATATTAAGCATGTGAAAAAAAATACTATAACATTATTGGAGTATGATGATTACTATTAAGCATTATGGCAAGGAAATTAAAAAAAAAGTAAGCTATTTAGATACAATTATAATGTACAAGTCTTTTGACTTAGTTAATGTTTTTTGTTTAACCACATGTATCTTCCACGGGAGGCAATGCTGTTAGAGCTGGGAACATCTAGTGGGGCTAGCTCTCCCAGCGGAGATTTTTTCCATACACAAGACTCTAACCCGAGACCTTGCTTAAGGGGAATGAAACATGTACCACTTGATCCAGCCATAAACTCAGTTAATGTTGAGAATTGAAAATCTTTTACGTTTTTTAGTAAAAAATTATAAAAATAAACTCACATTGTAGTGAGATTTTTAAAGTATAATTAATTATAATGTAAATATGTGTAGTGGTAATATATATTTTCAGGAATTTATTTTCTCTAACTGATAGCTTTTTATATATGTTGTTTCAACTCCTTTACATCACTTCTTAACATCTTATATGTTGTGAATGAATAGTTGAACCTTTGTTATTAAAGCACAAACACAACAAAATTAATTCCTTGCATCTCGTAAAATAAAGTGCCCTAGATTTATAATATAACACTTCAATTAATGCCAAACAATAATTTGGAGTTATGCTATAAATGAAATACTCAATCGGAGAATTTTACTGTTTAATAACATTAACGATATCACACTTGAACCTACTATAAAATCTATATTGATATCCTATGTAAATTATTCATCTTTTGTTATATATGTTGTGACTTGTGAGTAACTTTTTTAAGTAGAAAATACAACTTCGTAAAATTTAAATGTCATTTCTTTAATATTAATAAATGATTCAATTAACAATACCTTTATATGTGTGTGTCCTTTTGTTTATACATTTCATGTATGTTTCATAACTTTCTCTTGTCAATAAAAAAATTATTCAATTAACTTTTGTTTTATATATAACTTATAATATTTTTCTTTCATTTTTCACAAGCTTTAAAAACATATTGTATTTACAACTTTATTTCTTATTTATTTATTTGCTAATTTTATGAGTTTTATTTTATAATATTTCATAGTATAAATAATTATATAGCTCTAATACAGTTAAATTATCTATGATGTGGTATCAATTTTTTTCTCAAATTAATTTTATTGTCAATAGATATGTTAGTTTATAATGATTAGTTAATTTATTATATTATATAATGTTTGTTTTTTTGTAACAAATATAATAAATTACTAACAAAAATAAAACTCAATAATTATTTATACCATTACATTCCCGTGCATCGCACTGGTTTACGCACTAATTAGTTTAATACACAAAGTATTAACCTTAAAATAGACACTATTAAAATAAGTAATTTCAGATTTACCACTTATAATTTTATTAATTATAAAAAAGAAGTCAGGCCAATAGTCTAAGAGCTGGGTCACTCAAAAATTTAAGTTGGAGGATTTGGGCTAAAATGAATTCAGATTAAATATTTCACAGTCAATCGAAGGTGATCCATTTTTACACCCCTGCTGCCTTGGTACACACTACACAGAAGCATCCGAGTATTTGCTTCCAACTGAAAGATACTTATATATTATAGACTTAAAAGCAACTCTGTCCCATGAAAAAACTTTCTGAAAAATAGTAAAGTGACAATAATGACTCAGATTTGTAGCATATTTAGCAGCATGTATAAAGCAAAAGGCAAAAGAGCTCCAAAACTGAAGCAATTCCACTTTAATGCAAAGATATCAGATATTGGTGTCTTGTGAGAAATTCAGAAGCATTGCTATTAAAAATCTAATTTGCGATTTTCATTTTGTCAGTGAAATACTAGCATTGTTTTGACAATTATAGAAACTCGTTACTTTCTAATCGAGCTGCAGCTGCTCATGGAGAAGTGATATTAGATATGGGATTAATTGTTTTTTTCCGGGAATTACTTTTGCAATGAATAAACCGGTATATATATATTTTCCTGTCTTGGTTCTGTTATTTCACTTACTATTTGAGAAAAAGGCTGACATAATTGTAGGGGAAAGGCATAAATAACAGAGAATTTTATGGGAAGAAAATGTCTTCTAGAATTTCACTTTCTCACTCAGCCTTGGGAAAGACAAATAAAGAGGAAACAGGGTTAAGAAAAACAAAGTGCTTTGAAAAGGGGGAGAGGACCACACGGTGATGTTTTTTTTCCTCCCTTCAGTTCTTTTGGATAATTTATTTAGTGTGTGGTTGCTCTCCAAAATCAATTTTAAATGTGGATCCGATTTAATTTAACGTTGTATAGACGGTCAAATTCATATTTAAAATATCATTTTACAGTAAATCAAACACGCACTACATTATGATTTTGGTTAGACAGATATATGAATAAGATCAAAATAGAAATATGAAGATGTTTCTCTCTTTTATCTGTATAAAATTTGTAAGATAAAAAAGTTATATCGTTTAAAAAAAATCAATAATTATAGACTTATAGTCATTTTATAGGAGTTAAATTTGTTTTATTGAACTTAAGTTGGGGCCCAGGATAATAATTTCTATCCACCTCTGCTCTGAGTCTCTATCGCATGTGGATTAGAGGGCACGGAATTCTAGCCTGGCTGGCCAAGGCCAACTCAAAAGAAGCTGAAAGTAAAGTGGACAATGACGTGCAAAATATCCCAAATTATTTTCTCATGCAATTACAAATTTTAAGAGCTAGCACTATTCATGCATGTCACGTCAGGGAAGAAGAAACAATAAATAACACAACTCATAAATATATCCTAATTATTTATTAATCAATGTTAATTACCACAGCATGTTGTTCCCATCGAAATCGGATTAATTGGAATTCAAATCATTGTATTAGAGACACTGGAAGCATTTTAACGAAAACATAGCTAGTATGAAACATGCGTGGTACAGAAATTCCCTAGTTCTAGGTTTCTAGCTATTAGTCAATGCCGCAAGATTTTATGCATATATATAAATGCCATTTTATAGTCACAAAAGTCAAAATAGTTTGACATAAACTACTAAATACAACTAGAGCGGTATGCTAGTTCAACAATCGCCTGCTAAAAATAGCACTAGAATGTAAAAACAAACACCTGAAATTATTACAATGTAGGACTTTCAATTTCATTTTCATGAATTTTTTTAAGTTGGTGGACGAACTATTCTTTTCTAATGTACATGATAATGTCTGAATGATCCCCCCTTAATGAGATATTCCATCGAAATTATCTAAAACTTGACCTCTTTATCATGCTAAACAACTAGGCAACAACTTTTGAAAGCCACTGATTCATATTGACCACAATCTACCCCACTTGACCACATCATTTTAGCGTACAATATTGACAAATTAAATCAAGATTGGACTTACCTTAATTACCCAATGAGAAATTAAAACTCACTGAAAAGAGCCACGAACACATGGTCCCTTACTCCCTTTGTTTCAATAAAACAAACACGTAACCTGCAGCAAATGGATCGACATGCAAAGACATAGGTGGATCTATCTGATCCACCTCGATCTCTCTGTGTTTCTTTAGGGAGAATATTCTTTGCCAAAGATAAATAAATCAACAAGGAATAAAGCAAAAGGAAACAAAGTGAAGAAAGAGAGGAAAACAAAAATGAAAAAGAAAAATAAACAAAGAAGATAAAGAATAAAAATGATGGAAAAAGAATAAAAATGAAAATAAGAAAAAAAAAAAAAAAAAAAAAAAGAAGAAGATAAAGAAAAAAATGATGGAAGCCCTCTTAGAAGACAAGTAATAAGTGGGAATCTCTGCCCTCCCTTTGCATGCTCACCCAAAAAAAATTACTACTTCACAACACTCCCATTGCATTGCCCCATTTCACAGCCTTCCCCACCCATCCACTCCATGTTTCCCTCCTACCCCACTTCATTTTGTCCACCTTTTTCTCCTTTTCACTTTTTCTTTTTCCTAAACTTTTTGGTATATACATTCCAATCATAATCAACAAAATATTTGTTTTTTTTTAATCCAAAACTCCATCGCCACCTCCTATGCAACGAGGAATTACTCATCGAGGTTAAGCCTCCAACACTTAACAATCGCGTGGGCTTTGAAATTGAAACACTCCAAAAAAAGGGAAAACGAGTCAGGGAGGCGAGTCAACTCAGTCAAGCCCGCGGCTAGGATGAATGTCTTTGAGAAGGCCCAACACTTGTTGCATGGTGGGCCTCTTCCCCGGTGACTCGGCCGTACAGAGATACGCGACTCGGAGGTCTCCACCATCTCACTCTCCGAGTCAGCGCCACCGAGTCTGAGCCTCTCGTCGAGTGCCCGCACCCCGTGGCCCTCCCTAACCAGCTTCCTCACCCAAACCACCGTCTCCGCCGTGCCGGGCTTCCCCGTCAGAAGCTCCATCAGCACCACCCGAAGCAATACACGTCCGTTTCGGTGCTGCAATTCAGGGGGCCTTGTTGCTGCCCGAACTTCCGGAACCCGAAATCAGCGATTCGAGGCTCGAAATCATCGGCGAGAAGGACGTTTGGTGTCACCAGGTGGCCGTGAACGACGGGCTTCGAACCCGCGTGGTGGAGGAAAGCTAGCCCACGCGCTACCCCAACCGCGATACGGTGTCGTGTTGGCCACCCCATCTTTTCAGGGGAAGAGGCTCGCGAACCGACGCCGTTTTGAATCTCCCACGTGTCGCCACTCCAATCCTCCACGTTAGTCCCCCCGTCGGTAACTCATGCAGCCACCTACCTAAATCCCCGTTTGACATAAACTCGTACAACACCAGCTTCTCCTTCCCTGAAATTTCAATTTCAATTTCAATCAATAAAAAAAAATCAATTCAATAGCAATTCAGGAAAATATTGTAGTAATGTAATACTATAATGCAACAATTATTCAATACTATATTCAGGAAAAAAATCATTTTCATGCACAATTAATTGATTTTTTTTATATGTAACATTTATTATAAAATAGTTTTTTAAATTATTCATATATGAAATTAAATGCTACTACTATTAGCCACTGATTATAAAGACTTTTTGTCATTTTTGCAAATACCCTGCAACAAAATTTGAAAAACTAGAAAAGTACATGCATGGATTTCCAAATGTAATCATAACCCATAGCCAGTGCTAGATTTAGGCGAAAATGGTTACACAATAGGTTCATTGAGTACGACATTACAAAATAAAACCCGTGAAAGCATTTAATGAGAGTAGGTTAAATCAAAGGACACTGCAAATGAAAATCAGAATTTTGGAAGCATTTGAATTTTTTTTGTTTTTTAAAAAAGTAGGGTACCTGCAATGCAGTAACCGGAAAGAGGCAAGAGATTGGGGTGCTTGAAGTGGGAGAGGTCAACGAAGGTAGAGACAGCGTCATCATGATCAACGTCTCTAGCGTTTTCAAGGACCTTGATTGCCACGTGGATGTCTCCAGGCAGTACAGCTCGATAGACGGGTCCACACCTACCCTCTGCGAGTTGAGAGTCTTTCCCGAAGTGTGACGTGGCAGCCATGAGGTCGACGAAGGTGAGGTTCATCAGCGGCTTCTCGAACATCACCACTGGTGCTGAAGACGGTTCCTTAAGGTCAGCCACCCATGATGTCCCTGACTCTGTCTCGAACGCGAACGGCCCAGATTTCTCCATCTTAATGGTCAATGGAATCATCGGTTTGGAGATTGCCCATTTGTTCCTTTTCGCCAATTGCCTCTTCTTTCTGTAACACAACAATGCCCATACGCATAACACGACAAGGACAAGCCCTGACGCAGAGGACACTGCCGCAATCATGGTTTTGGTTTTGCCTTTTGACTTATGTTTCTTCTTCTGCTTCTGCTCGGTGTGTAAATGAATGGACTTTGGTTTTTCCGTGTGGTGGGGTTGATAATGAAGGTTTGGCGTCTTGGATGCGTTGTAGTAGTTGAAGTTGTTACCGGCGTGAATGAATGCTGATTTTCCAAATTTTTTGAACCTGTCTAAGGTAACAGAGGATTTGAAGTTGTTGTGTGAGATGTTCAAGAACTTGATGCCCTTCAGAGGAGGGAAATCAGAAGGGAAACCACCATTCAAACTGTTGTTTGACAAATCCAAATGGGTGAGTGAGCGAATAGAAGAAATGGTTTTACGTTTCCTTTGATGTTGCAGCTGGAGAGATCGAGGTAGGTTAGGTTGGTGAGATTTTGGAACCCAGAGGCAAAGTTCCAAGCTTGTTGTGGGAAAGGTCCAGACTTTTCAGGTTTGAAAAACCAGAGAGCTGAATCAGATTGGTGAACCTGTTGTGGGAGAGATTGAGCGTTGAGCTTGGCAGATTCACTTCCAATAAGGTTGAGCTTGCCCAGAACCAGTTTGGCACCTGGCCTTGCAGATAATTCCCAGACAGATCGAGAATCTCCAACTTGGACATGTTCCTCAGATACCTCCATGAGATACTCCCACTCAAGTTTCTGAAAGGAAGCTTTATCGACCTAATCTCAGCCTTTGAACAGTTGGAACCTCTTGGTTGGAACCAGGAAGAGTTGAATCCAGAGACAGATTGAAAGGCCTTTGACACCAGGTCCTGGTCACCAGTACTGTTGCTGCATGAAGATTCCACGAGAGCAACAAGCGCTAAGAGAATCAACAATCTGCAAAAGGGCTTCATTTTCTTAGCTGCACCGTCTCAATCTGGCGTCCTATTATACCCCTTTGAATGAAAGAAACAGAGAAGAGGTGGTCTATTGTTGTTGGCGTAGTGGGACAGTTCGCGGTTATAGTGAAGTGGGAAGCAACGGCGTTATGTTTTTGACGGAGGATTTAACGGCACGTGAGCATGCTTAATGGAAGATGTACAATGGGTTTGACTGTTGAACATCATCAATTGGTGAATAGTGATGCAGTCAGTGCGGACTTTTTGTTTTGAATATTATTTTGTTTTCAAGTATCACTACTTTCTTCAGTAACATAATTAGCTTACCCACTGTGAATTTGTGAAATTTACTGGGCCAATGCTGCTTCTGTGGAATTAATATTTACTACTATATGATTATGGTCCTGAACTCAAATATATTTGAAGGTGACTGAAAGGGATGGGGTCCCAGTTCTTTAATTTGGGATTCAGAGGGTTAGAGAAACATCAATAGTGCAGATGATGTAATGCTAAAGTAGTTCAGATTGGCATGCAATAAATTGCCCAATCCCAAACCGCAATTGACAAAACCTTGTGCTTCTACCAACTATTTCAGAAAGTGCTTCAAATACCATCACAAGATGTAGTAGGGCATGTAACATCAATCTTAGCAAGGAACTTGCTTATGTGCCAGTTTCATTTATGCAAAACATAAGGGAAATAAATGATTATTTAGATTTCATCTTTAAAATTAATGTTTACAGTCCATATAAATATATTCTAGTATATATATCTGTAGCATTTTTATGATTCACTATATGATTCAGACTAAAATAACTTGAAGGAAAGTTATATATGTATTTGGATTTGGATACAAAAAGAGCTAGTTTAGACTTTAGATAGATAATGAAGTGAGTGAGTTTTAGGCATGGGACATCACTAGTTGACATATAACAAGTCTTGAGAAGGATTTACACGGTTGTAACTATTTCTGTTATGCTAGATGTCTTTATTTTTTTTAAAAAAAAAACTATTCAATTTTGTTTTATATGTTTGCATAGCCATTACAATGTACTGCAAATTGACCACTCAAATTTAGCAAAAGTTGCAGAGTGCAGACCTCAAGGGATGGGCTACAATCCTTTTTGGGATTAAAAAAGAAATTGTTCTGATGACAGAGGCAGAAGAAATTGACAATGTATTTGTTTAGTTTGTCAGTGTTTTTACTTGACAACCAGTCCTAGTTCGTCAAAAACTCAATATTCAACAACCAGACATACACTAAATTATTTTAGTTATATGCAATTTTGTTTTCAAAATGTAAGCTATTTTTCCTAGGCTAACCTCGAGCATACAATTCCCATAAATAAAAGGCTACATTGTATGTATCTAAGAAACATTTGATACAGTGGTTCTTGGATAAGAAAATAGAATAATCATGAGAGAACAATTATAGTTTGATTGCCCCTAGCTATTAGAGTCAATTAGAGTGCTTCATTTTCCTTTTGACTAAGCCTGCAGTTTTGCTGGTTTAAACGATGCCTAATCGATTGAATGCAATAGCTATAAGACAAAACAAATTAAATAGGAAACAGATTGATTGCTATTTGCTGAATAAACGATACAGAATAGGATTTGGGAAAATTTGCGGGTGAGTCAAGATCGATCAATTTGGGACATTTCCCCTCTCCATCATCTAATCTACTAATAGCTTTGGAGAAAAACAAAACACATGCAAATTACTGAGACTTTTGACCCAATAATGCCCAATCTTCCATTCCACTCACTTCTCATCAGTCAATAACGTCGTTTTTGTGCCCTCCCACAATTGGTAAACATCACCTATATAATTTTTTCACATGTTATATGCAGAAAGAAATATGTCTACCCAGTATGAAAAAAAGCAAAAAACCCACCCACCTAAAATTAAATCCCAGTTCCCTCGCTACCTCTTCAAGCAAGTTGACCTAACCTTATTAAATCGTTCGGATGAGTAAATTTTAGGGAGATATATTTTTTCTGTTTAATTAACTTCTGCTGGTATTATTATTAGGGGTCTCTGTATATTTTAAATAAAATTAAAATAAAAAAGAAAAATAATTCTGGGTAGTTATTTTTTAGAAATAATTATTAAAAATTTAAAATTTAATACAAAAATAAAATCGTCTAGTAAATGTAAAAACAAAAAAACTGATATACCCTTTATAATATAGTAGATGACTATTATTATTATTATTTTCACAATAATACTAGTGTAAATTGCTTTTATAATTATTATTACTTATGTTTTTATATTGAGTGATGATATACTGACAGTTTATAATTATCATGCATGTGCAATTTGAAATTAGGAATATTGTAAAAAAATTTAATGCAAATATTTTATAAATTATGAGCCTATATTAATTAAGTGCAATGATCGATGTATCATAATAAGACTATTATATTTGATCCTCTTTTTCGTATCTTAGCTGCCTCTGGTTCTTATCATGCCACTTCTTGCTGGTCTTTGTCGTAATAGGTTGAGTTTCTCCTTGCAATCATCATCTTCAATGTCATTACCATTGTCATTCTCTTCATCAATTTGAGAATTAATTCAAAAGTTACATCTATCCTAAAATTGATTCAAATGTTATCCTATTTGAGCAATTTTAGTCAACTTAAACTATTCGAGTAAATTAAAACAGCCTAAAATTTTAAACACACAAAAAAAAATTCATAAAAAAAATTAGCAAAGTAAAAATTACCTATTATATCAAAAAACTTAAATCCATCATTAACTCGGTGCCTTAAAAAAGTTAAAATTACCTTCAGAAAAAAGAAAGAACAAAAATGGGATTATCATTTTTGGGACCAACTTCTAGTTCTAGATGGTTTATTCAAATGTTTAAGTTCAAAACCGAACCCTCACTCCCTCAGTAATTGGAAGTTGGAACTACAAAATCATGCAAATATTAATATTACAAATGCATAGCTCCCAAGCCCTCGATTCTTAGCTGACTTTTTAGAATAGTGGACCACAACATAAAAGGGGTTATCCGTAAGAGTACCATAGACTAGTGGAGATCAGATTTCAAATGAATCAATAGAATATATCCTCTTTCACAAAATGACAAATTACATGGAAATGATGCAATTTGTCAAACTAGAGACAAACCATAAGAGGTGTATATACGCATACAGGTAAAGTGGTTTCAAAATTACCTTCTGGTGGATTTTGGAAGTAGGCAGCAAGTAGCTTGCTCCACAAACTCCAGAATACTAGTGGGTATTTTCACCTGCTCTGGCACTTGTTTTTGGCATCTTCTCCCTTTTGCCATTATTATGTGTATTCCCATTAATTTTTCTGTGACTAAACTAAGTTATGGAAGCAAATATAAGTGGAATGGTATCCGCCTAATCCACAACCATCCAAAACCAAGATTCCAATAGAATTGACAACTCAGATTTGGGATATAATATTCAATTTAGAGACTGAGATTTGGGGGTCATTATAATAATAAGTAGAAACAACTTAAACATCTACCTGCACTAGTTGCAAAAAGGGTCTTCTACGACGGTTGATTGAAAATGGCCTATTACGACGATTGCTACAACCGTCGTAGAGTCAGGCGTCGTTGAAAATTTGAATTTCGACGACGCGTGAGGACCGTCGTAGAAAAAGAGAAACCACGACGGTTAAGCTGGTAACTGTCACGACGGTTAAGCTGCGGTAACCGTCGTGGAAAGTATGGCATTTTACGACGGTTGCAGAGAAAACCGTCGTGGAAAGTAGAGAACCACGACGGTTAAGATGGTAACCGTCGTTGAAATGCTCTACTTTCCACGACGGTTTTCCTTTCAAACCGTCGTAGAAAGTCCCTTCACAACTCCAAATTTCATACTTCCACGACGGTTATAACCATAACCGTCGTTAAAAGTGGGTTAGGCTACTAAATTCTATAGCTAATCCGTAGCTAACAGGAATAATAACAGAAAGAGACAAAATTTTTTGCAATTTTATTCCCACCAAAGCCAAAAGTTTTATGAATAATTTTAAGAGGTAACTTACATTCTTCTCAGCCATTCTTTCTTTATTGTTGTAGAAAATAATGGATTTTACTTTGATAGAAGAAAATTTTAAATACACATTTTTTTATTAATAACTGATAATTGAATGAGTTTCGACATATCTCTGCAGGAACAAAAGGCTATGCTGGAGAATGAAGCTTTGTGCAAACAAGTAAGAATAAACCTGAATCAAATCTATGAAATATGTCAAGTTAACTTTCATATCTAGAAACAACCTATCTTTTTGCTCATATTTAACATAAAAAATGGAATTTTTCAATCAGAATTGCCTGCCCTTCAGGTAGAGCAAATTTAGGTGCTAGCAAACAGAACAGGTAGAGATTTCAATTCGAATTTCCAGCCTTATAGTGCAAAAATACTTTGAAGAAAACTACAAACCTACAAAGTTCTTTAAAAACATTTAAAACAGTGCCAAAACTCATTTCTAATTATACCTTGAGTAGATGTCAACCCTTGAGAGGTAAAACTATCACCATGAGATTTATAGTAAAGTAGCATTTTGAAATTAGGAATATCATTTAGTATGATTACCCTCCTCTTCTTCTCTTTTTTAGGCAATGAATCCTAAATCCCTGTGCAAGCCCTAATTCCAATTTCCAATCAAGGGTTCACACTAACCTCACCACCTCCTTGGATGTAGGCCTCCATCCAGAAGCATGCCCAGGTCGTTCCTAGCTTCTTGAGTTGTAAATGTGAAAGTACTCCATGATGATGAAGATTGTTTCCATATGGTGATGTCACCTGAAGAAAACTTATTACTATTAAAATTCAATAGACAAGTAATAGACCTATTTTAACAAGCTGATATCGGAAGGTAGTCATTCAAGATCCAACCAAAGTTATATCTTGATAACATAAGTAGATATCAACAACATATAATAAACTATTAATACTTAATAGAAATGTAAAATGCCTCCAAGAAGTGCAGGCTTTTCACAATTATACAATGTTCATCGAATAACCAATGTAGCAGCAGTAGCAATGATGGATGATCTGAATAGGCTAGTGAGTTATCCACAGTAGTTCTACATGTTCAATTTCAAAGCCATCCCAATCATCACTTATCTACTTTGCTGATGCAACCTCCTGCTTCCTGCTCCCTGCTGCACCTGTTGTACTACCAATGTCTCTCAACTCACTACCAAATCCCACTTCCAACTACCTTCTCTGACCGTCTGTGGGATTGGAATCTAATGCCTGAGGTAAATCAAGAGCACAACAACATCTCCTTCAAGCAATGACTGCATCTGTCTCTTTTATATATATTATAACCTAGTAAATTTTGTATAGTCAAGACTTCCCTGTACAAGATTGAAACTAGCTCATAAATTAAATATACATCTCTCTGCCACAATGGCATCAGGCATCATTTACCAACAGAACCTGAGCCTCAGCCTCAGCTAACCTGATTCTAGTTATATTCCTTACTCACACTAAGTAACAAATGCCACAGTTTCAAGTACAACTAACTATTTATTGCTTCCAATCAGCTACTGTCTATGTGAATACAGACAGTGCCATGAGCAGTACCACATGAAAAAAAGAAAGTAAAAAAAGGCAGGTGCTTGTATTATCCCTCAGTTAGTTGTACATAACTTCATTTCCTATACCATCTGTGCAGGATTTAGAGTCAGAACATTAATCCTCCTCTCTGCATATAGCATCAATAAAATAAGTTTTATTAGTTAAATACACATAACAAAATTTATAAAGAACATTGAAACTATACACAAAATGTCAATAGCTTCCTCTTCCTGTCATAAAACTGTTAACGTCAATTGCACCATCCAATTTAACTTAGGTAAACCTGAGAGTCCACTTTGCACACCTTAAGCATGGAATAAAAAGTGAAAATTATTTATCATGCATGATAGTAATGAGAATGACTCATGATCATTGCAAAACATTACAATCACATCATATGCTTGTTGAGAATATGAAGTTGACACAAGCAAATTATTGAATTTCATGGTTGAATGTGAACAGAAACATTTTCAGAAAACAAAACTTTTGACAAACACACATGGAAGTTTTTTGAAAAATGTCACGTGAGACCATAGACGAATTTCAAGGGAACTCCAATGTTAAATTAAAATAGAATATACAAAAGTTTTAGAGGGGAAACCAAAATACAGTACATAAGAATTTCATGAATACACAAGAAACATATGTTGTGACAATTGTAAAAATAGAAAGAAAATATGAGCCAAAATGAAAAGTAAATTGATGAGATTAAAAGTACCTCCAGCAGCGGACCAATTTCTCTACACGTGCAACAATGTGCTTCCCATAGGTATACTTCTTCAGGCATTCAAGTGAACCTTTATTCGACTAAGGATTAGCTCAAGTTGCTGGTCATCACAGGTTTCCAACACTTTTGTACAACATAGTTTGCAAACTGATCCTTCATCATAACCTAAGACCAACAAAAATACAAGCAAACTTGTGATGACCAGCAAGGTCAAGTAATCATAAAACAAGAAGAAAGTACCAACTTAAACCAGATTTCATTTATGGAAATCGAGCTAATTATGCCAATACCCTTCCTTAAGAAAAAATCTTTTCCTATTTTTCTGTCAAGACCTTGAGGTTTCCTACAACCTTTGGTTGTCAGATTAAGGCATCATATGTTTGCTAGACTAGTCAGACTAGGAGCTCTACTACATGAACTTGGCCACAGGATTCCCTTAACAAAAATCTGATTAACTCAGTCCAGCAATCAATATCCACAGGATTCCCTTAACAAAAAACTTCGTCTTGACTGTACATAAGATAAATTATATGTCTAATCTAATAATTAAAAATAACCTTAAGATGTGGATTTGCAGGCAAAGTCTTGTTGAGCCAAACATTATGCATCCAATCAATATCCACAAAGATCCTCCGAACTGTATACATCAAAGGCACCAATGCTCTGACAAGCTACTTATTATATTCTCAGTGAGTATTTGGGAATGAGACTAAGAACAGGTGAGGGCTTGCACATCGAACAGCATGCTCATCCCCTCTGCCAAACCCACCCAACACATAAGCCAAAGGTAAGAACAGTCCCACAGTGGTTCCAACAGGCGCAAGTAAATGAAGGAGGAACGGGGAGGAGAACGGAGAGGGACGGTGGAAGAAGGACAGAGACGGTGGGAGATGGAGAGGGACGGTGGGCAGAGGAAGAGAGACGGCGGGGAGAGAGAAGCCTCATGGTGGGAGAGGGAGAGCTTCACAGAGGGGAAAGGGAGAGGTGCTTGAGTGAGAGAGAGAGAGGGACGATGCTTGGGAGAGAAAGAGAGGTGAACTCTCGTGCGGCGCTGTGTGAGAAGAGAGGGTCTCCTTTAGGTTAAACAAGATAAACCACGACGGTTCAAGGTTAACCGTAGTGGTTTCTATGATTTACTTCTGCACCGCCCATATTCGCTTTTAACACCCCCCTTACACTAACAATTATTCTATCTGCACCCGGATTTTACCTTCAGCACCACTTTTCGACGACGGTTACAAAAACAAGCGTTGTAGAAAGCACTAATGCTCCCATGCACCACCCCACATTACTTGTCACACCCCCCTTAGGTCTACCACGACGGGTGTCCACTGGGCCCGTCATGGTAGCCCACTATTAACTCCTGCACCACCCACGTTTTGCTATTCCTACCCCCTTCTTTGTGAACGCACTAATGCTTCCTGCACCACCCCATTTTACTTGTCACAACCCCCCTTAGGTCTACCACGACGGGTGTCCACTGGGCCCGTCGTGTAGCCCACTATTACTCCTGCACCACCCACGTTTTGCTATTCCCACCCCCTTCCTTTGTGAACGCATTAATGCTTCCTGCACCACCTCACTTTACTTGTCACACCCCCCTTAGGTCTACCACGACGGGTGTCCACTGGGCCCGTCGTGGTAGCCCACTATTACTCCTGCACCACCCACGTTTTGCCTATTCCACCCCCTTCCTTTTGTGAACGCACTAATGCTTCCTGCACCACCCACACTTTACTTGTCACACCCCCTTTAGGTCTACCACGACGGGTGTCCACTGGGCCCGTCGTGTAGCCCACTATTACTCCTGCCACCACCCAAGGTTTGCTATTCTCACCCCCTTCCTTTGTGAAAGCACTAATGCTCCATGCCACCACCCCACTTTACTTGTCACACCCCCCTTAGGTCTACCACGACGGGTGTTCACTGGGTCCGTCGTGGTAGCCCACTATTACTCCTGCACCACCCCTTTTTTGCTATTCCCACCTCCTTCATTTTTGTAAACATTTTTTCTGAGGTAGTGTTTCTACGACGGTTAATTTTCAACCGTCATAGAAACCTACTTTCAATGACTTTCCACGACGGTTATCTTTCAACCGTCGTTGTAAGTTACCACATAATTGCAAAAATGCCACCGCCGTCAGTTTCAACGACGGTTGCTCCTCAACTGTCGTGGAATGCCCGTCGTAGAAGGCCTTTTTTGTAGTAGTGCTGAAAGCTGATTCATCAGTGTGGGGAATTTGAAAACAATTTTTTTATCCACGTGTATCTTTCACGGGAGACAATCTTATTCAAAGTGAAGAACATTCATCTCATATGGTTGGACTAGCTCTCCAAGTAAAGATTTTTTCCATCCATAAAACTCAAAATAAAGACCGTAACGCTTAAATCAACCTTTATTGGTAATTCATGAAGTGTTATGCCCCCACAACAAAAATTGAATTTAGTACGGTGTCTTTTCAGGAATTATATATTGAGCAATGATTCACCATGTACAGTGGATCCATCGAAAATCCACACACAGCCCGTTGTGCCCTCTCTCCTCATTTTCTTTCTCTTTTTGTTTGATTGTGCTAAAATAACCGTGTGGTAGAATTGTTGTACGCATGATTTTATATAAACTTATACTTTTCCTTACATATTTTACACACCACTTGGATATTTGCCTGGAATTATCAATTATAAACCGTTTCAGTTGGATTAGAATGGTCAAGTATTTTTTTGTTTTTTTTATATGTCACGGTTACCTAATTTTATTATCTTTTATATTTAAGACTTTTTTAATAATAAAAGAAATGTTTATTTGTCATGGTTACCTGATTTTATTATTTTTTATATTTAAGACTTTTTTATAATAAAAGAGATGTTTATGATAATAATAAATTATTTTATAATTCAATTACAATTGAAGAACAAATAAACATATGAAAATGGTGTGCTGCATTTAAGATATATTTAAAATTTAAAAACATAAAAAGATGAAATATTTAAAATTATAAATATATGTAAATTACGAAGACTTTTTTAATCGTAAAACAATTGTAAAAATATATTTCGTGAATCAAGACACTACTATTTGTGTCTATTAGTTTAATATTACATATCAAAAATTAAATTTATAAACCTTGAATTTATAATTATGAAAAAGTTTTGACATAGATAACCCAAATATTTATGATTGACTAAGATTAAATAATAATATTTTAGAAGGATAAAAAATGTGAAAAAAAATAAAAAAAGGAGATGTTTAATGTAGAAAACATCATGTATATAGAAGCTGATTTGATGATTTTTTTTTTGGTAAGTGAAGCTGATTTGATGATAAATAACATATTTTGTTGGTCAATAATACATCAGAGAAGAAAGGAGACCAAAAAACAGGCCCAAAGAAACCAAAATCCCACTCTCACTCTCTCAGTAAGTGATGATAATCAATTTATTCATTATCAGACTTATTATATCCTTTTACAAAAAAAAAAGACTTATTAAATCCTTCGACAGAAAAAAGGAAAGATGAATTAAATCCTTTTTTAATTTCTTTTTGTCAAAAGAATTTTGCGTTGAATAGAAAAAAGGGAAAAGCCCAAAAGAACGACTTTTTATGTCTGATAACTTGCTAGTTATAAAGGCCTATTAAAGCCCATGAAAATCTCTTTTTAATGGGCCATATATAATGAACTACAATGAATAGATCTGGATTAATGAAGGCGGTACGATTCTGTATGGGCTTCTGTACCTCTTTACTTATTTCCTACCTAAATTCTTTTTTTGTTAAAAAAATAAAACTGGAATGCACCTATCTCTCTTTTAAGAGATACTTAAATTGCTTTGTTTTTTCCTTTTAATCAGAACATTTCTTTCTCTTAAAAATCAATATTTGTTTCATTTTAATTTATTTTAATATCACTTATTTTTATTTTCTAATATTAATTGTTTTTTTCTTCATTTTTTGCAAGGTTTGGCATCGATGAATAATTTTGAACCTCTTGCAACTCTGGTTTTAGAAAATGAAATGAATATTCTTGGTGAAGTACTGAAGTTGTCTCTTTTTAGTTAGTGGACAAGAATACAGAAGGCGACAAAGGTAAGACAAAATACAAAAGAGTAAACTAGCACTTAGGTCATTGACTTTGTGGGCATCGTGCAATTAGGTCCCTGACTTTAACCTATGTCATGCACTTTAGTCCAAACGTTAAGTTTCTGTTAAATTCTTGCTAAGGTGACACTCAATAAGGACTAAAGTGTAAGAATTTTGACAATGTCAGAGACCAAATTGCATGGTGGTCCCCTATCTTCTTCTTCCCTCTTCTATGCAGAATTATCATTCTTCTTTACTTTTCTCTTCTTCTTCGCTATTTTTGACACTTTCAGTTTCTCTTTCTTCCAAAAAACTCTTTCTTCTCCCGTACTTCTCTTGGTCTCCTTCTCTTCCATTTCTTCTGAATCTTCCAAAGGTCTTTTTTTCTTTGTTGGTCTCTCTCTTTTCTGTTTGCTCCTAAAATTTTCATATGGAAGGAGTTTAATTAATGTAACTAGTAATAAACAATGGAGAGAATGCAATTAAACCTTTTCTTCCATCTTCCTTTCTCTCTTTTCCTTTCAACCACACTGTAAACTTGTTGTTTTACTTCAATTATATAAGGAAAGAGGGAAGTGATATTAATTTTTGGTTCAAAATGTTTGATACAGATATGGATGATATTCTACCCATTAAGCATAGGTCTCAATTTGGCATGTTGCAAGAACATATGATACTTTAATGTTTAGATTATTTCATATGTGACAAAAGTACTGTAATTAACCAATCTTGTTTACAGAGTATATGTTGGAACGCCTGCATATTGAAGAAAGTGAAGTGCCAAAGATGTGTTTGGAGTTATATATTGAATATGGGACAACTATGGCATGATTGAAGGTATAAAGATTTGACATTGCCCTCAGTTTTGTCTTCATCATACTTTCTTCTGAAACACTGATTCACTATCAATGATGTAATATCAATAAGTTTTTATCTTAATTTCCTATCAGACCCTTGGTTATGAGTTTGACAATGATGAGTTTCATGCTTATGCGCATGGAAGATTACCATATGAGAAATTGAAGCCAGATTTAGTGTTGAGGAACCTTATGCTTTCCATGCCTCAACGTAAAATAGTATGTCTCAAAAAAGTTCAACATTTTGATATATACTAGTTTGTTTATTCAAGAAAATTTCATCATAATCAAAGACTCAAAATATTTGTAGATTTGCGTGAGGTTAAAACCACACAATTATGAAACTCCGAGATTGAAGCAAAGGAAAACCATATGGGAGAACTTGAAAGCTTTTGTTGCAAACCCTCTAATTTGCATAAAGAAGCAAAAGAGCGAAGAAGAAGAGAAAAACGAAGAAGAAGAATGAGAATTCTGCAAAGAAGAGGGAAGAAGAAGATAAGGGACCACCATGCAGTTTGGTCCCTGACATTGTCAAAAATCATGCACTTTAGTCCTTATTGAGTGACACCTCAGCAAGGATTTAACAGAAACTTAACGTTTGGACTAAAGTGCATGACGGAGGTTAAAGTTAGGGACTACAGGATCAATTTAGCAAAGTCAGGGACCTAATTGCACGACGCTCACAAAGTCAAGGACCTAAGTGTTAGTTTACTCAAATACAAAAGGCTAGAGCATACACTAAGAGAAGTTGAGATATCTATAAATTTGTTATACATTTATTTTTATTATGAATATATTTTGTTTATAAATTTCAAGTTATTCTTGATTTTTTCAATTCGAGGATGTTAGGATGCATAATGAATGCACCAAATCATTGTCAAGACATCAAAGTCCATCATCATCCCCATCCATTCACAAAATAAAAAAATGGAGGCCAAATCTACAAATTAACTTAAATTTTCTATTAAGCTCTTTTATTATATCATTGCGTGTGATTTCATCACCACCGACCACAAAGTTGACTTTCTATGTTGCGTTGCACTGTATTCTTCCTCTTTCCCCGCGTGAGCATGAACCTCACAACGCGACCGACTTTGCAGCCATCCCTTGTGATGGTATTACGAATACGATGATCTGGCGACACATTTTTATTTTGTTTGTTTTTCTTTCACCCCTTATATTATAATATAAGATATCGAAACAGGGAAAGTGGAGTATTTGGCAAACACAAACACAAACAATGTTATGAAGTATGAACTAACCATTCTAAAAACACTTAAACTATTGAAGAAAATTAAATGAATAAATATATTTTTATCACACAATAATCTATTAGATTTGAAACATGAAAAATACATAAAGTTAGCTATTTATGCTGAAATTAATTTTTTTTATTAAAATAATGGAAAATCAACTCTTTGACCACTCTAATGAAATCATGTTATGAAATATATGGAAGACACATAAATGGGTATAATATTACAAAATACATACAAGTTCCATGGAAATATAACATTTGTAGCTTCAAAAATAGTGTCTTTTTGGAAAGTTCATACCCATCGCATAGTGACAGCTATTTAGTTCGTTGCTACATTTGTTGTTTGAGAAGTGCACCTACCTACCTTCTCCACCCACCAATTAAGTGTAGGTGTCTTATTGCCCTTGAAAAGTAACTGTTATCATACAAGAAAGAGGTGGTGTACCAAATCCAATTCACCCCGCACAGGAAACCACTAGCGTGCACTCACGTTACACTTTGGTTTAATTTGGCAAATAAACTGTTGCATGGCTTCACCCTAATTTTGAAATTTAATCTGTGAAAGTAATTAAGGACAGAATGCTGATAGTACTTTATTTGAAATTTAACGACTCTTCATAGTTTTTTCCCCATATTGTTAATTTAGATAAGTAGTGTGCAATATGCAAATTGTGTGAAATTGAGATTGAAATACTACTTCATAATACTCTTTCACGTGGGATATGATGAATTATAGTACTATTTTCGCAATTACATATTTGACTTGAATTAGTACTTTCCAAGATACTAGTATCACCTGTTAACACGTGAGAGTCTCACAACTCTACCTTCTACGATCTAGAGGGATTGTTACGAGGAAACCCAAAAGAAAAAAAAAAGGAGGCTGGTTAATTTGCATTTGAAAATTTCAATTTTCAAACCGACTTAAATGGTTTACATGCAAATGCAGTGCACTATTACATGTCATTACGGATAGATACACGTGTTGATAAATCAGAGGGACGTTTCCAGCCATCTTATGTGTGCGTGAGCCCAATCAGTTCTAAACTATATAGAAGGAAATAGCCGTTATTTTGGAAATCTCATGTTAGGCTGTCAAACTGTTCAAATTTCTCCCCATCAAAATTAATTTAAATGATTTCAATGAACAAATCTAACTCATAAATAAAGGATCTGAAGAATTAGATGCACATGATGATGGGTAATTGGGTATTATCTAATTATATTGTGAAATAATTTATATTATAATTATAACATTATCATCAAAATATTATATTATATATATGAGATAACTAAATAAAAATTCTACTTAATTGAAATAAATTCACATATGCAATTCCATGCATACTCGAAGATTATATAAATTAACAAGTATTCCTTTATAGTTGTTTTGAATATAAGTAAAACATAAAATATTTATTAAAACGTATTTAAAATTGTAAAAAAAGTATTTTTAAAAATAAATTAATACATTAAATCTATCATAAAAGATAGTCTGCTAATCTAATTTAATATGGACCCAGATTTTTTGCGGTCATCATTTTGGTGCATTCACGCAGTCAGCAAATTCGGGTTATCTGATCGGACGGTTCAAATGTCAGAATGATTAAATCATATTTAGAAAAACATCCTGGCCGGTATCTAATCAGACCATCCGAATTTACTCATTGTATCAAAATTGTGACTGCAACAAATCCGAATTCAATTTAATATATATATAATAATAAAAGATCTTTAAAAAAATTAGTATATTAATCATTTACGTGATTAAAAAATTATTAAGTATAAAAATAGTATGTTTTTAAATTTGATAAAAAAATATGTAAGAGGATAAGAAAATCATCATGGTTAAATATTTTTAACCCCTAAAGTTTGATCTGAATTTAGTTTTAATCCCTAAACTTTAAAATCATTGGATTTAGTCACTCATATTCTGAAATCATCTAACTTTAATATCTGACGTTAACACCATTAAATTTTTCATTGACGTGAAAAATAGAATTCTCACTGAGCATGTTCAATCAATTTTAATTATCATGATGTGAGAATTATATTACACCTCAACTTTCTTTTATGATTTTTATTATATTAATACATAATTAGCTTATTAAATTTGTATAACCTAATAGGATTGAAAAAGAGATAAAGGGGGAATGAAAGTAGGCGTATGTGATATTCTTCTCATATTTGGAGACAATTTGAAAAGGGGAAAAAAAAGTAGCTAGAGACAACTGGATGCCTAACTCATCATTGGAGAACCTTATAATGCAGGGAAATTTAATTAAACCAAGAATTGTATTTCTTCTCATACAAGATGCCAGATGGTAATTCACTGATATTGTGAAACAGAAAATGGTTGTTGCAAGTTGCAACCTTCAAGTCCCGCGACAGCAGGAAAAGGAAAAGATGAAAAATTCCAAAAAAATATAAAAGGAAGGAGCTCGAGCTTTACGTGGCATTGCGTTAATGATTAAAAACATATCAAAACGATTAACAAGGATAATAAATAAATAAAATTTTTTAAAATATTTTGAAAAAATAGTAAACAAGTTACTGGTGGTATATACTCTCCCTTATAAAAGCATATCTCTCTCTCTCTATCAATTAGAGCCAAGTGTGATTAATTTGTTAACGCGCAGCACAACATAGAATAGAATACCTAAAACAAATTAAAACCACACACCCTTGTTCCTCAACCCACCAAAAACATTGTATGGAGGAGACCTATCACTAGAAACCACCTCCTCTGTTTTTGTTTTCGTCTTTTATTTCTAAGGACAAACCAAAAACTACTTTCTTCACCTTCAAATTTCAAATCATTGGCCATCCATGGCGGACGTACTTTCCAAAAAGACCACCCACACCAACCCTAGCAAGAAGGAGACATCGAATCTCTTACTGGGTCGCTTTGAAATTGGGAAGCTCCTTGGCCATGGAACCTTTGCCAAGGTCTACTATGCGAGGAACGTCAAAACAGGAGAAGGGGTAGCCATCAAGGTGATTGACAAGGAGAAGATCCTAAAGGGTGGTTTGGTGGCACACATAAAACGCGAGATCTCCATTCTCCGCCGTGTCCGCCACCCAAACATCGTTCAACTCTTTGAGGTGATGGCTACCAAAACCAAGATCTATTTTGTAATGGAATATGTTCGTGGGGGTGAGCTTTTCAACAAGGTTGCAAAAGGGAGGTTGAAGGAGGAAGTTGCAAGGAAGTATTTTCAGCAATTGATCTCTGCCGTTGGATTCTGCCACGCCAGAGGGGTCTACCATAGGGATCTCAAGCCTGAAAATTTGTTGCTTGATGAGAATGGTAACCTCAAAGTCTCTGATTTTGGGCTCAGTGCGGTGTCTGATCAAATCAGACAAGATGGGTTGTTCCACACCTTTTGTGGCACTCCTGCTTATGTTGCTCCTGAGGTTTTGGCAAGGAAAGGGTATGATGGTGCAAAGGTTGATCTTTGGTCTTGTGGGGTTGTCTTGTTTGTGTTGATGGCAGGGTATTTGCCATTCCATGACCAGAATGTTATGGCAATGTATAAGAAGATTTACAGAGGTGAGTTTAGGTGCCCAAGGTGGTTCTCACCTGACTTATCTAAGCTCCTCACTCGTCTTCTTGATACCAAACCTGAAACAAGGATTGCCATTCCTGATATTATGGAGAACAAGTGGTTCAAAAAAGGGTTCAAACAAATTAAGTTTTATGTTGAGGATGATAGGCTTTGTAATGTTGATGATAGCGCCCTTATGGACAATGATGATGATACAGCATCCATAGCATCTGTTGTTTCAGATTACTCAATATCTGAGTCTGACTCTGAGGTAGAGACTAGAAGGAGGAATGCTCCATTGCCAAGACCAGCAAGTTTGAATGCTTTTGACATTATATCATTCTCCCCGGGTTTTGATCTTTCTGGATTGTTTGAGGAAAAAGGGGATGAGGCCAGGTTTGTGACTGCTGCACCAGTTTCCAAGATCATATCAAAATTGGAGGAAATTGCTCAGTTGGTTAGGTTTACTGTGAGGAAGAAAGATTGCAGGGTGAGCTTGGAGGGCACCAGAGAAGGTGTAAAGGGGCCATTGACTATTGCTGCTGAGATATTTGAATTGACACCTTCTTTGGTTGTGGTGGAAGTGAAGAAAAAAGGAGGGGACAGAGCTGAGTATGAGAGGTTTTGTAACAATGAATTGAAACCTGGGCTGCAGAATTTGGTGGCTGATGAATCTGCAACTTCTTCAACTTTGTCCACACCTACTGAGCCTTCCTTGCTGCGTGTGCTTTCTGAACCCACACACAACTTATCTTCGGATATGGAATCTCCATGCTATATGGCTTCAGATACCTGAAGAGTGAGATATAGAGAACAGAAAAGGTCTTTTTCTCTCATTGTGTATGGTAATTGATAAATTTTTTTCTCCAGGATTGTCCTGCTTTTAGGTTTGCTCCTTGAATGGAGCACTAGAGATGCTACTGTCTTTGTAAGTCTAATTCCTATACGAAGAAGGCTAATTGAAATTTAGTTAATGGAAATGGAGTATATATTTCTACTTTTTGTTTTGGCACATTGCTTCGTACCTGTATATGGCTTTTCCTCTTTATAGCAAGTAATAAGAAAATAACAGAACAGTTTAGTGCTAATCCATGAAGCATTGCAATGGCTTTGGCTTTAGTGCTACATGTATCTATTGAATAAATTGATTTGAAATTGGAGTATAGTGGATGAAAATTTCTTAAATGCTATAGGAACAAGAGAAATCTCTTGTTGTGTTCTATTACGTTTCTAATAGATTATATCAAGAAGGCTTCAATATCTAAGGATATACCCTTCAACTACTTGTGTTACTTTGGTTTCTGTACAAAAACTCCAAATTGATCAGAAGCTTGGTTTACTTGAAAATCTCGTTTCAAACGTGGATTTTGACCAATGTTATTCTCAGTAGCGTTTGTCCGGATCCATAATTTTAAACGTGATTTTGGAGTAAACCAAACACACACTAAGTTAGCAGTTTGTATTTGTGAAATATTGTTTAATGCCTCTGATGTAAACTATCTTTTAGACCAGCTAAAGCTACGGGTGAGTTGAGTATTGGAATGGAATTTGTCAGCTATGCACATGAAACCCTCACTGAGAGAAAATTTTGGATAAATCTGGGTATCCTCCCACTACTACTCAAGAATAAAATGAAGTTTTAAGGCTGTGAAATTGATTGTCATCAATCTCAAGTAGTTAACGCTTTTAATATGATTATCTAAGCAGGTTAATTAATTAAGGTTTGAATTTATTGAATTGGAAGCAAACAAAGTGTTTGGTATTGCTAGTTCAGGTGCACTTTAGAAGTTGAACCTTAAAGATGAGAACAAACTAGGACTATTGATTATTGAAGCAAGGTGTAATAAGAACACCGCGTGAAGTGAATATAAATAAAAGAGGATTACTTGCATTGCTTTGCTTCCCATTTGGATAAATCCCAAAAGTGTTGCTTCTCCCTTGAATTCCGTCAACTTGCAGTGCATTATATATGTTGGTTACATTAAATATAGCAAAGGAGAAAACTATGTAGGCTAATTGGAAAACATTGTGCTCATATGCTTCAAAGTCCACAAAAATGGGACAAATTGAATAGGGCTAACTTAATGGATGACGTTCCCTCTACACTTGCCCTGTTTCCAAGATCAAAGCTTTGATAATTGTCTCAAAAATTCCAAAAGCTATCCAAAAATAGCACAATGGTTTCGGAAGAATGCTTGCAATTGCAAATTTGCAATAGCTTCTGCCTTCTTCTCCGTTATAGATTCAATCCAAGTGGCTTCTAAAGCCAAACCGACTTTGGTGAGCAAACACAATAAATTAGAGGAAGCAAGGGCCACTGATCTTGGAACTGAGTCAGCAACTGATTATAGGTGTGGTAAGTTACACGATTTGGGATGTAGACCAGGAGAAGTATTCTTATAATTCTGATTTTCGTTACATATCTCCATCACATTGATTATTGTTACAATTCTATTTTTTTTTATGCTTCATTCACTCATATTTTTTTTTACCTTTCATTTTTCTTTCACTCTATTTCTTTTTCATCACTATCACTTATCACATTTTTTATTTCCCCTCTTCTTTCATCCTACTCATTTCCTTCCTACATTAATCACACTCCAAGTTCGGAGTGTCAAGTAAACATTTTCCTTATTGTTAATGTCATTTTGATTTTAGTTGGTAACAAAAATAATCATTTTTGTTAGAATAAATTCTAAATTGCTTTTATCCAGCGTGTTTCGTAAATTATGTATCATTTATTTTTGACGATTAATTTAATAATTCTATGAAATCAATTCTATCTAACTGCAAATCAAATGATAAGGGTAGAGTTAACCTGATTCATCCGGTTTGACTCACAATGGGTTAAGTGTGTTGGTTCACTTAAATTAAATATTTTTAAAAAATAATTAAAAAAGTACAAAAAATAGGAAAAATGAAAAAAAATAGAGAAAATAACAAGATAAATAAGAAAATAAAAAGGTAAAAAAGTAAGTTAACACGACTCAACCTCACTTTGACCCGCAAGTTAAGTGGGTTGACTCACTCTAATCCACGAAAACATGAGTATGGTTTTTACCAATATAACCCACCACTAATTGGTAAACAGAGTTTAGTTAAGCGGGATTGACTCAATGGATTGAGCTCATATATATGGATATCTCTACCTAGGGGTGTAATCGGGTTGGGTTGGATCGGGTTTGGGGTGACATCAAGTCCAAACCCATAGAATGGTGGTGGGTTAGGTTGGTTCGGGTTTTGTATTTTTTGGGTGAGTAACCCGAACCAAACCAACCCGAATATGTTCTGGTTGGGTTGGGTCATCGGGTATGAACCTTTTTTCCTTTTTAAGATGTGGAAGATGAAAATAAATTAATATATAAAATGAAAAAAAGAAAAGAAATAGAGAAAAATAAACTGAGAGGAGCTGATGAAATAGGATTTGGAGAACCACCTCCGCTTGTGCTGCCACTACGCCTATTTTTGTTCTCTCCTTAGCATGAAAATGATATAAGATTATGACTTTTTTTCTGGTTTGGTTCGGGTTGAGTCTATTGAGTTCAACGTAGGCAAACCCGAGACCCGAACCGAACCAGATCGGGTTTGAAAGAAAATGTCTGAAGCGAATCAAATACTCGAGCCGAACCGTTTAATATCTTCGGGTTAGGTTGGATTCGTCAGGTTCGCATGTTGGGTCGGACCTGCTTACACCTCTATCTCTACCAAACAAACACTTAATCAATTTTATTGAAAAAAATATTGAAAAATTAATTTGTCACATTCGAGTGAGGGGCAAATTTTAAGTACTCTTGGAGTACTCACTTTCTCTTTTAATAATTGACAATTTTCCTTTTTTAAAAAAAAATTAAAATTAGTAATACATAATTAATCACACTTCTGATTTAAAAAGGAAGAATTACCCATTCCTAAAACATTCTTTTTTTCCCAATGAAAATATGAGAAATTAGGAAATAATATAATGAATAAAATTTTGTAAATAAACATTTAAAAACTTTTAACTAATTTGAAAAATAGATTTCAAAAATAAAAAAATGAAAACATTCTAAAATACTAGTATTTCTTTTCAGTCTAAGAGTGTGTTTGGTAAGCCATTTTTAGCTAGCTGAAAGCTGAAACGTAGCTGAAACCATTTCAGCTGTGTTTGGTAAGATAACTTTTTTGGTAGCTACTAGCTTTTCTTGAAAAGGTACTTAGGGTAGCTTTTTTAGAAAAGCTCTAATTTTCAGCTATTAGCTGAAAATTAATTACAAGATTATCCCTCAACCACTCTCACTTATCATTATTTCATAATTAATGATGTCTTTATATGTCATTATACCATTTTCAACTAGTTTTACCAAACAAATTAAATCAAATAAGCTAGCTTTAAGCTTTCAGCTAACCTTAAGCTTTCAACTAGCTTTTCATCTAATTTTACCAAACACACTCTAAATGTGATTTTTATATAATAGATGAATTTAAATTAAATTTTCTTTTCATACACTCCCTAAACTACCAAAAAAGGATTTGTCACAGTGAAAGTGAATCGTGATTCCAGATAAACTTTAGAGGTTCGAATCCTAGAGTCATCACGAGCTTTACCTAATCACCATATCTGATCCAAAGGTTAAACCCATGACGGTAGCTAGTGGAAATTCAGGCCCGGTATCCTCTACAATATTGCAGACTCTGCAGTCCGGATTTAATGACCACGAATTAATGTATTAATTTTTTAATTTTTTTAATTGATGCATTTTAAAAATGAAGGGTGAAGATGTTGTCCAGTTTTTTGCTTAACTGGAGAGATTCGGATTCGGGAAGTCATGGTCAAATACAGTAAAATGACTATACTAGCAAATTAGTCTTTGAGAGATTCTTGATCGTGCAGTTTAGTCCCTGAGGGATTCAAAATCCCAAATGGTCTCCTAAGAGAGTGCTCTATCATGGAGAATGGTCCATGTAGTGCAATATAGTCCTTATAAAATAAGTAAATTAGTCCCTAAGACATTAAAAATCATGCAAATTAGTCATTGAAAAATGACGTCTCGGACCATTTTGCATGACAGAACAATCTCTCAGGGATCATTTTGGGATTTTAAATCTCTTATGGACTAAACTGCACAACCAAAAATCTCTCCAGAACTAATTTCCTAGTTTAGCCCATTAAAATTGTGTCTACTGGTAATCTAATTCTCTCCTGTTAATATGAAGTAGTATATAGAAGAACAATAAAATTCATTCCGAAATTAAGGTGGAATTGTGGAAAGGCTGGAAATGATACTTGATGGCGGAACTCTAGCATGCATAGACATGACAATTTGGTAAAGCAATCATATTTAGACAGGTACCAAGTTTATTGAAGAAATTAATTGACCTTTATTTTGCAACAAATTATTTTGCAATTGCATGTTTCCGTTATTGAAGACGTTTTGAGGTCACATCCATTCCTTCAAAGCAGCATTGCCATTTGATTTATGAGAGGAGGGGACAAGAGAAATTGTACATGATGGATGAGGGGAAGGGAAATAAAGGTTGAAAGCGAACTCTAATAAACCATTTGAATTTTTCTTATATTCCTTTCATTTTAAAATACGTGATTTAATACTTTTGTATAAAGATTAACCCTTTGTTTGGTTTAAAGAGAGAAATGGAGAAGAGAGAAATGAGAAAGAGAGAGATAAGGAAGAGAGAAATAGTAGAGAAATAGAGTAGAAATAAAGATTGTTTGGTATTAGAGAAATAAGAGAGAGATAGAAGAGAAATTAATTATGATAGTTGTTTGGTTGTGGAGAAATAAGAGAGAGAAATGTGTAAAAAAGTAAAAAGACTAAACTACCCTTAAAATAAAAAAAAAATTCATTTCAACTAGGGGCTAAATTAATTTTTCACACTCAAACTCCCTTAGTCTCTCCCATTTCTCCTCTTTCATTGGGAGATTATAATTTTAGTGGGCCCCACCATTTTTTCCAATCTCTCTCCCCTCCTTCTACCCATCCAAACCCGGTGGTGCATAGGGGTTTGTGACATCTCTCTCCCCCTTTTCTTTCTTCCCACAATCTATGATAACAAACACAGAATAAGAAATTCATTAGTTTTTAATTTTAAAATATAATTTTCATTTGAAAAATTTTTACTATTATTTTGTTAATCTTTGTTTAAATATTTCACTTAGCAAAAAAATTAAGATATAAAAATAAAATTTAAAATTAACCAATATTTTTAAAATTTTATAAAGTGAGACAAAAAACTAAAACTAAAGTATTTTTAAAGAAATAATATTTTAAGGGTCACGCTGAAATGAGTGATTTAATATTATTTTGTTTAAGATCATTAATTAAAAATTATTTATTAAAAAATATAATATTATTTTGTTTAAATCACATATATCATCTATAAAGGTAATCCTATTTGAGTGAGGAACATTTACATCATGATGAAACCGGCTTTTACATAGAGAATTTTTTCCATTGATCGACAAGACTCAAACACGAGATTTTATTTAAGAAAAATCAATTATGTAACACTTGAACGAATCTCTCCATTAATAAAATGTACAATATTTAACATAATGATAATATTAAATACTACAATTTGTCATTTTTATTCCTTAACCAGATATATTTTTTTGTTGAGAGGGTTCGAGATAATATAATCTATTTTGTTTATGAGTTCAGTTCTGAATTAAAATTTGATGTCGCTTTTAGGAGTAATTTATTGTATGAGCATTAGTATATTTGGTACAGCCGTACAGCTGTTAAAAAAAGCTTAATATAACATTAAAATAATTATTACCATATAGTAGGGTGTGTAGTATTATAAAATTAAAAATGATAAAATATGTTAAATTATAAAAATATTTTGAAAATTAATAAGATGAGATATTATTATAAAATAAATTTAATGAAACATATCATACAAAAGTATGATTCTAATTAAAAAATTATTTATTTATTTATTTATAAATGGATATAAACTATTTTTTGGTAGAGGGATATAAATTATTTTTATGGTAAGTATAATAGTATCTATAAAAAACAATTAATAAAAAAATTATAGACCAAATAAATTAATTATTTTTAATGGTTATGTTCAAATTAAATAATTTTAATGGTTATATTTGAACAAATTATATTTAAAAATTGAAGTTTATGTTTGAATATTTAACTATTGAAATATAATAACATTACACATCTACTCTATCAATAAAGCAAAGTTATTGTACTAAAAGATAAAATTTTAAAATATTCATACAAAAAACAAATAAGAAATGATTAAATTTTTTTATCATATTTAGTAAGTATCTTGTTTTATTTTTATTTAAGAAAAAAACTTAAAATGAACAAGTTATCCGTTCCTCGTCTAAATTCCTACCCCTGAACATGGCACGGGAGGAGACGACGAAGCTCATTAAAACAATGGAAAATGATGTTAGGTACAAAGTTTTGTGAAGAAAATGACTTTTGTCAAATTATTTTGCAACAAGTTGTTTTGCAATTGCATCATATCATATGTTTCCATCAAATGACGTAATCATTCCTTCAAAAACAGCTGTTGGATTATCTTATCAAGCAGATAAACGAGTGGTTATCAGAAAAGGACGAATGAAAATTGAACTTTATAAGGCGATAAGCTAATCTTGAGTCAAACCTGTCTTCCCAGGATTTGTTGCTCAAAATCACATTTTCTGTTTCTACTACATTTCTTCAAAGTCATAATAAAATTAATGTAAATGCCCCCACAAACACTTTACGGCAAAACCAATCTTGCCCTCAACATTGGACTAATTGGGTAGTTAGCAGCTAAAGGACATAGATTCATAACACTGATCCATCATTATGTGACACGAGTTTGAAAAGGTGAGCATGTCAAGCCAAAAGTTTTTTATAAGAAAAAGATAAATATATATAAAAAATATAATTTCAACATCAAAATGATCGCATCCACTACACACATGTACAGGAGAAGAAAGTGTACAAAGAAAAGTTAGGTATATACGAAAATATGAAGAAAAAAATGGTTTAAAGTAAATTTTATTTGAAGTTAACTTAGTGTATATATATATATATATATATATATTGTGAACGTTAACTTAGGATATATTTATTCTTAAATTTTCGTAAATTAAATTTATAATATATTCGGACACCGAAAAAATTATAATATATTTTCAATTAAATTAAAAATAAAAGACGCAACTCATTTACTTTAAATAAATAGATTTAGCTTAGAAAGTTATGTCTCCGAATATAATATATCTTTAAATTGACTGGATTATTTGGAGGGTTGAACTTGAGCCCTGGCCTAGAGTATAGGCTTTAAAATGATACTGACCGTTACTGAGGAATCTCCGTCACGGAAGTAACAGTCATTATCCAAATTCCACCGCCAAATGTGCATAAAATAAATAAAATCTAGAGACGTACGAGAAACACATTGATATTTTAAAAAAGGTGATAGTAAAATTTCTAATCAAACCTTTTCCTATTACTTTTAATTATCTACGCTGCCAAAATTTTCAATGAAAAAGGCAGTGACTAAATCAATTTCTAATTTACAAAAAAACAACTTCTAACCTACTCATTAGTTATTTTACATCATTTAATGAATTTAATAATATGTAGGGGAAATTGCACTCACCTCCCCTGAGGTTTGTCTAAATGACAAAGATCTCCCCTCTAGTTTTTGAAATGCAGAAACCTCCCTTCTCATTGACACTGTGAGGATTATCTAGGGATATTAACGGAGCGGAATGGATTATACACTACCTGTATCCTTACCTACTAAAATTAATAATTACCCAAGCGGGTAACGGGTATTCACGAGTATCCATTAATATCCAGGAATTCAGAATTTATAGAAAAAAATGACATATAAAATATTATGATATCATATTATATCAATTTTAACATTATATAATTTTATTACAAGTTAATGTATTGAGAATATTATTATAAAATAATAAAATTAAATTTATCTCATCATGAAATAATAAAATATCTTAATATTTTAATATAGTTAATAGAAAAGCATTTAATTAGTATATACTGTCATAGTAACAGACATCCAATGGTGTGCTACCACATCATTTACTGAATATGACACGACACTTCATGTGTTATTAAATTCAATAAATGATGTGGCAACACATCATTGGACGTCTGTGTAAAATTTCTTTACACTGACAGTGTACATATATTAAACTCAATAGAAAATATATTTTAATGAGTATGTGGGTACCCGCGGGACGAGTAGTATAATATCTGTCTCCACTCATTTAATAAATATGCGATTACTCATCGCTGGTATATCTATGAATATCCACAACTACGAGTTTTTTTATCATTCTGCTTTAGGCAAGGGAGGTGAGTGCATTTCAAAAACTAGAGGGGAGGTCTTTGTTATTTAGGCAAACCTCAGGGGAGGTGAGTGTAATTTTCCCTAATATGTAAGGTATTATATTCACTAAATAATACGATAATAAGTTATTAAATATTATGAATTTTTTTTATATTAATGATACATAATAATTAAATTTTTAATTATATCAATTGAATAAAGGCTAATAAATTAATTAGTTAATGATATATAAATAAGTAATTAATTCAATTTAATAACAAATAAATATATGTGTAGGTTATCGAGGGAGGGAAATGCAATGAGAAAATTAAACAAGAGTTGGCTTTTAGAAAATCAGTTAATATATATATTATGATTTAAATTCACTTACCTAATAGATGGCCTTATAGAAAAATACTACTTGTTGACTGCTTGCTTGCTTGCTTGGCTATGAAAGTGAGTCACCTTGCTTGATATTGATAAACAACACTCATGCGTGTTTCCATTCTAGAATCTAGACCTAGCTAGCTAGTTTATCCACCCATAGCCATTTTTCCATGCAAGTTTAATTTAAGGGTCCTGCTAACGAGTATCCTTGGGCATTGTTTAAGGATCCATGTATAGAAATGTTTTATTGGAAATCACAGTAATAATTACATCTGCAATCTTAAATGTTACATACTCCAATAAAATCTTTCTATAGTATTTTCCTTAATTTAATCTAATACATATGAAAAGTCTTGAACACGCAACCTACTAATGACACGTCGGTCATATATCTTAATCACGTTTATCCACTTTAACTTTGCACTACAATTGGTCAATTTTGTTTTTTAGTCACAGACCTGAATATATCATTGACTTCAGCAGAAGCAAGATATTCAATCCTTCTTGAACTAACAATGAGGGAAGGGAAGGCAGGAAAAGTAGGCGTAACAAATAACATAAAAAATAATATAGCAAGTAGTTGGGATAAGTTGCATACCATGCCATCTGATCCTTTTGAACTGTATGCTATTTGATTTTCAAAATCTTTATCTGAGAGAAGCTAGGTAGTGTGAATCACATGCTAAAGGTTAATTGGAGTTCTATATCTTACACTAGTATTGCTCATGGAAATAAATTAATTTTTCCAAACAAAAAGAGGAGGGGAGAATGGGGGAAATGAAAATTGGTGATATGTATTAATGCATGCATCTTCTCAAAAACCTTTGTCAATTTTCCCCCTCCTTTCAGTTTTTTAAACAAAACGTAACTGTCTAACACCAACCAGAAGCCGGCAATACAGTGGAAAGTTTTTGCAAAAAAATCCTGCACAATTGGATTGCTAGTAAAAGGGAACCTATTTTCTGCATAAAAGTTTAATCTTTTCTCCTGTGCTGCAATCCCATAACAGCCAATATTCATCATTTATGTTGTCTTGCAGATTTATTGGAAACATAAAAACAGAAACAAAACACTGCCATTGTACAGATATCTTGTTATGAATAGCTCAGTGAGAACAAAAACAATCAGCAATCTGAACATTAGAGGTTTCATACAGAACAATTAACTGTCTCTAATTTGTTACTTGTTGATATCTTGTTATCCCTGTGAGTACTTTTAATGTATAATTCTAATTCTACACTATTGTCTAGTACCAACTACTCTAAAAGTTTAATTTAAACTGCTAGATGCAAGCCACAAAATTGTGTATATTTCTAACAATAACTCAGGTGAAAGTTCCTTTAGATTTAAAGCACAGGCAGTGTAATATAATATTTCTTAAGCTAAAATGTAATATAATCATTTAGAATGAGGGCAGAGAGGACCAAACTCCAACTAGGAAATCATTTTCAATTTTATAGAGGAAGAAAAATCATGGGAAACACAAAGCAATGAAAACAACTTTAAAGTATGCTTAAGACATTTAGATAGAAGAATGCGCGGAAGAGCACCTTCTATCCAAGAAAAAAAGGAGCCTATAGATATTTTGTATGCTACTATTACTGTTGCTCATATCCTTGCCAAGCCCAAACTATTTCATTTAGAGAAGGCTTGAGGCATTGTTCCCAGAACTTGCTATATTCCAATGTGTCTCCAGCAATTTTCTTCACCTCAACAATATGAAAGGAAGATGTAACTTCAAAAATTTCTGCATCTATACTGAGTTGTCCTTTAGGCCCTGCCTTGCATCCCTCCAATCTAACAATCCAGTTTTTCTTCAGGACCTTAAATCTACCGTCTATCTGTGCTATCTCTTCAAGTTTTGACACAACTGTGGAAGGTGATTTTTTAGTAGTAAATATTGCTTGCTGTCTTTCACTCTTGTCATTTTCAAACAGACCAGAAAGATCAAATCCTGAAGAGAGTGATATGAGATCAAATGCATTGAAACAATATGGGTTTATGGGGCCTTCTTCTTTATCTGATGCTGAACCTCCATCTGAACTTGATGAATCAAATGCATCCTGAACATCCGAGACATCCTCACCTCTAGGGGATAAAGGTGGCAACAGGGGTGCTTCAATCTGCTTATACCCTTTTCTAAACCAACTGCTCTGCATGATCTTGGCAATGCTAACTCTTGTCCTTGGATTGGGATCAAGAATTCTATAGAGAAGCCTTTTCACATCTGAACGGAACCATTGTGGGAACTTGAAATCTGCTCTGGCAATCTTCCTATACATTTCCATTAGATTTTTATCATTGAAAGGAAGAAAACCTGCCAAGAGAACATAGAGAATGACCCCACAGGACCAAATATCAGCCTTGGCTCCATCATACCCTTTCTTCCTGATCACCTCAGGTGCTACATAAGCTGGAGTGCCACAAGTTGTGTGAAGAAGGCCATCATTCTTCCTGTGTTCCAACAATGCACTCAAGCCAAAGTCTGAAACTTTAAGGTCCCCATTTTCATCAAGGAGAAGATTCTCAGGTTTGAGGTCACGGTGATAAACCCCTCTGCTGTGGCAGTGATCAACAGCTTCAATCAGCTGCTGGAAATATTTTCTGGCCACATCTTCCCCCAGCCTCCCTCGGGATACTTTGTTGAAAAGCTCACCACCTTTCACGTATTCCATTGCAAAATATATCTTTGTTTTGCTTGCCATGACCTCATAGAGCTGCACAATGTTAGGGTGCTTCATAAGACGCATCACTGAGATTTCGCGCTTGATTTGCTCCTTCAAGCCAACCCTCATGATCATCTCTTTGTTTAGGACTTTGATGGCCACGCTCTGGCCTGTCTTCAAGTTCCTTGCATGGTAAACTTTGGCGAAATTGCCTTGGCCAAGAAAGCGTCCTAGCTCATACCTTTGCATCAGAATTGTTGTTTTATTCTCCATCTCCTCTGATTGTGGAGGTGCTAAGAAAAAACAATGATGGCTGAGAAGGAGCTGAGCAGCACACTTGTTCTTGTGCTTTTCATTTTGGGAGCAGGGAAACACATGAAGGCATGGGAAGCTGAGTTATGGAACCACACGCCCTCTGGCAGGGTAAGGGTTGAGGGCTATTCCTCTTGGTGCAGAATATGATAAAGGCCTTGGCAAAAACGGTAATCTGTTGGAGAGGAATTTAAGCTAACAGAATACCAAATCAAGACCCAATGGGTACTGGAAATGTCTAAAAGTAGGGAAGAGAAGATAAATATACGGAACGGCTGTGTGTGTAGAGATTTATCATTTATGCGATCGGATATTGTTGTTATTTGGTTTGACTGCCCCTAAATTTAGCAAAAAAGTAGATAGCTATTATTGTGCTTGTGGTGTGGGTTTAGATGCTTGTGCACTTCAGGGACATGGCAGTTTTTTTTACCAAATTTACTCTTGAGAGCAAGTTGAGGACAGGAGCAGGTTCATCACTTCAACACTGTGACCTGACTTTTTATACTAAGAATTTTTATCTTTTTATAAAAAAATACGAACATAATTATTATGAGATAAGTAAACTAAAAGGTAACCATTACTGAGTTCAATATGATAACTTGGCCGAATTGCAAATTTTTTAACTCAACGTCAACTTTTATCTGTAAGTTTGCACTCTGTGCCAACAAATATATAGTTAATTTGTACATTTTAAAATGAACATCGTAAGCATCAGACAACTTTGAAGTTCAACGACCAAACAGTATATCAGCATCCTGAAGGAGAGTCGAAAATGTTAAAGCAGTGCAACTTAAATCTGGAATGAACATAGTGAATATATCAGATTCCAATTACTCTAGTTAACTATCAGCTCAGGTACATAAAAAATTCAACTGGGTCCTCAGGGCTAAACAATGCATCTGAATATTATGAACCAGTCAAAATTTAAATGCTTTTGAATTTCCTCTTGCGTGTTTCGACAGCTTCAATAATCACAAACACATATCCAAGCATCTAAACTCAATCGCTGCCTGTTAACCAATTTACTATATTTGCACATGAATTGTCTCATATTTTCAATCCTTCAGCTTGCATTTGTGCTTTCAGGTTACGGTGCTCTCAGAAAAGGATTTAAACTCCATATTTCACTGCTGCTGCTCATATATCTGCATATAAGTTTCAGAAAGTGCAACCAAATGAGGAAGAGTTTCTGAGACATGCAAATCCTGCATCTCATACCTGAAAAATCAAGGAGTTAGTCCTTGTCATTGTTAAACAAACATTCAGATTGATGCATTTTTGTCTTATCAAGAAATAGAATTTACCATAGTTCTTCTGATTTGCGTTGCACAAATACCCTATAGAATCCTTCACCAGGTTTGCCATCATGAACAACATTAGCAATTAAATCATATTTAGATCGTAATTTCTCATTTTCTTTCGGTGTTGGCAAGGGAATGTAATCCTTCAACTCCAGGTTCTTCACAGGAAAGTTGACTGAAACAAATATTCATTGGGTTAGGATGAACTCAGAAATAAGAATGCTGATATTGAGTTGAATAAATTACGGTTCATTTCAACACAAATTCTTACCTAAAGTAGGATTCTTCTCCACAAAAAAATTATTCTTAGTAAATCGCCGCATGTGAAGAATCAGATACACAAATTCTTACCTAAAGTAGGATTCTTCTCCACAAAAAAATTATTCTTAGTAAATCGCCGCATGTGAAGAATCAGATACTTAGGCAATCTGGTAACACGATACTGCATCCTTGCTATATGAGGACGTACCACCTCTGTGACAGTCTCACCGTCAAACTTCTTTAGTATGTTAAAAAGTGGAACCTAGAAACTAAACCTTATCAGCAAGCAAGAAATGTACCGGGAAATTTCATATTACTTTAAAAGTAACAAAAAATACATTTCTGAAAGCAAATAACTAGATAAATTATTCATATACTAGCTAGAATAAAATGCATATTGAAGTGGAAGAAGAGCGCTCATTATAATGAAATCAGCTGTTAATTCCACAAAAAGCAAGTGGGGAAGTACAGTGGTTCATATGATTATCCTCCACACTCCCTCACACAAGCTATAGACAATATTTTTCTCTATGGTTGGATGCAACCAGCCCTTAAATGTTATATCAAGAATTTCCCTGTGCCATGGACCACAAAATGTCTTTGGTCAATGTTAGATGTTCCCTTTGAACTAGGTACAGTTTCTTCAAGTCAAGCCAATTATTTGCCAAATCAGAGTTTTTCATCAAGACAAATAAGAAAGGACAATTTGTAATAGAACATCTCTATTAGTAACTCCAAGAACATAACAGGATAACAGTCATCTTCAATGGTTAGATAACCCATTCATGTCTTCTAAATAAAAAATATACTGTAGGAAAAAATAAATATGTGCTTATAGGCAAGATCAAAGGAGGGTTACAGCCTCTAGAGTAAATTATATTGACTACAGCTTTCATTGTAACAAGCAAAGTAACATTAAGTGAAGTAGTACCTGGGGTATTATATTTTTCTCCATCACATCCTTGAAAAGTGGTGGTGGTGGCAAGTCCAACCCTAACATTAAAAATGGCATTTTCGAAGTTTCCTTGACAAATGCATCTCGCTCAGTTCCCCCATCTGAAAGTTTCTCAGTGTTGTTTTGGTGCTCACTGTTTTCTTTCTTATCAGTGACCATTTTGTTAGGAATCTCTTTTACAACCTCAAGCTCACCCTGCAAGCACAGTAAATTAAACAGCACACACAACCTAAGTAACTAGTTGCAGCCAGCAACAATTCATCAACCAAAAGATGAGAAAGGAAAAAAAAAAAGATTGGATAAGAATGAACCTGGAAACACTCATAAATTATGCTCATATTCTTCTTTGAAGTTTTAAGATCTGCATGCAGCGTATTGAGAAGCCATGACATGAACTCAACTGGGTCAGATTGTACACCTATCCGAAACTGTTTTTTACTGGCTTTCATCACTGCTTGTAGAAACTCATGTGGGCTGACCTGTTGACATGCAACAGAAAGATAAGCCACCAAATTATAAAAATTATTTTTACAGTGACTATAAGAAACAAACCTGTCCTTTAAAGTTCCGTGCATGCCAGATCTTCCTAGTGAGTTCACCAAATCGATGAACAAGTTGAGATTTGCAGTGTTGATAGTTTTCAGGAATAAGGAAAAAATTCCTCAAGGGGGTAACTCTCATTAAGGATTGAATTGTTACATTCACAAAATCAGTCTCCTTGATATTATTAAGTCCCACCTGAAAATTTATCATATAATGGATAAATTTAAGCCATAAAACATCATACTACCGATCAACAATTCAACAGTAAGCAAAATTCCAAATTTTATAAGCAAGAAATATACCATTCCGGGAAGGTAACTAGAACCATCAAGTGCCCTAGACCACTGCTTATTTTTGTCAAGTTGTTCAACATCTTTTGTGGTAAACCTGCAGATAAGAATCATATGAATGCACTTAGCTATATTCTAGTAGATGATATTTAACAGAAGTCAAAGTAATGACAATGTAAAGTAAGCATTGAATGATAAATGATAACAATAATAAATAAATTAATGGTAGAGCCTTAAAGATTTCAATGTAATTCTCAATTAATGGTAGAGCCTTTTAAGGTGAGTGCAAGTGAACTATGAGCATCAAACAACAAACGCGTAACAAGAAGTTCAGCACATCCACAGGCAGAACAAAGAAGACAAATGCATAATAAAGCTAAGTAGGTAATTGAATTCATTAAGCATAAAATTATGACACACGTTTAATGCAATTCCCAAACCCAATGCATATGAAAACGAATGCCCAGTCCATCATAGATGACATACATAGGACAAAAGATGAAAATATTAAAGTAGTCACCATCCAATAGCAAATGAAATTAGAAACTGAAATACACTCCTAAAAAATTGTTCGTATCAAGCGTAGCCAAATAAACAAATTAGACCAACCTTGGGTTCAGGACATGTCGAATGTCATCTAATGAAGGATCATTAATTTCATAACCATCGGGAAGACAGTAGACTTTTTCAGTCCGGAGATTGATATACACATGGTGTCCTGCTTCCAGGCTATGGGTATAGGCATGAGACTTCTTCCCTCTTCCTTGGTAATACTTCCCGCAAACTAAACATGCATACACATTTAAATTTGACAGTGACACAGAACAAAACCTCTCAAAGTCAAAATCCAAAACCTGCAAACAACATCATCAAAATTCAAATATGTACACAAGCCAGAAAAATCATCAACAACAATGGACCAGATAAGTTAAATACCTGTCTATTAACAGTATCAAGATAAGGACAGTCCTTCCGAACCTCAACCTGACGACTGTTTCTTCCACCATATAGTTCACGTGAATCATCTTCTTCATCACTATCATCATCCTGTTCATATTTATGCCCATTATGCTGAGACCCATCATTCCTACTCTCACTGATAGCACCCCTTTCCCTTCTATAGTAATCTTCCTCCTCATCAATGTCTGCATAATTATTGGCCAACCCAGAAAGAGGATTTGCAATGGAGACAGGAGGAGGAGAGGGGGAAGACTCCTCATCCACCCTTTGCCTTTTTGACTTAAAATCAAGCCCTCCCTCCTCTACCCTATTACCTGTTTCCCTTTCCCTTTTTGATGCCATGTTCTCAGCCAAAGCACTTTCAAATCAAAACCAGATGATAAGAAACCTGGACATAAACAAAATTGGCTTCAATATAAGGGATGAATTAAAATTCAAATCGCCTACAAAGACGGATCAAAAAATAAAACTAAAAAAGGTTCATCAACTAAGTTTATCTGTTTTTTACTTTTTATATTTAATATTTATTATACATTTTTTTTACATTATAAAAACAAAACTTATATATCTAAAAAAAAAGCAAATTTACACTTTAAAATGGTGCACGGCCTTACAAATTAACTCATATGTGTTAATTAAGAGTCCTGATTCTTGAATGCAAGGTACTTACTCACTAAACCCTCTCTCACAAGCATAGTTATCAATCGCGGATAGCGGCGCGTAGCGGCCGACCCCCAAACAATACCTTAGTATAGCGGCCGCTATAACCGCTATAGCGTAGCGGGAAACTATGAGGTTTTGTATAGCGACGGGGGCCGCTCCGCACCGCTACGCCGCTATAGCGCGCTATTGACTAGTCTGCTCACAAGCAACCACATGGCCTTTAAAAAATCTCCATGTGACCTCTCTTACTTCTTATTCTTCTCATTTTTCAAATTCAAATGGGTGACTATCCCAGATTTCTTTCCCCAAGTATCTCCTTATATTAGCACATCTAAGTGAAATTCAAACCAATTATCCCCCCATACCTATACATCAAATTCAAATGAAATTTCTAATTTCTTATTATTTCTATCAATTCATTACAAAAAAATACAAATTAAATCTTTAATTTTTTTGCATAATTAAAAATAATTGTCAACAAAATAAAGTTTGAATTTATAACATTTTACATATGTATACTAAATAGTATATTTAACAAAAAGAACATAATGAATAATTTAAAAATTGGGAAGAGAACAAATATTTTGAAAAATCAATGGTTGAAATTACGATTATATGTGTACATATATAATAATAAATTGTGAATTATTTTAATCTTAACCATTCTGTTTTTAATCAATAGTTGTAACTTCTTACTTTTACTTCTAAAATATAAATCCATCAATATAGAAGAGTTAAATCTATAATGATGGGACGTTAATTTATTCTAATGAATATATACCATTCGCTACATGATATTCAGTTCAAACTTTCTTAAAAGAATTTTAAAATGTTTAAAATTGAAAATAAGAGTGTTGTATTTACACCCAAATATCTACACTCCTCCAGGTGTTTTCTGAGCCTTAAATCCCAAAGCATTAATTCGTACTTTATAATGATATCAACTAATAATATCAAAGCATATGGTTATTAATAATATCAACTCCTCAAAAAGAAAAGCAACAGAAAGAGGTAAACAGAAGAGGAACTGAAAAAGCTTAAAAAAAGAGGGGTAATGAGCAATAAAATTTTAATAAGAATACTTATGAAAGGTTGATTACACATAGAAGCAGAATAAGAGAACACCCATATTGCCTTAAATATTGGATATCATAAGAAACTAATAGCAAGGATGCATGTGGACCGTACAAACCAGGAAAAAAAAAACACAAAGATAAACATATGAGACTCCATATTTCCAGAGTTTTATTTACTAATATTTTAGTAAATAGCATTACTCAAAGGAAGAGAAATGTTGCATCAGCATTACTCAAAAGAGTTCTATTTTACTAATATTTTAGCAAGTAGCAACTGATTACTTGTAACTAGCATTACTCCAAATATCTTCAACACTGAAAGAACTACACAGCTGCTGTTATTCTTTCTTGAGAGTGTCTTTCTCTTTCATCAATTGTTTGAACATCTTTCATGTTTCATCAACTGGAGAGCTATAGGTAACAAAACTCTCACACAGTACACACAAATAGATTCCATGCAAGCAAAACAGACCCTTCATTCCCTTCACTCGTTATTTAACACCAGAAACGTTTAACCGAGCACCTTATAGGTGGTTCAGAGGATTCCGATAAAAAAGATGAAGCAGCATAACCACAGTCTTACCATCACTCTCCCATCCATACACATCATTAAGAAGAATGCTTTGCTCAAAATTTCACCAAAATTAAAGGGAATAAAAAAGAGCAATTTAGGTGTTTGCAAACAATTTGAAGATGGTGACATTTAACATCAAATTCTCATGAACAGAAGACTAAAATCTCAACCCAGCAGAGATGGCACCCGCGCTGGTGGGGCGGCAAGTAACCACGCTCCCCTTGCCCGATCCCCTTTTTGGAGTACATTTTTTTCCCTGTCCCGTTCCCCGTCTCCCCGCTAATACTCGCGGGATCCCAATTAATACTAAAAATTAAAAAAAAATAAACAAATCAGAAAAAATACGAAAAAATATATAAAGTTAAACACTAAATTTTAAACTTCAGAGTTACTGCATTAATACATTTAAGTCAGTTTTCAAAGTACATAAAAAATCAAGGGACATAACACACAAAGAAGGAAAAAAATGGGAGAGAAACTAGAAACCAAAACTATAATGAGTCTCTGAAACACAATTTTTCTTCTAGCAAGAACACACAGCCCCAACCAGTGAGAGAGAAATTAATAAATACTGAGAGAGACAGAGAAAAAGACGTAGAATGGGAGGTTACCGGGGGCGAAGGCCAACAGGCGAGGAAGAACACGAGAACTACGAGCAGAATTGCAAAAGACGGCACCTGCGAGCGAGACTGTAGAAGACGCTAGAACTACAGGGCACTTGCGAGCGCTGCAAGCAGAACGACACCTACGAGCGTTGCAGTCAAAAGACGGTAAGTTCGAGCTACAGGGCGGGCGGCGGCGGCGCCGTGGCCGCTTGGGAGGGAGGGAGGCAGAGATCCAACATTTCACTTCACACACAGACTCGCAAACTATCTAAAAATTAGGGCACCAGAATTTAATTCCAACGTTTTTTATTTATATTTTAAATTTTTAATTTAGGAATCAGAAGCAGAAATAATTTTAAAAAATGATCCAGATGGTAATAATTTAAGAATTAATAAGAAGAAAATGAAAGCACGACTGTGGTGTACAAAACAGTTTCCCTTTCCCTTTTTGATGCCATGTTCTCTGCTAAAACACTCTCAGATCAATACCAGAGTCCAGAGGAAAATAAAACGCACATTAAGCCAATAAAATTAAAATCACCTACGAATACAAACACTGAAAGAAGGGAGAAACGAACTGATGAACAAAAAGGGATAGTGAAACAAGCTTGTATCTACAAACACATGAAAAGTACTCGGATAAATGCGATTATGATTTATGAGGTGTATGAATATCTACCTAGTCTTGGACACACCAGCTTCGATTAGACTTGTGGGCGTCAAGGATTCAGTGAGATGTGCGACCACACTGAAGAGAGAGCCCGACACTTGTTGAGAGAAGAAATGGTGAATCCTGAAGCGAGCCAAAAAAACGACGTTGTGGAAGGCGCTAGAGTAAGTGGAAGGCGCATTTGTGATAATGGGCTGTTTTATGGGCCTGACCAATGTTACCTTCGTGGACTTCCTAACGGAACCAGCAATAAGCCTAAATTTAGTTAAGGGAATTTCTTTTTGCACATACCTTTTATTCTCTCATGCATTTCATATTTATTATTTCCTAAAATGCCTCTTTTATAATTTAAATACTTAAACCAATCTCTCTTCCCCTCACCATGACACCACACTCCCCCCCTCTCTCTCCCATCATTAACAAGCATATAATAAGACCTCTTAAAATATGAATTGCACATTCTTCACCAAAATTACACATTATATTTGGATCCCTGTTAAAATCTAGATCACATCATCATTCATCATCATCAAGAGCTTTTTTTACTTCTATTTTGGATCAATTTACTGTAAAACTTATTTCTGTAAACTTCCAGATATTGGGTGATAAAGATAGATTAAAGTGTAATTTGATCTGAGACATTTTTTTATCTCAAAGGACATTTTACTCAGTGTGGGTTTACTTGGGTGGGGAGAGATGGGAATTATGTACCTCACCTCTTGGCCGCCATGGCTTGTAGCTCATAACTTCAATCTGATTGGAGCTTGCATCCACCCCTTTCTATCCTCGATGCTCTAAAGAGAGACTCTGAGTCCGCAAGTTTAGCCTCATAAGATTTGATTTTTCCTTGCTAACTGCAGAGCTATGCTCAAGGTCTGAGTATCCTGGTGCCTCAGATATTTTGTAATTTTCATTTGATTTCCATCGTCTGCGTATTTAGGGCACATGTTACTTCTTACTTTTTGTCAGAGGGCATATCCATTGTTAGCAGTGGTCTATCCTTTGGGATTCGACTAGTCTTTGTAATGGGCCTTAGGCCCCACTATCTCTTGCCTTCGAGCTTTTATGATATGTATCTTTTTACCAAAAAAAAGATAGATTAAAGTGTAAGAGGACGAGACTAGGATATATATTGTCATTTTCCACTGTAACTATGGATAAATTTTCAAAATGACGCATTAAGTCCGACTCGACCTCACCTAGTCAATGTTTTTTAAAAAAACTTGTCACATATTAAAAAAACCATTTTATTATTATTAATATAATATTATTTGTCATTGTAATGTCTTAATATATTCGTCAAACTATTTAAAGACTCAGGTTCATTAGATACATACAAGACTTAAGCCTATTAGGGTACCAACATCGCTGGTGCTTATCTTGATTCTTATAACGATGGCATTGGTGATAAGGATTATTTGAACTGCGATAATTCCTTTTTATGATTTTTGTGTTGGCCGACCCAAATTTGAGGAGATGCTTAGAGTTCTTTGTTGCTTAGAAGCTGCTTGGCTGCCCCTTCATCAGAAAAAAAACCCAATGCATTAAAGATGGGAGACTTGCGGCCATTTCCAAGGGCTTGGGGGGCTTTCATAATTGCATCTGTTTTGCCGGTCCTTCATGATACCACTTTGTTGTTAGACCGAGCTAAATTGTTATATGGTATTATGAAGGGCATGGTAATTAATGTGGGCTCCCTAATTTCCAAGGAAATGGAGACAATAATATCTACTAAGGGTAAATCACTTGCATTCCCTTCCCTCATAACACTGTTGTGTCTAGATGCAAGGGTCAATGTAAGTGATGATGATGTTCCTATTCATGCTGCCAAGGCCATCTCAGCGAGGAGAATTTCTGAATATAAACTGGATTTTAAGAAAAAGCAACCTCAAGCTCCTTCCACTTCTAGGCCTCCTATTCCAAGACACCAAACTCAAGCTCAAATTAATCAGTTGCTCTTGGATAATCAAGTGGTCTTAGCTCAATGCCAAGATGTCATGTACGAAAGCCTAAAGAGCGGACAACGTATCTTATTGAGGCATTTGATTGATATGTCTTTACGTGTTTACACAGAAATGGATGTTCGTCATGATTCTGGTAATTTTATGATGAAACATTATAGGAGATTATGGGACATAAAGCGTTGCCTCTATTTCCTGCAGTAGGCCAATCTTCCGGAGATAAAGATAATGATGATGATGAGCCAACAACTACTTGAATTCTGTTTTTGCAATTTGATTTCTAGTTTTTGAAATTACATCCATTGGTATAAAATTCATGCGTGAGTGCTTATCTTCCTTGCCAGCAATTTGGCAGAAAAACTCCTAACCCAGTTTGGCAATAGCAGCTTTTATTTCGGGATACTCATCATCATTCAATATAATGTTGCGGTCAGGGATGATGCTCCTAAGCTTAACATCTGAATTGTAATGCTTAGCATGGCCAGGAGAATGAAATCTGCTGTCATCAAAAGCAGTTGAGCTGGGTCCAGCTTTATTAGAAGCATAGGTCTTCTTGGATGTAGAAGCTCTTTGAGTTTTGGGAGCCTGAGATGGTGCTTGATCAACCAAAACAATGGCCTTTAGTGGCTAAATTTCTTTGCCGCAGCTTTCTTTTTAAAACCAGTAGATGGTTTTGTTTTCTTTGTTGATGATGATGATGCTTTGGAGCTCTTTGTTTTCTTATTTAAGCTTTTTCTATTGACCATCGAACCTGAAAAGCTAATCAATGAGGAGCCAGCAAATGTACAGTTTTTACAAAACTAACTCTAGTTCAGTAACAAAGAAACAAACAAACCACTGTACAGAATTTTAACAAAACTACAACCTAATTAAAACAAAACACTAAACTAAACAAAACAAAACAATCTACAGTTTTAGAATATGTACAACACAATTCTAAGAAGCTGCATGAAAAACAAGTGCCAAACAGTGAGAGATTGTGTGTGAACCGCAAAATGTGATGCAATTTCTCTGTCAAAAATTGAAATAATGCTCTCTGAAAGGGAACAGACAGTTGCAGAACATATTTACAAACAATGCAAGGAATTACAAAATTCTCATGAGCATTTTATCAAGCATATTCCAAGCATTGAAAGCAAAATCAGAACTTAATTTTATTCCAAAAATAATATTTCACAGTGCAGATAGAATTAATAAAATAACACATTTCCACAAAATTGCACATTTCCAGCTATTTTTAGTGTAGACTAAGTACTCAATCAGCCAATCACTCTCTTATTTACTAAAACAAAAAAGAAAAGGAAGAATGAATATACCTGTGAAGCCTTAACAATATGAACACAATGAAAATTTTCGAAACACCTTTGCAGCAGACAAATTCTATGATCAGCCCCTTTCAGCAAATGCCAAACCCTAGCTTCTAGCAGCTACCACCCAAACCGTGAGCAACCCCTCCAATCAAACACTGAAACTCGAGCAAGGAATAGGAACGAAATCGCGAAAAGGAACAATGCAAAGAACAGAGAATGGATTGAGAAATGGATAAAGGCTCACTTTGTGCGCAAGCATAGAAAAATGCGAGAAGAGAAACGATTGGCAAAACTTCTCGGATGCGGTTTTAAAGGCTAAGTATTAATGTTGAATATTGAATATTTAACTAGTAAATTCAAACAATTGGTTCTATCATCCATAATTTTCCGAGTGATGTTAGTACTTTTTGAACAAGGTATTAAATGAAAATGTAAAAATCAACTAATACTAAGACCATTACTAGGAATGTATAGGAATATTTAGAAGTATTCCTAAGATCTTCATCGAATGGTTATTAATAAGTTATTATGATCCATGATTTTAATTCCTTTAAAATTCATTATGCTTGAATCCATACATTAATGATGATGAAAGTTTCGTGTATAGGAAACAAAGACAAAGGAATGGGATTACCAAATCCCAATTTTGATCCCCATCAAGCACACTTTTAGAGAGGAGCGAGGAGCTTTAACTGTGATTAAGTTTCAAATAGAATTACCCTTGACAATAGGGAATACCTATGGTGGAAAACCCAAAAAAAACAAAGGAAGGGGGAACCTAATGATAGGGTGAGGGATCCGGTCCGGATCTTCTCCCGCGTCTCCCTCCTCTGCAGCAGAAATTAGCTACGAAATAGCTACTGAATAACTACGCAATTAAAATTCGTAGCTAATCTGTAGCTATTCGGTAGATAACGTCTGTTGCAGAGGCAGGAGAGACGAGAGACAATCCCTACACTAGGGTGAGTGGGTAGCCACCATTAAAAAACGTAAAAATTGGGATGAAGCTCACTTTACTAAAGCAACTTATAGGCTAATAGAAAATTGTCTGGTTGAGGGTCCTTTTGCAAAACCTTCTCTTAAATCCGCTTCTTTCAAAATAGCTCAAAGTATATTGGTGGCAGAAACATTGAGGAAATATTGCTTAAGATGTATTCAAAATATGATTAGTCTTTGTCTTTATGAGAAAGACTAAATTTTCTATAGATTGAATAATAGCAACAAGTTGTTTTTATACTCGTGGGTATTAACTACGTGTGCAAGAAATGTTGTCATTGTATTTTAAAAAATATTTTGCAATGTATTTTCAATACGGTTTATTTTAATTATATCACCCTAAATCATGTGTCATTGAACTAATTTCTATATTTTGTTGAGGTAGACAAACAACTAATCAATTGCAATAATGACTTAAAATAACCTCGTGGTTAGTAACTAATTAACTTGAGCAACATACATACAAGGTGATATTATAAATAATAACGAACTCTATGGCAGTTGCATCACTTATGTCGTGTTTGTTTTATTTGAGTGAGTTCTAAATCAAGATATAGGGGTCTGTCCTAAAATATGTGCATGCTCCATTAAAATACAAATATATAAGATATATGATTACTTTTCCTGTTTTAAAATTTATTTCAATGAAAAGGAAGAGACTTGACAAATTAGGGCAATTATTGTGAAAAGGAGTATTGGGCACTCAATATTACGAAATTGAGAATTTGTTCCTCCACCTTAGATATTTATTTTTTAAGGAAAAACTTGAACCCAAACTTAGTCAAATAAAATATTTCTCATCGATTAAGTGTGTGTTTGGTTTGGCGTTGAAACTGGCCAAACTCAAGTTTGGATTCTCCAACGGAACTATTTCTAGCGTTAAAAACATGAGTTTACCACATTTAAACGCTAAACAATCATGCTACAAATTCAATTTGAGATTGGTTAGATAGTTAATTATGGTTGCAGATTCTTTTTAGCAGGTGACATGGACAATAAAAATAATATAGCAAGAGAATACATTTCTAAAATATGAGTATCATTAACTTTACACCATATATATACATATATAACTAACACAAATGTAAATATAATAGAATAAATAAGAAAGGAATATAATAAAACATGATAAGAAAAGAGCATTGATAAGGAAAAATAATTAGCTACTTTCATAAAAGTATATAAAGGTGGATATATCCACGACATTTGCACTTTTATACCCAAGGACAATATCCACAGTTTTTATATATCTATGTTAAATGACAAATAGAAAAATCAATTGTTTAGTTAGATAGAAGTGATATGAGATAAATTATATTTTTGTATTTTTTTATTAATTATTTCACAACACATATACTATTAATTAATAATCGTTTATGTCTAAAAATCGTTTTTAACCGGGTCTTTTGTTTCTGCATATGTTTAAAATAGGCAGAATGATTTTTTGAAGTGTGTGTTACCCTTACATGTGATTTTTCGCCTATCTCTCATAAATGGCAAAGAAATATAAAATCAGGGTGGGGCCACTCACTTTTGTTATTTCTTATCTACCTATATCATTCACCAAATAAATGAAGTACACCATTTTCACCCACTTCTCTGCCCCTTATTATTTTCACTCTATTTCGGTTCAACCAAACTCACGCTAAGTCTGTATCACTAAGTGTTTAGTAAATTTCTTGCCCTGCTGCACAATAATTTAGAGATATACTAGAAATAATACCGTGTGTTTTGCACGGATTTATTTATATTGTATTTTTATAATATTTTATGAGAGAAATATTTTTGAAATAAGTAAAAGTTATTGTAACTTAAATTTATAAAAAATAATAGAAATAAAATTATATTAATTATATAACATAATAAAATATTAAAACTAATTACAATGAGAAATTATATTAAATTATTCAATTTAAAGAACATTTTATTCCGTCTAAATATTTCTCATCATAATTAATAAAAATAATCACTAAACTCTTTAGTGAGATTATTATTGAAAATTAAATATTTTAAAATATAATTATATAAAAGAAGTTCACTAAACCCTTACATGATGCATGATCTTTTGTGTAACTCCATGATAGATTGCATTTTTAGAATAATATGCATATGTGCGTTGTCCTATATAATAATAAAAAATATCAATATTTACTATAATATTTTCCTTAAATAATAATAAAATATATAATATTTATTCATGATAAAATATAAGTTTTACTAAATATAATCATACATAATTTAATGATTTCTCATTACTTTTGTTTATTGTTATCACAGGAAAAAATATTTACAGAAAAATATTTTATTCTCAAAATAAAAAGTGGAGTTGGAGTTAAAGTTAAATCAATAGTTGTTTTTTAAAAAAATCATTATATGAAGCATACAAAACTCCCATTGACTAATCTTTATAAAATCATTTCAATATGCAAGTTAAAAAACGGTAATAACATGTATATATAATTTTTATCTTTTCATATATATCATATATTTTTGTGTTTTTTAATTACTAATTAATAAGTTTTGATGTATACATTTGTAATATTTTTATATCTCTTTTTTCTTTTATATGCGAAGATAAAAAATTATTTAATGGAAGAAATGATAAAAATTATTTAATTATTTAATATAAGAGATTTTTAGTAAAATTTATGTTATTTTTTATTTAAAAATAATTATTAAAATTCATTTAGTTTATAACCCATCAAAAGTACTAATTTTCTATATTTTAAATTATTTAAAATAGTTCTAACGAAATTTAAATAATATAAAATTGATTGAATTTATTTTTTTTAATATAATTATAAGTATTTAACGTTTTTTATTTAAAATTCATTATTAAAATTCATTTAGTTTATAACTCATTAATCATTAATTATTTTATTCTAATTAATTATTGCTAATGGTTAGTCACTAAGTGGGAACCATTATAATCATGTTATAAAAGAATTAAAATAGATACTTAATATAATAATTATTTAAATTGTTAAACTGAAAACATAACAATAATGACATATATTTAATTTTATGTTTAAGTATATTTTACACATAGATAGATATTTAAGATAAATTTTCAAAAGTTATTAATCTCTATATTTTAAATTATCTAAAATAGTTCTAACAGAATTTGAATAATATAAAATTAATTGAATTCATTTTTTAATATAATTATAAGACATTATAGGTTTTTTTAAATCATTATAAAATTCATTTAATTTATAACACATTAATTATTAATTTTTTAAGCTAATTAATTGTTGTTAATGGTTAGTCACTAAGTGAGAGCTGTTATAATCATGTTATAAAAAAATTAAAATCAATACTTAATATAATAATTATTTAAACTGAAAACATAACAATAATGACATATATTTAATTTTATGTTCAAGTAAAATTTTACATATAGAAGATATAGATAGATATTTAAGCTAAATTTTTAAAAGTACTTAATTTCTATATTTTAAATTATTAAAAATTGTTATGATGGAATTTAAATAATATAAATTAATTGAATTTATTTATTAAATATAATTATAAAAAAAAATTCATTTTTATTTAAAAATCACTATTAAAATTTATTTAGTTTATAACCCATTAATCATTGACTTTTTATCCTAATTAATTGTTGCTAATGGTTAGTCACTAAGTGAGAGCCATTATAATCATGTTATAAAAGAATTAAAATAAATACTTAATATAATAATTATTTAAATTGTTAAATTGAAAACATGACAATAATGACATACATTTAATTTTATGTTCAAGTAAATTTTACATATAGATATACATTCACATACATGTTGATAGATATTTAAATTAAATTTTCAAAAGTACTTAATCTCTATATTTTAAATTATTTAAAAATAGTTCTAATGGAATTTAAATAATATAAAATTTATTTTATTTATTTTTTAATATAATTATAAGATATTATATGCATAATTTTATATTAAAAATTATAATAATTATTTTATATTTTCAAAATAAAAAATATAATGGTAACTATTGTGACCTATAGATATTAAATTAAATTTATAGTAAATAATGAGATTAAATGATACATTTAATTTAAAATTTATTAATATAGATGGTTTAAGACTATTTCACATTTAAAATTTAATATAGTGTAATGAATATTTCTTTTAATTCTTTAGTAAGCTATGTAATAGAGTTAATATTTAATAATACTGATTATATAATACCTTTGAATTTTAAGGGATGTTTAGTATTTCATATGTAATATTTCATCAATAGCACATTAATAACAAGGTTCAAGTTAATTTTACAATATATATAAATGTAGATATAGATATAGATATAGATATGAGATAGAGTGATTTGGCTTTTGGTGCTTATTTAAGCCAGGACACATTCTAAAAATTTTGAGGAAAGGGCGCGCTTAGCAGACTCGCATGCTTATCGGTGGGTGTTGTTTTTTATTTTCATTACCTCTAGTGACGGTTTTGAACCGTCACTAAACCTTTGTTTGGTTGTATAAAAGAAAATGTGGGGAAAGAAAATAAATGAAAAAAAGTGAGTAGAAAGAAAATAAGATGAAAAGAAGATGATTTTAAATTTGTTTGGTTATAGAGAAAATAAGAAGAAAGAAAAGTGTAAAACTGATTTTATATTGTTCGGTTTAATAAAAAATGAGAGGAAAGAAATTAAAAATATTATCAAATGCCTAAATTACCCCTACCATAAAAAGAAGGTTGTTGGAACAAGTATCACCTTACACACTATTCCTGACACATGTCACATGTGTATTGCAAAATAAATGGGTAGTTTTGTCTTTAGCAAATATATCTTTGATCTTGTGCCATTTTCTTCGCATCTATGAACTGAAAACATTTTTGTGGGTCCAAGCAATTTTAACTTTCTTTCCCCAAGTTTTCTCACGTAATCAAACCGGGGAAAACTGTCTTTTCCTACCCTTTTCTCACCCCCTATTTTCTTTCCTCTTAGTTTATTAAAAAAATAAAAAGCCATAACAAACATTACAGTGACCGTTAAATTAAAAAAATTATAAAATATAAACAATTTGTGATGTGTAATGGTGAGACCCATTTAAGATCTGTCAATAATAAAAAAGTGAGGTGTAGCTCTGATAGAGATGGTAGGTGCCTAATAATAACTTATTGATGGGTAATAGAGAAACTCATTTAAAATATGTGAATAGTAAAATATTGGGGTGCTGAGAAATGACCTTACACTTTGTTTAGTAGACATTAAAGTATCGGTTAATAGAAAAAATAAGGCGAAGATAGAAATATATGTTGTTTAATATGAAAGAAATAGATAAGAAACAGAAGTAAAATGTGAAATTGAGTCGTTTGGTTTGATTCAAGTGAGTGAGAGAAATGATTTTTTTATTATATTTAATTATAAAAAATTATCATGAAAGACAATAAAAATTAATTTTATTTTTTTACCTCAATTTCTACATATTTGTTACATTCTTTTTTTCATCCCAAAATATATACATTTTTTAAAAAGAAAAAAAGAAAAAATGGAGAAAGGCGTTGGTCAGTGAGGGAAGTGGGTAACAGTACAGTGACCCTCCGTCGGTTTCAAAAGAAAGCATCCTAATCACACTCCACGTTATATCTGAATTTAGTGCGACAATGACACGTCTCATGAAATCGGTTTCACACTTCAGGTGGGTACCCTTTCAATAGAGTCAAAGGTCCATCCAATCCAACAATTAATATTTGTGTGTCACTCAAAAGGAAAAGGAAAAGGAGATGTGTTGTGTTGTGTTGCATGCGCTCAGGTGTCCCTCTCCCTCTCTGCAAAGCGTCAAACACCACTATTAGGCGATTGCTGCGCGTAAGCCATGCATCCACCCTTTTCCCTTCCGTGTCTTCCCCTCCTCTTTCCATCTGGTCACTTTCCCCTTCCTCTCTTACTATTAATTCAACCTCAAACACACATTCAGAATTCAGAGAGAGAGAATTAATGAAGAACACTGTGGTGGAGAAGTTCTCTGATTTCTACGAGAAGTGGATTTGGAAGGTGGAGGAGATCCTCCATCAGCTTCTGGAGGTGTCAAAGCAGAGAAAGGAGGTGGTCAAGACTGAGCAAGAGCTGCAAGCACTGGTCTCCAAAGCCACATCCCACATCAAGGAATACTACACTGTCAAATGGGGTGCTGCTCATGAAGACGTTCTTGTCTTCTTCTCACCAACCTGGGTCACTCCTCTGGAGAATGCTTACATGTGGATGACTGGTTGGAAGCCTTCCTTGGTGTTCCGCCTCCTCAAGAAGGGCCCAACCATGACAGAGGAGCAGCAGAAGAAGGTGGAGGAGCTGAGAAAGAGGATCAGGATGGAGGAGGATAAGGTGGAGAGGGACATGGAGAGGCAGCAAGTGGCCATGGCTGACCCAAAGATAGTGGACCTGGCAAAGCAGTCTGGCAGATCAATGAAGCTGGTGGGTGAGGGTGATGCTGCTGCAACAGGGGTTGATGGGTTGGTGGATGTGGCCTTGAAGGGTGTCTTTGCAGGCTTGGAGAGGGTCATGAAGGCTTCTGATTGTGTCAGACTTAAGGCACTCAAGGGGGTTTTGGATGTGCTTGGTCCAATGCAGTCTGTGGAATTCTTGGTTGCATTTATAGCTATGCAGTTAAGGCTGAGGCAATGGGGGAAGAAGAGAGACATGGCTGCTGCATCCATGCTCAATCAGGACAAGTGAAGTGATTCAAGTAAAAAAAAATAAAATTGAGAATGTCTTCATATCTTTATGCATAAAACATAATTAATTAAGTTGTTCAGTCAGTTCTTCATCATTAGCACCCAAAAAAGAATATTGTTTAATATAGGCAGTAGTAAGTAGTAGTAACTGCCTAGCTAGAAGTTCTTAATTTATTAATGACAAAAATGTAAGAAAAGGAAAGAAATATATTTATAGTACATGAATATAATATATCATATGATTTCTTTCCAGTAAAACAGGGGATTAATTAATGTTGCTGGTAGATATAATTTGATTTCTCTCACACACATTAGCCAAGAATTTTTTTAGTATAAGAAATGTTTAACGATTGTGATAATAGCAAACGGATAAAGTCAACGGCATAACACTTGCGGGCCTTCCTTTCCTTTCCTTTCTCACAGAGAAGTCAGTCATAGTCATACGTTGTTGGTGGTACCGGTGCAGTGTATCATGAATCTCTGCTCTGCACTCTCGAGAGACATGAGACAGACAGGAATATATAGCAACGTAAGTAAGATCAGAGGGTGCAGTGAGAGAGAGGCACAAGGCATTTTCTATTATTTATCTATCTTGAAATATATGCTGATGGATGGATAGGGTGCACAAACAAACAGATACCATGAACTGAACAGAACAGAACAGCTGTGCTGCATTGTTTCAGGGGCCACGCATACGCAAACATAAAATAGTCACATGACATGACACAACACAAACAACAGATCAGAGCATAGTAGAAAGGGTAATGGATACTCTTTCTCTCAGGCAATATTTTTCTATAAATATATACGGATTTAATAGGATTGCATTTGTTTAATATATATAAATAAATACTTTTTTTTCATATAAGAAAATAAAATACAAAATTCACGAAAAATATCCATTTGAAAGCCAGGTAATATGTTGAGATTTTTCAGAGTAAAACAAGTCGCTGTTGTCATGCTTATGCGTATACGATTCACAAGCTGACGTATAAAAGGATTTCCCGACAAAATGACGTCTCATGTGATGTCATCAAGTCTTTAATAAAGTGTGAAGAAAAAAATAAAAAATGAATATATATATTATTTGAATAAAAAAATAAAAAAAACAAATTCTTTTAATTTTATTGGATCCAAAAGTACTATCAATAAAATTGGATTGAAAAGTAGAAAAATAAAATAAAATTATATTTAATAACTCTTATACCGTTACAGTGTATTAATGTAACAGAGGTTATAAAATATTAAATAAATTAATGCTCTATAATCTATTAATGTGGTCAAATAGCCGACTATTAAATTTAACTACCTTTTATACTTACAAGTTAAAAATCCACGAGCAAATTCTGATCTATTGAAAATGATCCATGATAAAGACTAAAGAAAAGTTAACTATTCCGCTACACCACAAGTTAGATATTTGCCGCAAAAGATATATCATATAACCATGTAGTATTATTTATTAATATTAAATAAAGTAAAAATATTTATAGATATTATGCTCATATATAAGAATTGATTGCCTTTTGAAGAGTTTTATCATCATCGTTTGTTGTTCTGTTTTTTTATCCCCCTCTCTTTCGTTTGGCATTTTCATCAAACTGTCCATATTTATCAACCAAGAGCTGTGAGGTACTTTTCGTTAATTTCTTTAATTCGTCTTTACAAGAAACATTTTGCCTTAATAATAATTCAATACAATAGACCTATATATAAGTTGCATGTTAATTGGGAGGGATATCCCAACACCATGTCAGAATTTTTAAACAAAAATACAAATTTACAACAACCCTCTTGCAAAACAACATGACACACTTCCACTGGGACATGATCAATAACTAATTAAGGTATTAATGATGAAAGACTTACAAAAGATCGAACAAGGAAGAAAAGAATTTGAGTAGCAAATATCATGCATGACTTAATTCCACTCTGGCAGCTTGATATAGAGGTTAGAGAGAGACTTGATGAGTTACACAAAAGAGAGAGAACTTAATTTTTAATCAAGTGGCCTCCACTGACAAGATCTCCAATTCAGCCCACCAGAGTGGAGAAAGTCTTGGGACCGCTTGCTCAGGTGACACACTAATCACTTCCCTCAATTTGGAAGTTATGTCCCTCATTGTGGGTCTTAACTTTGTTTCCGGTTGGATACAATCTTTGATCACCTCACATATGACATCAAGTTCATTATCCTTGAAAGACTTCAGGGATGGATCAATCATATAGCTGATGCTTTTCTTGTCATTTAAGTACTCAGCAGCCTAGCAAGTCAATGATCCATAATGTTATTTATTTATTATAAAGATGCATACATATTATACATATATATAACAATGAAATGAAGTTGCACTTACCCAATTCACAAGATTGCCTTCTTCTTCAGAACAAGGCAATTTCCCAGAAATGATTTCAAGCAGCAATATTCCAAAGTCATAGACATTGGTTGCAAGATCATCACGGGGTGGTGACTCAGATTTCTTTGAATCACCTCCACTTGTCTTAGCTGGTGATACAACATTTCCAAAAGTGATCTCTGCAATCTGAAACAACAATGGGATGTTAGTTACTTGGTAAGGTGGCTAACATAAAATGAATTGAAAAGCAAACAAGAAGTGAGAAGTGAAATGTGTACCTTGGCGGCAAAATCATCTGTTAATAATACCATACTTGAAGTAAGCTTGCTATGAGCTATGGGTGGATTCAGATCATGGTGCATATACTGAAGACAATAAGCAGTGCCCATTATGATCCTCACCCTTTCACTCCAATCAAGACGTTCAATTTCCTTAACTGAAAAAAGAAAAAAGAAACTAAATATAATTGACTCATATGTAATTGCTTGAGCAAGGAAATAACTAAAATCAAAGAATCACCATGTAAATGCTCAAATAGACTTCCATTTGGAGCATACTCAAACACCAACATCCTTGTGAATGGTTCTTCTTCTTCACAATACCCAATAAGATTAATGAAGTTCTTATGGTTTATGCGGGACAAAGTATCAATCTGAAGCATACAAGAAACTGAATTAGCAAAAGAAAAGTTTGAGAATTGAGAGAGTCCCTTCTAGAAATTGCATTGGGATTGTTAAATTCAACTCCTTTTCTTTCTATTGAGTTCAGAAGGAGAAAACCTTTTTCCGGTAGTTCATCTCCATGCTCTTAGACCAATCTTGGGAAGAAGTAATCAGAGTAGAAACAACAGCAATCTCAACCCCACTGGACAGTGTTCCTTTGTATATGGTGCATGCATCAAAATTAATAACAATATTGCTGAAATCCTCACAAGCTGTCTCTAGTTCTGCTCTATTCAAGTTGGGCACCCCTACAATTCATGTGAACACATAACACTATTGTCAACACAATAAGCTAACAACAATTTATTTCCTTGCTTCATTGAAAATGGAAACTCATTAGAATTTAACCTTTACATCTACCAAATCCGCATGTAATGCAAAACAAGACAGGCCATTTTTGTAATTGTCAATTGACTGACCATAAAACCAACAAAATCTTATCCTAAAATTGTTACTATATGTTCAAATGTGAAATAAATTAGGAATACTATGCATGAACAACTTGAATATTCTTACCTTACCTAGTTGATAAGCAAAAGAAACACGTTATAAATTTAACTGAAATCTATATTCTACAACTCAATGTGAAAGTTCTAGATTGTATTAACTTAATTGGAAATATTACCTGTTATAAATGCTTTCTGCAACTGTCCACTTATTCCTGTCTTCCAGGGGGTTATTATTTTTGCTGCTCGTTTTCGCCAAATGCAAAGAAGAATTATGATAACAATGACCAACACAACCACAGCTATACTAATAATTATGTACTTCCACAACTTTCCAGAAGCACCACTTCCATTAGGTGAATGTTGTTGACTTGTTTGATTTCCATCAGAAGCATCATGTGGAGGATCAGGAGGTGAAGGCAGTGGTGAAGGTAACTGATTCTGTTTTTTATTGGCATCTGGCACAGCTGGGAAAGATCCACTACTCACTGTAATTGGAACAGAACTGAACTCTATAGTAGGTCCACCACTATAAGGTGCAGCTGCCATGTTACTTGTCTGATCAAGTAACTTACGACGTGCAGAATTGACAAGATTTGGTGCATTTTGGATAATCTCTAGCTCATTAGAACCTGACATGTTTTCAGTGTCAATCAGATTCAGAAGCAAATATTTCAATCGCTCAACAGGCCATAATTTAGTGAAGGTTCTCCACTTACTAGGTAGAACATGGCAGAATTTCCCTTCATGGTCATTCTTGAACCTATAAAGAAGAACAAACAATTTTAGTAAGTTGAATATGATGAAAGAACAAAACATGTGTGCATATTGAGACTAAGATTAACACAATGGCAGCATAAAGGCATTGAGGTATTTCATAAGTGCTACTTTAATTAATTGGAATAATCAATAAATCTGGTTTTTTCCATTGCTTGAAGTTGCTCTGCCACACACTGCATGTGCCATCCATCAAAGACCAGAAAGTTACAAACTAAAAACATCTACATATTTTGCTAACAAAAAAAGAAAATGCAATAAATTAAGACAAGCATACAATCCACTAGGATGAGATTCTCAAACAGTTAGGTTCTGAAAAAGGGCAAGATTTGTCACAACAGTTCTTGTTTCTCAGTGACTTCCTCTACAGGTAAGTAAAACAAATGGAAGGAAAGGGTGCAATGGAACTACTAAGGTTACTTGGTCAGGGAGGAACATTAATAAGATATGCTTACCAATGTCCAAACTTTCTATTGATGCAAGCAAAAAAGGTTGTTAGAGAACAATCGGCAACAAGTAATCTGAATTTTCCTTGATCTTGAGAATCACTACCTTCAATTTTATTGTCACAAAGCAACCTAGAATAAAATAAAATAACCTTAAAATACTCAGAAATCTAATAAAAGCAGACACACAAAATATAGAGCTAACTTACAAGTGTTTTAGCGATAACATCCTGGTAATTTCTGCTGGAATGCTTCCTGACAAGTTATTCTCCCTTAAATCCAACAACTCCAGCTTGCCTAGATCTCCAAGTTCTTTGGGAATGGTGCCAGAGAAGTTGTTCTTGCTCAACACACTGTTTCAAAGAAAAAGAGCAAGCACATCCGAATCAGAAAAGTAGTAAAATATCAAGTACTGACATGTGTTTACTCCTAAAACATAGTTAAATAAAATGCTATCAGTACAAAAATATAAATTTTGTGTGAAAATGCCTCTAAATTTAATCTAGTTTTTCATAAACGGGTAGTGTCAGTATGGGGTGATAGCATGTAGGGAACTAAACTAACAAGCAGAAAGGCTTCATAACAATCTGTCCTACAAGTCTCCCTAGTATATGATAATTCATCTGAGTGTCAAGTTCATTAATGTAATTTCTTGATAGAACAAGCAAGTGGTCCAACTCTATTATGAGCTTGTAGAGATGTGACTGAGTGAGTGATGGAGAGTGGTAACACATGATATTTGGTGGATATGAGGCTCTTAGAAAAATGGGCATGGAGACTCAAGGAGAGATTGTTAGAAAATGAAGTAAGTATGCAACTATGTCACTTCCCCTTAATGGCCCAACAAGCTTATTTGTTTTAATATACAGTGAAAAGAAAAACCAATATTTATAGCAAAAAAAAACCAGGAACACTGTAAGATAAGATTCCTTACAGAGATTTTAAGTGAGCAAGTTTCCCAAGCTCAGGAGCCAATGTCCCTTCCAAAGATAGCCCGTTTAGGTCCCTGCAAGAACAGAAGCCACAAATTCATCATACTGGCAACTTCCTTAAGCATCAAGAAATACAAGTTTTTGTCCTCATTAAGAGAAATAATACTGCATGAATCACTGCAATAATTAAAAGAAAGGAAAGGAATTACCAAAGGAACTTACAGCATTTGCACTTTACCATCGACACAATGAACACCTGACCACTTGCAAGGGTCACAATCATTTGGATTCCAATTTGCCAAGGCAACATAAGGATCAGAAGTTATTTTTGTCCGGAACTCCAACAGAGCCAATCCTGCATTTTCCATTCCAAATAATACCTCAGATATCAAGCAATCAACTATGAGATGCATTACATTATTACATGCTTCCCTGTGAATGAAAGTTAAAAGAACAATCATTGAAAACTCACCTTCATCATTAAGCGACCAACACTCTTGGATTCCCCACACAGATATCAAGCAAATATAAATTCTAAACCAAAATCCAAATGTGTTGCATCTCATTCCCATTTCTTTGTGAAGCCAATGCCAGTGTGATTGAGGCAGTATCTATATTCCTTGATAGCCAGGACGCTATGTGATACAAATATAATATCCAAAATTGCCGGGTTTTTGCTATACAAAGAAACCCTTCAATCTATTCAAACGAAAGCAGAAGAAATTCACTAACTAGGGAAAATTTTTTATTACAATGGAAAGCATGAAAATGGAAGCTCTTGGGTCCAAAGATCAGATCAGGATCCCTCATTTTTGTAATTTTATCTCTTGGTTACAACCTTCTGTTCAACCAAGACATAACCCGGCTCAACTCAATGTCTTCCTCTCAATTATCATCAGCAGTATAGGTGGAGCTGAAAGAAATTACATCCAATAGAAAAATTAACAAAATGAATGGATTTCAATAAGATCAAAAAGGTTGAGAACCGACCAACATTAATACAAGGGGGGGAAAAGGGAATAACCCCATCAGCAAGCAAGCTTTTTTGTGTCAACGTGAACAATAAAAAAGCAGAACATTGATAGAGAGAGTGAATTACCATGCAGAAGGGACAAAAGGGTGCAAGAAAATTACTCTCTTTCTTGCAGTTTCTCTTTTTTTTTTCCGAATTTCCTGGAATTAAGTGAACAATTAGGATGGTATATGGCAAGGAAATGCAATGCTGGTAAGGAGGGGGTGATAGGTGGGGGCAAATTGAGACCCAGGCAAAAAGGCAGCAAAAGTTCAAAATAAATAAATTTCAAATCTTTATATATATTTCTTTTGATGGCTTTTCTTCTATTGCTGCCTTTTTCAGGATGATCTCAGAGGACCCTCTCTTCGACCATCTTCAACAATAAGGCACTTTCTTCCTTTCTCTTTCTCTTTCTCTGGTTTCTGTGTCTATGTCTCTCTGGGTTTCTCTCTCTCTTCCCCAGTTGTTGATTCTTTTTTTTTTTCTTTGTGTTTTTTTTTTCTTCCTTTCTTTCTGTGTCTCCTTTGTTTCTCAGTTTCTCTCTCTTTCCCCCTCTTGCCTCTCTCTCATCACCCCCACCACCAGCCAGCCAGCCACCCAAAAATTTCCCATTTGTTTTTGCTTTTTTCTCTCAATTATTAATTATTATTATTTTATTTTATTTTTAATGTTTCTATTTCTAAAGTTCTCTTCGAGGAGTTGTAGGTCCTGTTGGCCCCACCTCCGACAAACTAGGACACGCTTTTGTTTTGTTACTAGGTAAGTCTTCCCATAGATGGTTCGTGGCTCCACAACATCCATTACTTATAAAACTGTAATTTCCAGCTATTTTCTGTTCAGAAATTACATTTGCCCAACAACATTTAAAATTATTTTTGTACAATAAGAAATGAGAAAGAAAAAGAATTGAGATGAATATGAAATGTAATTTGTGATGTAAATGAGAGAATTAGAAAAAAAATGTTAGATATATATCTCTTTATTTTATTTAGTGGTTTCATAAGATTGATTGTCTACCTACGTGATTCCCACATAGCCATGCCTATTCAACTCCTATTTGTGGCCTTAGTAACACTTTCTGAAATAGTGATACTTGGGAGATATGTTATTACTAAAAATAATGTTTATATAATTAATAGAATATACGTTGGCACAATCATCCTGCCCGCTTGTTTTATTTTAATGGTTCATATAACGAGTCTCATCGGAGTACTTGTTAAGAAATCATATATATAGCATGTTTTTATTGTAAATCACAACATTGATTGCATATGTAACATTTAACGGTAATTGTTACATATTCCAATAGAAATTTTTTATTTTTAATTTTTTAACAAGTGTCATTTGGGTACTCACTAACATTTCTCCTATTTAACTGTCTATTTTGACTAAAAACACACATGTTAAAGAATGTAACTATTACTCTCGTTTTCATGAAAATAAATTTTAAATTTTCTATTTTACCTTTTTATCTCTTTTATTACTATCGACTCTAATTAATTTTTAATAGTGTGTCATTTATTAACATAAGAGTAAAATAAAGAATAACGTATTTATAAACAGTTAAATAAAAATAAATTTTTTCTTTAAAAGTTAACTGTTAAATAGGAAGGAATATAGTATTATAAAACCACAAGTGAGGCTCCCTAGATGTTTAGCACTTGCCTGTGTACGTATCTCAGAAGTCAATTAAAAATGAGTAATGGGCTCCAACTCCAAGGAATCAAGGATGATCAGAAATTTATTAGAACCATTGATGTGGAAAATTTAGGACTAGCTGCTTTTTTTTGTGTTAATATATATATAATCATGTTTTATTATGAAATTTTCGGTTTGATATAACGTAAGTATTTATTTTTATTATTTTGATGCAAATTTTTTTAGGTAAACTTTTTGTTTTCATGTAATATAAATATTTATGCGATACATATATTTAATCTATAATATAGATATTTTTATGATTATGTATATAATTTTCATTTACTTTTAACACAAATATATACATTTTATTTAAAATTAAATATGCTATAGCATATAGAAAAGCATTATTTGTTTAATTTTATGCATTTGTCCTTGATTTAAATATTACCATATTTTCATTTATGTATCATAAAAGGTTATTTCTATGATTTAGAAATTAATGTAGTTTATGTAAAATTTTATTCTTTGAGAAAGTAGATATATATTTACCTTATCTAGTTTAGATATTAATATAATTTGTTATATATAATTTGCCTGAACAACATAAATTTCTAAGTTGTTACACATAATTTAATTGTTTTGACAATTTTTCCTATAAAATAATAAAACTCTTACATGAAAAATTAATTCTATTTTTCATTTATTGCAGTTATATTTTATTGCGTTCACATTCTTATTATTTTTTATCTCTTGCATTAATAATTTATCATGTCCACAAGATATGAAAAACTGTATTTATGTAATATTATATTTTATTATATTCACATTTTACCTCTATTGAATAATTATTCATACATATTAATTATTTATAGCATTTACTAATTTAATTTAAAACTTCAAAGAAAAAGAAAAGAATTGACACTAACGTAAAGAACATAATGTGACACAAATCATTCTTAAAATAATGTTTCTCGATTAAACCAACCTTAAAGCTCATCAAAAATAAAAAAATTTCTTTTAATATTTAAAAAATATTTGTGTAATATATAGATGTTTTTAATGAGGGATAAGTATATATTGTCAGAATAAAAGAAGTTTTCCACTATCATTTTTTGTATGTTAAGTATATACAATATAGTAGGGGAGGGGGGTCAAGGCCAATGCTTGCCCCCTTGCATCCGTCCCTGCATGTGGCAACATATCATATAACAATGCAAAAAAGTTTTACATTGTCTATTACATTTTTTAATGAGTATATACCATCAATGTAAAAAACTTATATTATAATTATCATTTAATGTTATGTTATCACGTATATATTGGGTTTAATTAATAATATATGAGGTGTTATATTCATTAAATGGTTTGAATATATCACTTGGTGACAATATAAAATATAATAAGGTAAATTCTACAGTTCCGTTGTAAATTTATGGATACCAGTCTCCTCATTACATGTTTAAATACTATTGAGACAAGTGTCAATTTTTTTAACAATGCAGTGAACAATATCAGAACAATATTCAGAGGCAATTAAGACCCGCACTATGTACTCCTCGTGCTTCATATTCTTTGTCTTATTTGTCATTGAATCAATTACCACCATTTTTTTTTGCAACCATAACACTACCACCAACACCAACAAGGCAAGAGAAGGCCCTGAGATCTAGTGAGAGAAAAAAAACCTTCATTCCTTCTGTTGAGCTTTCCTAAATAACTTTAATGTGGGAGTTTTTTTGGGTTATGGGTTAAATATTCTGAAGCATCAACAAGCTCAATGACATTCTAGTACCATTTCATCATTTTTGCTATGAGTAGCTCTTTTTTTTCTCCGCCTTGAATTTTCCGATTTCAAAGTGATTATCATATATCATATGAGTAATTTAAGTTACGTACTATGTGTAAAGAGCTATTTCGATGATGGGAAAATAGGTTTTAGGCAAGACTATGGCTTATGATGCTCATGGTTGTCGATGCCTGAGGCTTCAAGCAATTACCATGGGCTTTCGGCATGTTCCGTTCCTGTGTGGATTTAATATGTGATTTGTTGTGCTTTTGACTAAATAAAGCGAAATGAAAAAAACACATGGTCCAATTATATTAATACACATAATGATTGGACCAGTACCATTAATTATTAACTGGACCGGAGCACTCACTGTATAATAAGCATTAGTATAATTTCATAATTCAAAGAGAAAGGAAAGTAGAGACAAATGCACACCTACCCATCAAATAAACACTACTTAACTATTTTGGGACAATCTCATGTCTACGATTTTATAAAAAAAAATCTTATTACAAAGATACAATTCTACAAATTCTTTGAAAACTCTAGAAACTTCCGGTAAAAATATTTAACAACTGCCTTGCAGTTGAGGTCACCTAACTTACAGGTTTTTATCTAATCATGCAACCAACCAAGAATAAATTCCAAAACTATATACATACTTTCAACTTTAATACATGATAAGTGCAAAAATATGTATGATAAATTCTTGTATAATTACAACACTTATCAAGAATAAAATGCTAGATTTATTCCCCAAATTACCTCTTTTTAGTAATAAATACATATATTATGATTATTTGATTTGAATTTGAATATGATGTTATTTTGATAGAAAATCTGTTGATTTTGCAGATAAAAGGGAAGGTTTTAAATGGAGAAACAAGATAGCATCTATTTGAAGAAAGAATATGCAAGATAAGGTTTTAAATGGTAGCTGATCAAGATAAAATCAACAATTATTTGGATAAAGATTCTGCTGATAAAATTCTAAATTCAAATTGGAGATCAAATCAGCACAAGATCAAGCTACAAAGAGGGAAATGATGAAAAGAGCAAACAAAGATAAGATCAGAAAGAGATCAGTTTGAAAAAGAGGAAATCAGGAAAAGCTGGAACGGTGAATTACGCTCCACCTGCGCTTAGCGCAAGTGGAGTGCAAACAATTAAATTGTTTTTGTTTCTCGCGCTTCATCTGCGCTGAGCGCAAGTTGAAGCGCAGGAATGCGGAATCAGTTTTCAAAAGATTTCAAATAAGATTCCTTCCAGATTTCAGATAAGCTTTCCAACTTCTATTTAAAGGACCTTTTGCATAGATCAAAGGAGGTTTTTGGAAGAGGAGGCGAAGCAGAGCTAGAGCAGGAGAAAAGTGTGACAGTTTCTCTGTTGGTTTGTAATGGCTACCATGAGTAGCTAAACTCTCCGATAGGATTGAATGTAGCCGATTCAATCCCCAATTGTATGTGAATTCTCTTTAATATTTATGAATCCCCGTTTTTGTGATATCGGTATTTTTATTCCGTGCTTAATGCTTAGCTTCCGCTAGTGTGCCGGAGTTATAGGTTGGTTTTATGGGGTGCGTTGGAAAATGGTTTTGTAAAATCAATAACGAGTTTGGTGGAGCCTAGGAATAGAAAACTTAAATTCTGATTGGTAAAAATACTCATAGTAGTCACTGTGGGAACCAGGGCGAATTGATAGCGTAAAACAAATCGATCTTTAATCCGAGGTAATTTGTCACTGGAAGAACCCGTATAAATTATTCCTGAGTAGTATTTCACGATCTAGGGAACCTACGTTGAATAACTTTAATTCGTGCTGAGGTATCATAATTACACATTCATAAATATTATTGGGGTTCAAATACGAAAGGGGTGCGATAGACGAAGTTCAATCCTAGTTCAAGTAACCTACTTAACCTGACTCAATTTATTTTCTGTTTTTATTTACTATTGAAACTCTTACCAATCAACAATCATATTCTCTTACTGTAGTTCTGACCACCAGTTTTTATAAATTGAATCGTTCCATGTGTATACAATACTCTTATTTACTATTATACTGCTGGGTTTTTGGTAAGCGCGCTTGTCAGATTCTCAACAATACACAATTTTAAAATAAGACATTACGAAATTAAAACTTCGTAAGAATAGACAAATTAAATGAAAAAACCATCACTTGGCCGATAAATTGGTGAGATCATAACCCAACTACAACATATAACCCAAGCACTTTAGCAAATACCTAGAGTTGCTGACAACCCCAAAAGTGGGATGGAAATCTCAATGATAATAGGAAATTTTAGAAAAATAGTTTAAATCATGACATTTTTAGCCAAACATATATACGGTGTGGAATGTATGGAAAATCCTCCTTTCAATCAATAACAACCAACCAATCACACACATTTCTAGTGTTATATGGATGCTTGGTTATATATTTTACTCTTATTTCTAAGATGGAATATATTATGTTGATGCTATATAGTCTATGCCTTTTCTTTCATTTCTACTTTTCTTTGTTTTTATCAATGAGAAAAAGGATTGTGCACTGACAGTGTAAAAAGTTTTACACTGACAGTTAATCACAACCCTTGATTTATGGTAAGTTTGTTAACTTTATTAATTAATATTTTAAAAGTTATATAAATAAAGGATCATGATTAAACGTCAGTGTAAAACTTTTTTACACTGTAAGTGCATACTAATTAAACTCTTTATCAATTCCTTTACATATATGACACATAGCATCTTTATCAATTCCTTTACATATATGACACATAACATGCTTTTTCATAGGTCGTTCACATAACTTTCTATCATTTTCTTAGACCTTATCACTTTTCCTCTTGGCACATGAGCCAATTTTAACTCAAAAAACCTCTGGTGGTGTCCCTTTTAAAGGCCCACTTGGTGGGGTACATCTGACCCTTGTATTGCCTCAAATACACCACCAGAGGTTTTTTGAGTTAAAATTGGCTCATGTGCCAAGAGGAAAAGTGATAAGGTCTAAGAAAATAGAGAGAAATGTGACCCTTGTATGTAATGTGCCAATTTCTCTCTCTATGTTGTACATGTACACCAAAAGGGAGATGTGATGTGAGATGTGATGGAGAGAGAAAGAGGGAAAATAGAGAGAAATGTGAGATGTGATGGGTGATGTGATGGAGAGAGATAGAGAGAAAAAATGTGTTGTATGAGTTATTGTATGATTTTTGTTGTATGATTTTTGTTGTATGAAAAAGTTATCTCTTATATATATATATGTTATTCTCCTCTCTACCTCTCTCTCACACACATAACATAAATATTGTCAAATAGACTGAAATTCGAATAACTAATTTGACGAAATCAGTCGCTAAATACATTAGTGACCATATTGACGTCAGATTTTGTATTTTGAATAACAATATGCAAATAATATTGATATTTATAACATTCTTTTTTTTAAATAATAAATGAAATCACACATTTACATATAATATTAAATAATTTTTATTCTTAATAAGCGTGTGAATATATTTTTATTAGTTATATAAATATGTAAATTTATAATTTATTTTTGGGAAAATTTTGGGGGCACCCCCTCTCCTTAAAAGCTCCGTCATTGGTAATTAAAACCATAAGTAGATATAATTAGTCGATGACATTACTATGGTAACACACTAACACATAGTATCATGGTACCTAATTAATTATAAAACATGTAAACATACAGCGGTACCCATAATCCTGTGATCACTAGGCACTATAATATTATACTATAATAGTTTATACTATATGATATATAACACTAGTACACTTACAACTACATATCATACTAATAATGGTATATATCATACAACTCATGTTATGTTATGATATTCATAATGTATTATATTTTGCATTGGTTGATATATGTCTATATGGTACCATATTAGTCACCATCAAATAATCATGAGTGTTCTCATTATATGGTTACTATTATGTTATACCCATATAGTATTATTATAACCCATGTTATTATATATGTTGAGTTTTCCTCATTTCATTATAAACTTCGAATTGTATTATACCATACTAGTATGTAATGTATACAATAATATGGTTTGTACCCATATAGGTTATGATACGAGTATGAAGCAATCACACAACGTTGTAGCCTATATGACCCATCAAATCTGTACATTGTTTTTAGTCAAATCTTATCTGAATTATAAGGTCAGTTCTATTATTTGTTTTGTAATATATTTTGTTGTCTCTTTGTGATCCCTTATATATTTCCACACAACACAATACATAAAGAAACAAAACAAAAACTCTTGGACAAGACCTTTTATAATACCGTGAAATTACAAAAGATTGAAAGCAATTATACCATGGGGGTGATCAAAGATAATTCGAATTCAAATTTAATTTGGCATGGCCATGGTGATGGCAACGGCAATATTGCAGAGTTTACGGAAGACTGCACTCTTTACAGAAAGAATGTCATCATTTCCTGGGATGGAATCATCGCAAGTAGTGATGGCAGCCAATGCAGCCTTAAGCCATGTTTGGGCATCAACATCGGAATCCACCAACAATGCAGCGATGGTGTCCTCAAGCTGACTCTCTGCATCCAATATGGTTTCCTTGCAATCAGCCAAACCTTGTTGGACTTCTGGGTCCAAGTTGGGATCATCGATGAACGTCTTAACATCACTAAGAATGCCAGATGCATTTTTAGCAGCCACCCTCAATGATATAACTGCCAAGTCTTTTAGATTTGCACTTTGGCTTCTGGATTGGTCGGAGGAAAGAACTTCCACGCATAGATCCTTATTAGTTGGTGTCAGGTTACATACCCTGTTGATTAGATCCTTGCCTTTACTTTCTTGTGCTGTTGTCATGTGTGCCATTAAAGCCATGCAGATAACCACTGCCGAGAAGAGTTTTGTAATGTGTTCCATTTTTTTGAAACCGGTGTTTTCTTTTCTTCTCGGAGTTTGGTGTTGTCGACCACAGCCACGAGGAGACTCTGGGGAAGTTTACATGGTTTTATAATGGGATGGTTCCTCTAAAATTAGAATTTGTTATGAAATGCTTAATTTAGGGGAAAGTTTGTTGGGTTTTGCCATAAAATCAACCCCATTCACATTTTACGCTCATGACTTTGCACTCCTTTGACCTTTTAGTATTTTTCTATTTTTGAGTGCCTGGGTCCACCTTTTAATATACTTGTTTATTGAAGCTTCTTTTAAAAAGTCTTTAAATTAAAATGAGTCTGCTAAACAATAAAATAAGATTTAATATTTATTTACAATCACTAAAAAACATTTTAGAGATTGGTAAATTAATATTTTGAATTTTAAATATTTATGATTCCAATTTAACTCGCTTTTTCTATTTCATTTTTAATTTAAATTTAAATTTTTATTATTATCATTTAATAATATATAATTATAACAACAAATGTTTGAAATAAGAAATTTGAATAATATAATAACTGATTAGGATTTTAAAATTTAAACTACACAAAAGAATATAATAATTTAAATTATACGAATTATTACTAGCTGAATTGTATCGCTGGGATAATTGATTTTTTTTATTTAATATTTTAAATTCAAACAATTATACTTTAATTATACATTTAAACTAAATACCTATTTTAAAATAATCATCTCTTATTATTTATCTATGAATTCAAGTTATATATTATATATAAATATAAATAAAACTAATTTTACTATTATATTTACATATTAAAATTTAATTTTCTATTTTAAATCCAACATATTATATATATATATTTATTGAAAAAATAGAGACATTTAAAGATATTAATTATATATATAAATATATTTTTCATTCATGGTACAGGATAAAGTACTAGTTTTTATTATTCTCTTTCTGGTTTGCTGCCATGGTCAAATATACCACAAATTTTAGCTGAGGGTCTATAATGATATTCATAGATAACTTGTAAATAAAAGTTAATGGTAAAAATGGAAATAAGATGATAGGTACTGTTCCACCTTACTAGTGGGTTGGGGTGGAAGTAGGCCGAGCCGAGCTAGACTTTACAGGGCCCAAACCTGGTCTGCATTATATTTTTGTGGTCTAAGTCTGGCTTGTTACCTGTCATAGCCTATTTTTTTTAAGCCTGGTCTGGCCTGTTTCAAAACCTGGTTTGGTCTATTAGCCTGTTTAAAAGCCCATTTCATATTATGACCTTTAAACGGGCCAATAAATCTATCTCTAAATAGGTCAATGCGCTTACAAACTAATACTTACTTTTTTATAATTTAAATATGTTACTAGCATATACGTTTAGATAGGAAAATAAGCCTATCTATAAATAGGCCACATAAGAATTTAAAAAATTATATATTATTATACTATTTATTATATATAAAATATTTATATGTTTATTAAAAATAATATTATTTATAATAGGTTAGTCTGTCAAGCTGAATAGTCTTTTTAAAAAGCCTAAGCCTGACCTATTTAATTAAAAAGGCTTTTTCAAAAGCCTAGATCTGACATTTTTATTAAACGAGCCGAGTCAAACTAGGCCTTAAGTAGGCTAGGCCGTAGGTCCCTGTCGAGCGGCATGGCCTATTTCCATCCCTACTAGTGGAGAATTTTTTTTTTTTTGGTCGAATACTAGTTGGAGGTTCGGGATTATTTTTTGGTCAAACGTAAGCTGGATTCATAGATAATGAGAGTGGCCCGATTCGGGTTTGGAATACTTATACACGGGAACAATTGGGCTTTGTTGACCAAAAAGAAGGGAATAATTGGGCTTTCAAGGTTCTAACCCAGCCTGCTAGTCTTGAATTCCCATTAAAATTACATGCGTCGTTTATTGATTGATCTAGACAATCCAGCTAATGATGATACACTGGATCCGTCCAGGTGTCTTTAGACAAAGAGAAATCATATTCCTACGAGCTACATTTTCGACCCAGAAAAAAGCTACAATAATATTTCGACTTAAAAAGAGCTACAATTTTTACCAAAAAAAAAAAGCTACAATAATAATATACAACTATTAGTGAGATAGAAATACAAGAGATAAAAGTGTGAGATATGATAATTGATATAATAGAGAGAAAAAGAAAAAGAAGTGTTTATGAATTTATTATGTCATAGACAAAATGTTGTTTTTATATGTATAAACTATAATCTATTGAAAATTTTTGTTAAAATTTAAAAATTGTTAAAAATGTATAGGGGATTAATTTTGACATATTTTATAGGGTTAAATATGTTTTTTTGTTTCTGAACTATGACCTGAGTTTGATTTACATAAGTTTATATAGTTCATTCCTTTAATATTGTTAATTTTGATATTGACGTGACAAACAAATTTTTGTATCAACTTGTCCTGTCACCTTTAATGAAAATGATTTTGCAATTGAATAACACATCAACTCATCTAGTTAGATTTCATTTAGGGTTTTATTAAACCTAACAAAATTATTAATTTAAAATAGAAATTACAATTATCATTTACTGTGTTGAAATTGTAAGAAGAAACCCTAACATGAGTCTACCAATTGCCAAATCCTTTTTATTAAAGGTTACCGAACAAGCTAACACAAAAATCTATTTGACACGTCAGCATCAAAGTTAACGGTGTTAAGATGAGGAACTAAACTTACATGATTTTAGAACATAATGGACCATACCAATGATTGGGGGTAAAAAAGAAATACTTACTATTTAATAAAAAATTTGAATTTAATTTTTTAATCTTTATATTTTGAAACAAATTTTAAAATAATCAACAAATTTAATGAAATTATCTTTTGTTTGATTTTTAAATGAAAATAAATAAATTATTTCACCATTTATCACTTGTATTTAGTTTAATATAGTAACCGATGGAAATGATGAAATTAGATGCCTTTTCATTACTTATTTATTTATTATCATAAAAATAATTATAAAAAAACTCACTTTGGTCCAACTCGAACACACTTTGGCCGCGGGTTAAGTGGATTAAACCCACTTTGACCCGTGAAAATGTGAGTTTGATTTTTACTAACCCAACCTACCGATTAGTCGGGTAGGGTCGAGTTGACTCACTGAGTTCAACCCATATTGACAGCTCTATTATTTTTTCTCTACAGTGTGTACTCTTTTTTAAGTATTAATAGAAGTATCAAAAGGTGAATAATTATTTAATTGTATAAATTGATTGGTAAATATTACAATCAAACAAAGTTATTTGTCTGGAAATATTTTTTAACAATGGTTTTGTACACCTAAAAAATGCTAAGGAATGTTTTAATGATACTAATTAAAGATTTAATTTATAAAAATTATTAATAAATTGAATAATATTTAATATTTTTTAAAAATAATTCTTTAATCGATGCTAGAGAAATTGATAATATGACATTATAGTTTGTTGGAGCTCATGTCTTCCAAATGTATAAGTACAGAGTTGGCAAATCAGGCTATCCGTCCCATTCTGGTGCAGGGTAGCGGGTTTTATTGGGCTAGGTTAAAAAGTCTGAAAGTTATTCGAGTTTTTAAAATAAGTGCATGGGCCCTACATTTTGCAGGATTTGTGCGGGTAACCCGGATTTTTTTGTGGGATTTGCGGGTTACTCAACCCTTTTACTGGTAGCGGGTTTTATATCAAGTTAGCTAAAAAGTCCGAGAGCTATTTAGACTTCTAAAATAAATGTTTGAATCCTACATTTTTATAAATCGGCCTGACCGAATTAGTCTAGTCTATTTTACCGGCTTTATATAATTGACTATTTTAGGCTCTTTTAACCCAAATCAGACTTAATTTGAAATAGGGCATCAACTATCTTCTTTAAATCTTCCTTTATTCTCTTTCCATTTGCCATTGTCATTAATTGGTCCTTGAAATCCTTCCAACGCTTTCAAAGTTTTGTGTGCATTACTCCTAGATTTCCATCGGTTGGATAGGATTCAAACCCAAATTGACAAGATAAACGGCTCATCTAAAACTCGGCTAATAAATGTGCCCACGTATGCATACAACTTAACTAGCAAAGTGAACCATAGACACAGCTAATTTTATCCATCAAAAATATTTTTTAAATATTTTCATGGGCGAGTGTCTCCCCTATCACATAAGCATTTGGTTAATAGAATACTATTTTGTTAATAATAAAAAGATTAAATGTTTGATTTTAATTTTTTTTATTTTAAAATGATCAAAAATTAACTTAATTGATAGAATATTATATTTAATGTTAATGGCAAACATTTAAGTATTAATTAAAGGAATAAAAAATTTCCTCTAATTGACTAAATAAATATAAAAATATTAATTTAATTTTATGTAAAAAATTTAATAACAAATGTTACCAAATAAGAAAGACACGTACCAAAAAATTGTGGCCCAGTTGGCAACGTAGACTGAGATCGTGGGAAGAGCTCCGTGTTTGACCCCCACTAAACACACTCTTAGGGAGAGTCGAAAAGATGATGAGCCTTGACTATGATTAAGCCCCGAATAGGATTGCCCCTGATAATAGGAGATATCTATGATTAAAAAAAATAAGAAAGACACATAGTTTATTAAGTTATAAAGTATATATAAAACAATTAATATCATTTATTTAAAATGCATGTTTCGACTTTTACTTTTATCAATATCAGTGTAAGAATTTGTCAATACAAAATATACGAGTAAACCCTCAAAATGGTCCCTGAAAGATATGAGTTCGGTCACATTGGTCCTTGAAAGATAATAAATTGTAAAAATGTTCATGAGAAATAGTAACGTCAGTCAATTAGGCCCTTCTATTAACTCCCCTCTGTTAAAGTTAACAGAACTGCAAGTAAACCCTCAAAATGGTCCCTAAAAGATATGAGGTTTGTCACATTGGTCCCTGAAAGATAATAAATTGTAAAAACGTCCCTGAGAAATAATGACATCATTTACAAACCCTCAAATTGGTTCCTGAAAGATATGGGGTCGATCATATTGTTCTCTGGACGATAATAAATTGTAAAAACGTCCTTGAGAATAATAACATCATTTATTATGCTTTATTTTTTCTCGTTGATTTCATTTCATTCCCAAATGCGAGTCATGCCTCACCATTTCTGGAAAGGCTGGACTAATGACATTTACCTCGCTATCATGGTCCTATCGATTGAAAATCATGAAAGGAACCGCAAAAGGATTGGTCTATCTACATGAATTTAGCCCTAAAAAATATGTCACTGGAGATCTCAAGTCAAGTAACATACTTGTTGAACATAACATGACACCCTACATCTCTGATTTTGGACTTGGGCACCTTGCAAATATTGCCGGGGGAACCCCAACCTTGCAATCCAACTGAGTGGTTGTAGAGAAACTCCAAGAGAGACAAAAGAGCTTGTCCACTTAAGTTGCAACTAATATTTTGGGAAATGGTTATCAGGCTCCAGAAGCACTGAAAGTGGTGAAGCCATCACAGAAGTGGGATGTTTATTCATATGGTGTGATTTTGTTAGAAATGATCACAGGGTGATTACCCATTATCCAAGTGGGTAACTCAGAAATGGACATTGTTCAATGGATTCAATTCTGCATTGAGGAGAAGAAGCCACTCTCAGACGTATTAGACCCATACTTGGCTAAAGACGCAGATAAGGAAGAAGAGATAATTGAAGTTTTGAAAATTGTGATGGCTTGTGTCCATAACAGCCCTGATAAGAAAAAGACCTACAATGAGACACGTGCTTGATGCTTTGGATACATTGTCCATTTCCTTTGATTAAGAAATTTCAGGGAGTTGTGAATTGTGAATCTAGCTCATGTGTGAAGCTTTTGCTTTTAATCTTTCTTGCCATATCATTTTTACTTCTATTTCTCTATGCTTTCTAAAGTTTTCCCCTCCTTCAACGAAATATTATTTCAGGATTCATTTGATGGTGGGCTTCCTCAAAGTCATCTTCAAGATGATGATTTGGCTCATGCACTTTCTTTGTCCTTAAAGGTTTTGGAGTTTCTTTTTATTCTTATGACTCAATTTATACTTTACCAAATTTTTTGATTCCGAGTTCCAATTGCATTGAACTTAGAATGCAGAGGAAGAGGATGCAATACGTGAGCTTCTAGTGAAAGAGGAAACCAAAGGACTTGGAGTTCATGATATATTAGTGATAAGTGCCAAATATTAGTAAATTTGCATATGAAGTTATGACGCTTATGATTCTAATTTTAGTCAATTGATATTTAATTTCTCCCAATTTAAGAATTGTGAACCCAAGTAGGTATTTTCCGAGTCTTGATGTAATTGAAGTCATTTAATCCCATTTTGTGCTTGAATTGCAGGAAATCAAGAAAGGAACAGGTAAGGATACTTAGAAGAGGCAAAGACTAGGAAAGAAAAGAAAAGAATGAATTGCCTCTGCTTTATTCTCACTTGGGCGAGCTATCTCGCTCAAACAAGAATTGTCTAGAGAGGGTGGATTTTGGGTGCCATTCTCGCTCAAGCGAGATGATTTCGCTTGAGCGAGATTACCTTTCTTCACCATGAAGTATTCTACTCGCTTGAGCTAGAATTTTAGCTCAAGCGAGAATCCACTTATTCAGGGACAAAACAGAGTTCGTAAAGGAGTTAATCTGTTGGTAACTTACACTTTCCTTTTCTGAAAACTCTCTGAACGGACGAGAAGAACGAAAGGCTGCGAAAGCGGATTTCTTCACTTCTTTTCCAAATCTTCACTGTAATAGCTACCATATGTGTAACTAAACTCTTCTTGTGTGATTGAATGTAATCGATTCGAACTCGGATGTATTATGGTGATATTTATATATAGTAATCTTGTTTCTATTCAGTATTGGTATTATCGTTCTGTTCTTTATGCCTAATTCTACCTGATCAATAGATTCTTGATTTCGATTTTTAGATTTGAGTGGAAAGTATTTCTGAAAATCTGATCTGAACGAGAATACTCGATGTATTGTGATACTAGGAATAGATTTCAATATATCGATTGCTTATAACACTTGAACGTAATGCTGGATAATCTGTTGGATATTTGAGGAATCAATATTCAAGGGATCAATCTTATGAATTTTATACTTGAGGAATCGGTATAAATAATTATTGTGTTGCATCAATATTGATAGTCTCAAATGCTATGTATTTATATTCATCCAGAATACAGACGAGTGAGATAGATGAAATTCAATCTCAGCTTCTCTTATTGAAATTTCCCTTAACTTTCTTATTGCTCTTGTATTACTTTTATGCAAATTTAGTTTAGTTTTATAAAAATCAATCATGAATCAAACTAGTACTTGTGTATATATGCTTTTTGAGTTTAACTATAAACATTAATTGAATCCGTTCCTCGTGGGATCGACACTCTTACTTGAAAATCATTATACTACAATTGACTATTGGTACACTTGCCAAGAGTCTAACAATTAGCCAAGGGAGAGAAAACCAACAATAGCAGACACGGACCAGAGGTATGTAGAACATTAGAGTAGAAACATATACATGTATTGGGTGATCGACCAACAATATTTAGGAATGAAACGAAATGAACGAGGGAAAAGAAAGCATAATAAATGATGTTATTATTTTTCAGGAACGTTTTTACAATTTATTATCTTTTAGGGACCAATGTGATTGACCCCATATCTTTCAGGGACCATTTTGAGGTTTTATAAATGATGTTATTATTTCTCAGGGACGTTTTTATAATTTATTATCTTTCAAGGATCAATATGACCAACCTGGGACCATTTTGAAGGTTTACTTGCAGTTCTGTTAACTTTAACAGAGGGGAGTTAACAGAAGGACGTGACATTACTATTTCTCACGGACTTTTTTCAATTTATTATCTTTCAGGGACCAATTTGACCGACCTCATATCTTTCAGGGACCATTTTGAGGGTTTACTCCAAAATATATAAACTATTTTACAGCCTCCACGGATAAAGCTTTTGGAATCTTTTTTTTGTGCAATAACACATGTATCCTTTATAGGAGACAATCGAGTTGGGTATACGTAAGACCTTTATTAGCGGTAAAGCTCGATCTCCCTCCGAGTATTTAACACAATTGCATATCCAGAACTCAAACTCAAGACCACTGATTAAGGTGGAACACAGTTACTAACCAGCTCTGTGGTTAATAAAACTTTTGGAATCTGTCTTAATTATAAGTATAGAGAGCATTTAATTTAAAGAATAAAAATGATTATATATATAAAAAATTTAATCACACGGTGGTACTATAGATATCATTTTATATTTGTTTTATATCTTTAGTCTCCAGTCCTTGAAACATTATAAGCATTATTGACGGACAACCGTGACTATAGTTACTTCCCAACAACTCATCTCTATTAGTTGGATCTATTTAATCGCTGAAAGTTTTTTGAAAAAAGAAGTTTAAATAACCTTTTATTTTGTGCAGATTAGAATGGTCAAATTAAAGCAAAGGTATGTAACTTACCAGAAAATAGTTAGCATTTGTAAATTTATATATTTTTATCTTTGACTAGTAATCCCTATAAATGTGAGTTTAACCCTACGACGAGTTTAACCCTATGACTGGGGGTGGTGATTAGATAAAGATCTCTCAAGAGTAACGATTCAAACCCCTAGTTTTATAGGTAAAGTCCATCTCGGATCAGAGTTCACTTTCACTGACCAAACACGGTTGGGTCATTCATTTGTAAATTTTAAATCATCGGAAACTAGCTAGCACTAATTATAATAATGATAATATTTGTTCACATACATTCATTCCTTGATCACTAGTCAATTTCCATATTCATTGCACAGCAGCATTCCAATGAAACATCCTACATACGTCCAAAAAGTGGAAATTAAAATATTCCCTATTGATTATATATGGTAATGATCTCTCTCGTTTCTAATATGATAATGTCAAAATAGTTTCAAATTTTCCTTTTTTTTATTAGTAAATCAAACAAAAGCAGATAATCCCTACAACAAACATAAAAAAAGCAAAGAGGATAATACCTTGGCACATTGATATTAAGTATATTTTTTATGCTGTTATGATCAGTAGTCCAATAAAATATTGCTTTGATCTTAAAGTATTTTATAGATGTAGATCGCTGATGTATGCCAGTAATGCTAGGTTCGACGTCTTCATCCATGAAATAATAGAAAAGATGCCTAATTCTTTGAAAGATTCTTAATTATGGGACTGAGAGGTTAATATAATGAGGAATGTCAACTCTCATGCACATGAGAGGACAGAACAGAACATAAACTTGTGTTTTTTAGTTTCTTATATAATCTCCATTATAAACCCTCTTATTTTCCTTATCTGCCAAACCCTTTTATTACTTTAATTCTTCAAATTAATATCTTTCTTTAATTATTTTCATTCTAACTCTCAAGTCTTATAGTTAGCAGAAAACATATATATGCATTTGACACTCTGAAGGAGCAAATTTTTTAGAGTTTGGTGTCATGCAACCAAACCTAACAGGAGAAGGAGTAGCCAGCTAGGTCCTCTTTGTCATATTGGGACAAAACAAAACAAAACCAAATACTTCCAGAGGGAGCCTTGGAAAATGATCAAAATTTGTGCCGCATATATATGATCAGCACATATTATGAGAGTGACATGCAAGTTTTTCCTATTTACTTTCTACTTTCTGCCATACCCACTACCCCCCATTTTCTTCTTCTCATTGAACTTTGAGTCATTGTTAGCTAGCTTGATGTATGTATCTCTTAACCTGGATCGGTGGATCCAATGATGGGGTACGACAGATATTTATTTAAACAATAATATGAATGTTACTTTGTGAGTTGTGAGCCTTTCTGAAATCTGAGCATTTTTTTTTTCAATTCACCTTTTAACAAAAATCAGAAGGTGAATGAAACATTGGTGTGTGAATATGTATATCTGGGATTTGAAAAGGACACTGACAGATTAATCCATATATGGTAGATAGTCAGAGGAGGTATTGAAATTAAAAGAGAGTTGAGTGCATATCATAAGTCAATAAAGTTGATGAAAATTTCAACTTCCCCCTCCCCTTTTAGATTGCCTTTATAAGAAAGTTGATTCAATTGTCAAATAGTTTGTTAATAAGGAATTAATCCTCTCCTAATAAGCTTTTAGGTTCAAAAGGGTGAAAATGATTATCTGCATAAACAATCAACTTATTAGCCAGTACTAAATTCTGTAATGCAAGGTATATGTTGACCAATAATGCTTGCTAGGACTTATTTTCTTCATTATTGGATGCATGCAACAGTTGACAAATCTCTAATATAGCCTCTCCTGTTCCCTCCCCGTGCATGGAAGTCTACAAGTTGTAGTCAAGATTCCAGTCATAGCTCATGCTCTTAGAAAAATTAATTATAATTTGTCAAATGTTCATATATGATACTATTATATTGCCATAGGTTGCTGTTGAAAGTGCCTCAAAAACTAAACTATACACGTCTTTGTTTATGCACATTTACCACCAAAATGGACTGTTATAAAATCACAGACACCTCTCACATTACTGCATTATTAAAGCTGTCCAATTGCTAATACTCTTCAAAAATGCCAAAAATCAGACGTCACATTTACACACACATGGGAAGGAGGCCTGTGGAAACATGTGTTGTTATTAAAAAAACTAAAAAGAAAATTAAAGCAGTGGTGTGGAAATAGGGAAAAAGTCTTAGTTTAGGTGAGAAGGAAATTGAAATGTTGATATTGGGCCCTACAATATACTGAGGCTTTAAGCTACCTTGGTGAATTTGACAAAAATATATCATACTAAGTTACTATACTAACAAAGCAAGGAAGGTCTATAACAGAGGTCAAACAATTAAGATAATCACAAGCACGCAAGAGAGAGGTAGAAATATATAACAACTGTCATGGAAAAGAGACAGAACCGGAGGCAGGGGAGGGGAGAGAAAAGGGTGGTAGTTGTCACATGATTTCCAACAGTACACAAGGGACCAGCCGCATCTGTATCCATTATGTAAGTTTATTACAATTTAAAGAGAACAAGTAGCCTGTCCGAATTTTGTTTATTCTCAATATTTTCTTTTTCCTTTGAAACCAAAAGGTCCTTCCTTCCTTCTTCTATCTTGAACTTGATGATATTGATAATTCTTAATTCTGCTACTACTGAATGAATGTTATATATATAATACCAAAAAGACATCCCCTCTCTCCCATATATGCCTTTCCTTCACACCCTCCATCCATTAAAAAACAGCATGATCCAAGACTAAATCCAGTAGCTAGCTAGATGATGGGGATTTTCAGAGATGACTGATCATTGAAGATTTTGGATATGCAGTTGCACACAACACGTGATCAATAGACTTGGAAGAGAAAGACACATCATCATCATCTTAAATGGTTAGTACTACTATTTAGGGAAGAAGAAAAAGGAGAAACACCTAAAAGGATTATATATATATGCAAGTTTTCTATGCTTTTGCTTTATTTGTTACTTTTATCTTCTGAGTAACTAATTAATTAATGATATCGATCAATTTATAGCTTCTTCCTCTTTATGAGTATTTCTTCCCCATCTCCCTTTTGGGGTTTTCTGAGGATCATGAATGTTTCTTTTTTTTTCTTCACATGAGACTTTTATGGTTCCTCCAACCTCATTTGTTGAAGATTTCGTAATCAATTAATTCCCCCCAAAGAAAAGTTTTTACCACTTGCTTTTTCCTTCTGAAGTGCAATATTTCTCAATTCAAGATGTGTTGAGTTTGTGTATGATGAGTAACACTGTTTTCAATATATCTCTAATTCCAAAGTGTGCCTATTATATAATCTTTCTCCTCATCATATATACGGCCATATCCTTTTGTTGACTAGTTACCTCTGAATTTATCACCTTGTTCTTATCCAGATTTAAAGTCCATTTTCACACAAGATACTATATAAAAATGCAAGTGTGTGTGTGTATAAGTTGAAATGAGTCTCATGGGTTTATGAACATACTATCTTGTCATGTCCTATGCATGTTCAAGTTTTTAAATGAAAATCATTAATTTCTCCTAGAGTTTCCTGATTTTAAAAACAAAATGAAATTGCACCTGTTCTATTATTGTTTGAATTTCTTCCTCAACCCCCTACATGTATCTTTTTGTGATTTACAGAAGGTAGTTAACATGGTCAAATTCTTGTAGATCTAAACCTGACACTCATGAGAAAGATTTTGAATTTTTACAGCTTCAAGTTAGAGAAAGTTGGTTGTATTCTTTAATTATAATAAAGTCTGGACTTCTGAACTACTTGAATTTATACGTAGTATACTATGATACAATATACCTTTAGGAATCTTTAATTTAATAAATGTCTTTCGCTAGCTAGCTTTAACTTAAAACTGTTACTTTCATTTACCTTACCACCTCATACTCATAGCAAGCATTTTGGTGCAGCTATTTTAAAGCTTAGTAATTGCTGTAGAGAAATTACAGCCTGTCTTGGCTACTGCTCGATATATATATATGTGATTAAAATATTAATTTCTTGTTTGTTTCAGAGGTGAGTGAGAGATTCCAAATTAAGAGGTGGTTTTATAATTGTGAGGGTGGAGGTGTGCGCGCAGCAACAACTTACTTAGTTAAGCAAACATTATGTCAGAAGGATATGAGGAAACTTCATCGGGATCTTCCCAGAAATGTTCTTCCTTTGACTTGAATGAAGAAGCTAGCTGCAGTGAAGATAATAAGGATGAGGCCTGTGAGCTCAGACATGAAGAGAAAGCAAATATTGATGATGAGGGCAGTTCAGCAGCAAATAGAAGCAGTAGCAGTACATCAAATTCAAGAGGAACGGTTAGACAATATGTTAGATCCAAGATGCCTCGCCTTCGCTGGACTCCTGACCTTCATCTCTCCTTTGTGCATGCTGTTGAAAGGCTCGGAGGTCAAGAGAGTATGTGTACTATCTACCAAAAGCACCTTTAATATATATATATATAGTGAAATTAATTAATTAATTAATTAAATAAAATGTTCTGTATATATATAATTGGTGCATGCTGCAGGAGCAACACCCAAGATGGTGCTTCAGCTAATGAATGTAAGAGGACTCAGCATTGCTCATGTCAAGAGTCACTTGCAGGTTTAATTTCTCCCAAATTAACAAACACCTCTCATGCATCATTTCTCCATGCATATTCCAAACCACTTATTTGAACTAACTCCCATAAATATATATATACTGTAATATTAATTAACTTTACACTTTTCATTTCAGATGTACCGAAGCAAGAAACTTGACGAGCCCGGCCAAGGTCAGGGATTTAGGGTTAGGGTTAATTAATCTTATATATAGCCAAATTAAATGATATATATATCTCTTGAATTTGACAATGAATTCACTTGGATCATATATACTTACAATTTGCATGCAGTACTAAGCCAAGAAGTAGGTCGTAGATCTCAGATATTCCATCATCAACATTTTAAGATGGGAAATGGTGGAATTATTCTAGCAAGTAATTTTAACCATCACAGTACTCATCATTTCCAACCCTCCTTCTCCCTTTCACGTTCACATACGGACTCCTCAAGGTAAATTAATTAATTAACATGCAGACATTTTCTTTATCAACATACCTACCTAAACCCTTGCAACAGTAGTCAGTAGTCACTATAAGTTAGTTATTTATTTATATATATAACCTCCGATCCGATCCGTCTCTGTAGGCACCAGCATTGGTATTACAATGATCATCAACATTTAAGAATGCCAATAGCTTCAAACCAATTAGTTGCACCAAAGGATACAAATACAATTGCAGCCGTGAGACCAATTACCCAATTTGTTGAAGAGAAAGGTTGGCCTAAAACTAATTGGTCATCACAAGCTGTTGAGCCAACAGAACGCATCACAGAATATCTATCGAGCTCCAATGAACCTCGCAACTATTCCGCTAGTTTTAACCTCCTACAATTTGATCCCCCATTTCGGATTAAGGTAATTAACTAACATTAATTAGGGTTAATTAAGCACACTATATACTGCATTATATATTCTTCTTCTATTTAATTAATTGTTTGTTAATTATTTAATTTCTCCTCACCATTTATTTATATATAATTATGCGCGCGCAGTTGAATCAAGAGAAAGACGAGCAACAGTTGCCTGAACTGCAACTGGGTTTGAGTCACACAGATATTGGAACCGATGACCGTTGCAGAGAAACCCAAGAAATTAGCACCAAGTTATCACTTTCTTAGAATTTTTAATTATTAATGTCAATGATGCAAATTAATACCGCAACCTACCTAGCTAATCATAAACATATATATATAGAGAGATGATATCCGAACAAGAAAAACAGTTACAAGACCACACAGTGGGCTTTGCTTGGTAGTATATAGGATTTTTGTTTTTTTTTTAAACTTTAAAATAGGATCTGACTGAAAAATAAAATGTCATTATTGAGAGTAAGTTCCCATTAGCCTTTTTCTTGTGCAAAATGATTTGTTTGATCACGCACAAAACACTTAGATAAAGAAAGAAGAAAAAAAAACATGTATATATATATATATATAAAACAAAATTTGTTCCACCTAGTCCAACATACATTTTAGCAATTACTAAATGTAAATGAATAATTTTTATTTTATTAAATGGTCCTTATTATATGATTATTTGAGTTTAATTTAAGAGAAAATATAAATTTATAATACAACATATGCTAGTTTCATTAATGATCCATCAATTTAAATTAGTTAAAGAGGAAACTTTTACATTATACTCCCTCCGTTTCTTTTTAATAGTCGTTTAGAGTATAAAATTTGTTTCTAAATAAGTGTCATTTTCATATACCAAGGTAACAATAAATGCTAATTTTTCAACTTTACCTTTTTCCAAATTTATTAAATGGTGGAGTATTTATTGCATATGACTAGAAATAGTGGAGAACTTTAAATGTCTTAATGAGAGAGATAAATGGTATATTTGTAAACAATGGAGCTAAAAAGACACACTTATTGCATTTCTTAATCTATGTGCAAAAACCTTAAACGTCAAATAAAAAAAATGGAGGGAGTATATGGTACTATCGATTTGAGTTTTTATTCTTTTTCAATCAATACTAGTATTTCATAAACGTAATTAAAAACCAGTCTAGGATTAGTCATTAATAAAATGAGTATTGAATATGATGGTCAAAACTTTAAATTACTATTTTTTTTTCCGGACCACATGACCATGTTCCACCCCAGAAAGATACTTAATCAAGAGAATGAAACAAACAATCATAGAAAACAATGTCGACCAAAAAAAAAAATGGAATACGGCGGTCTTGCTTACTGAAGAGCTCCACTTCCACACTGATAGAAAATTTAGAAAAACAATGGATGAATATACCTTTCCTTTCCGGAGGTGTATATATCCATCTTAGCGAGAAGGAAATTAGAAAGAGAAGAAAGATAACAGAGCGATATGATAAGAAAGAATTTTAAAAAAAAAAGAACTGTAAAAGGGAATAAGTCTATTTTTTAAAAAAAAAAATATAGGGGAAAGTGTATGGATCTAGGAACATTAATTTTAGTAAGTTGAACACACAAGATGCTTTTAATTAGGCTTACGTTTAAGGTTTGCTTTTTGGGCCAAATTTATTTTGCTTAAGCAAGTGCTTTGAATCGTGTGATCCAATCTAGTGACTTTGTTTGACAAACATGCATATTACGACGTCATCAAAAGATTACTTTTGCATCTTGTTAACCAATGTTTTAATGACACATAATTAAAGAATATTTAATGCATCTTATTAAATTTTTGAATTATTTAAAAATAAATATGGAATAATTTTATGTGTTTTTAAATATCACTCCGGTCTCAAATATAAGCAACTCAAAATTCAACACAATACTTTTATTGAATGTACACTTCCTTTCAAATGATCCATTTTACAATAAATGTTAAGAATGACAGTTTAGTAAATGATATTCACCTTTTATGTGAGTTTGAGAAATTTTAATGAATTAAACTAATATTTTTAATTAACATGAATTAATTATTTTTTACTTATATTCGAGATATAGTATTTTTCTTGTGCAAATGCGCGCTTTGAGTTCTGTGATGATTTAATCAACATGTTGCTCACTCGCTGTATATTCCACATTAAGTGTAACAATGTTTGATTTTTTTTATAAAAATCACGTTATAAATATTCCAATAGCATTGAAATTAAATGCACAATTATATATAATGTTATTTTAATGTAATTTAAATATATTATAACTATAGTATATGATAGTGCTGCGTTTATATTTTGAATGTAAGTCCAACTATTTTTAAAGCGGATCCGTGACAAGTTACTATAGCTATTAGCTAGTGAATTTGTGATGTTATATATTAGGTCATTTAAATTTTATATGTATTTGGGGAGGTTTTTTTATTTAAAAAATATTTAAGATTTTATTTTAATTATTTTAAATTATTTTGTTCCAACTTACTGTTATCCTCTTATACATTATAAACCTAGTATCTGTTTCGTTTACAGTTGAGTAAAATTAATTCTCAAAATTAATAATTGAGATGAGTGATACATACTTTATTAAACATATTAAGATATTGGACGAAAATGGTGTAAAATCAATTATATTACACTATGATTTTGGATTGTAAGACTGATAAGTAACCGTAAATGAAACGGGCTATTAATTTAGAAGATGGACAACATTCCTGACAGGCTAGCTATAACTGGAGACCAGTATGAGCTTTTTCTGACTGCAGGCTCGGAATGTGAATGTCTAATTAATTATGTTGGCAGAACAATGGTGATATATATAAGTATGTTTTCACCCAAAAAACAAAAAAAATTGGTGATGAGTATGCCTCATCTTTATGACTTATGAGCGTCCCACCCTCTATTTCATTCTCAACAAAATTCCCATGAACACCCCTCCGATCCCGGCCACTTTCTCTTTATCTCTGCTGATCTATTCTACCCTTTAAGAACGGTGTATGTATTATACATTGTACCTCTCTAAACCATGTGTGAGCAAGTAGGCCCCGATATACTATATATTCACACTATTCACGGGCTAGCAAAGTCCCTGACTTTGCTAAATTGATCCCGTAGTCCCTGACTTTAACCTTCGTCATGCACTTTAGTTCAAACGTTAAGTTTCTGTTAAATCATTGTTGAGGTGTCACTCAGTAAGGACTAAAGTGCAAGATTTTTGACAATGTTAGGGACCAAACTGCATGGTGGTCCCTTATCTTCTTCTTTCCTCTTCTATGCAGAATTCTCATTCTTCTTCTTCGCTTTTCTCTTCTTCTTTGCTATTTTTGACACTTTCAGTTTCTCTTTCTTCCAAAAAGTTCTTTCTTCTCCCGCGCTTCTCTTCGTCTCCTTCTCTCCCATTTCTTCTGAATCTTCCAAAGGTCTCTTTTTTCTTTGTTGGTCTCTCCCATTTCTGTTTCCTCCTAAAAATTTCATATGGAAGGAGTTTAATTAATGTAACTAGTAATAAACAAGGGAGAGAATGCAATTAAACATTTTCTGCCCTCTTCCTTTCTCTCATTCTCTTTCAACCACACTGTAAACCTGTTGTTTTACTTCAATTATATGGGGAAAAAGGGAAGTGATGTTAATCTCTGGTTCAAAATGTTTGATACAGATATGGTTGACACTCTACCCATTAAGCATGGGTCTCAATTTGGCATGTCGCAAGAACATATGATACTCTAATGTTTAGATTATTTCATATGTGACAAAAGTACTGTAATTAACCAATCTTGTTTACAGAGTATATGTTGGAAAGCTTGCATATTGAAGAAAGTGAAGTGCCAAAGATATGCCTGGATTTGTATATTGAATGTGAGACAACTATGGCAAGATTGAAGGTATTAAGATTTGACATTGCCCTCAGTTTTGTCTTCATCATACTTTCTTCTGAAACACTGATTCACTATCAATGATGTAATATCAATAAGTTTTTATCTTAACTTCCTATCAGACCCTTGGTTATGAGTTTGACAATGATGAGTTCCATGCTTATGCGCATGGAAGATTACCATATGAGAAATTGAAGCCAGATTTAGTGTTGAGGAACCTTCTGCTTTCCATGCCTCGGCGTAAAATAGTATGTCTTAAAAAAGTTCAACCTTTTGATACCGGTTTGTTTATTCAAGAAATTTTCATCATAGTCAAAGACTCAAAATATTTGCAGATTTGCGTGAGGTTAAAACCACACAATTATGAAACTCCGAAGGAAAACCATATGAGAGAACTTGGAGGCTTCTGTTTCAAACCCTCTAATTTGCATAAAGATGCAAAAGAGCGAAGAAGAAGAGAAAAACAAAGAAGAAGAATGAGAATTTTGTAGAGAAGAGGGGAGAAGAAGATAAGGGACCACCATGCAGTTTGGTCCCTGATATTGTAAAAAATCTTGCACTTTAGTCGTTATCGAGTGACACCTCAGCAAGGATTTAACAGAAACTTAACGTTTGGACTAAAGTGCATGACGGAGGTTGTAGAATTAGCAAATTAGCAAAATCAAGGACCTAATTGCACGACACCCACAAAGTCAAGGAGCTAAGTGGTAGTTTACTCGAATTTTTTTGGTACATGTAGAATTAGTGGATAAAAACCACCAAAGAAATTGACAAAAACCTCTCCATTTTCTCTATAAAAACGAATTCCACGGTCAATATTAATAGTCAAATTTTTAATTCCATTTGGTTTACGTGTAAATAAAATTAATTTTAAAATAAATAATTAAAAATGAATTATACACTAACTATAATATTTAATGAGAATGATTTGATTTCACTATTATAAAAATCGATTTTACACTGTTTTAAGTTTTTTTTAAAGTTTTTTCCAAATATAAAGGTTAAAATAAAATTAATTATGGATATTAAATATTTTTAAAAACAAATATCTAAAACTATTCACCCATATAATTTGTAAAATTAATTTGAATAATTTTACTTGAGAATCATTTGTTTTATTTTTATACATGCTTCTTAAAAATTGTAAATTTCTTTATTTTTTTAATTTCAAACTCACTTTTAATTTAAGTATGTAGATTTTCTTCATATACAAGCAGGGGCGTAGCCAGAATTTTTCAATTGGGGGGCGAAATAAAATACTATATTGAGTCCTTTTTATCAGATTTTTTTGATGATTTTATTTAGTCTTTTTTCTAAACTTTTTACAAATTTTTAGATGCATTTATTATCTTTTTATCATCTTTACCCCTCATAATTATTAAATATTTATAATTTTTAGGTTAGTTAACATGGGGAATACAATAAAATTTGACTTACAAAAAGGATTTAAAAAAAATTACAATAAGGGTAAATTTGGAAGTTGCATGATTTTTTAAAAAACTAAAATATTAAAATATCTTTTATTAAATTTTATTATCTAATCCTAAAAGTAAAATTCAAATCAAATAAAAGAAAATTCTTTTTTATTCTTGTATGATTTTTATTTTTTATCATGCAGATCTAAAAAATCACATTAAAATAAAACACAATCTTCTTTAATTTTTAATAATACTTTATAATCTCTAAATAAGAAAAAATTAATATAAAGAATATATAAAAAAAGAAAATGAGGATTCAATATAAGTAGTAGGGAAAGAATCATAAAAAGGTAATACTATAAAATTTACAAAATATTTTGGGGGACCGGACTAATAATTAATAAAATATTTTATATGAAATCTGTATAATTAATAAAAAGATTGAAATATTTTGGGAGGCGTAGCCCCCGCCACTAACATATATTTATTTATGTATGCATGGTGTAATGGTTTTTAAATTTGTGCATCCTAGAGTTAGCCTTTAAATCAACTTATATAAAAAAAAGTTATCAAAAGGCCTATTTGATTTTAGAAAGTCTTTAATTTTTTATCAATAAATACAAAAAAGATGACTTTATTTTTTAAAAAATTTTGTACAGAAAATAGTAAATATCACTCATGATGTTTATTATTTTTGTACCGAATTTTGTAAATAAAAATAAAATATAATAGGATAAATTTTTGCAATTATTAAGAAAAATATATTTTCTCAAACTCCAAACTTTCTGCATTCCGGGCTCTTCCCTTCAATATCAGTATTCCTTAACAAAGGTTGAGAAGGGGAAAGGACTTCGCAAATGGACGGTAAAAATTAAGAAATGGCTTCTGAATATTAGGGTCTGTTTGGTTTGCATTTTCATTTCCTGTTTTTAATTTTTGTTTTTTATTTTCTGAAATTTTACAAAGGAAAAATTGGAAATGCTGGAAACATAAATTTGTTGTTTCCAGCATTTCCGGTTTTTCCTTTATAAAATTTCAGAAAACAGAATGAAAACAGGAAATGGAAACAGGAAATAAAAATGTAAACCAAACATGCCCTCAGAAATCTTCGTTATCTTAAAGTCTTGGACGCGCATTGAGCCCAATACTTCTGTAGTTTCTTTTTTTTTAATGTAAAGACAAATTATTTCCGCAATTTTACTATATTTCTTAATAATTAAATGACTGCATAAAGTTTTAAATTGATGATACATAAAAATTAAATTCGCACAGGTAAGCTTGATGATAGATAAAAATACTTGTCACCGACATTTTCGCATAAACCATTGCACTGCACTGATATTTCATGGTTTATCAGTTGTCACTCCCGTCATTGTCTTATCTCTAATAAGTCCGCTACCATTATTGTCCTACTTCCTCATTCTTATCTCTGCATCCTGTACCATCATCCGTCAAGTTCTTGTTGCCATAAATTTTCCCAAGTAATTCGATCTGTTTTATTCACAGGATGGGTTCAATTCTCACCACCCTTATTCAATGTTGTATAATCCAATAAATATGTGGAGTGGAGTCCTAAATTTTGTTGTTTGCTTAATATCCTCAATACGTGAGAGACTAATCTTTCGGGACAAAACGGAGACCTATTTCAATATTATTTTTCTATTCTCGTAGATCTAAGAATCGAATCTAACACCACATACTTAAAAGGACCTAAACCCCTTTGATTCAGACCAATACATAGGTCTAGTTTGGATACAATTTTTGTCGAAGAACTTTTAGAGAAAAAAAATAGAATGAATAAATAAAATAAGATGAATTTAATTTCTCCATAAGTTGAAATTAGTTACTTATGGAGAAGTTAAATGTGAGAACTTATGGAGAAGGTGGACTACAAAAACTAGTTCTTACTTATGGAGAAATTAAATTCATTTAAACTCTTTGATTTATTCTCTTTTTTTTCTCTAGAAGTTATTCTCCAAAAATTTGTATCCGCCCATAACCCCTTTCGTTCATACCAATTCATGTTGGTGGAGTGGAGTCCCAACAAATCATGATGCTTTAGTACTTTTATGAAAAAATATTAAATAAAAATGTAAATATATTTAACATATTGATTCTTGAAAACATAAGAACTATTACTGGGAGAATTATTCAAGTTAACCTATACTATAATCTATCTAAATTCCAACCTCTTTTTAACGACCTGTGCCAAATACAGAAGACATCACTAGGATCAGATGTTAGGTTTATCACTTCGAGCGATATTTATGGCCGAAAACATTGGGACATTCAAAGATGGTTGCTTCCAATTCTTGCCCATCCTCAACGCCTTGTTTGCAATCATTGCACGGTTTGAAAGAACTCCTCAAGTTGGCTTACAGAGGGGTCTCGAGCTTGAAATTTTGAACAGAGAGGACTGATTGGGATAAGTTTTATTAAATTTGATGAACTATCAAAAGTTTATCCGCTATCACACACCATTGGAAAAGTTAGACTTCTGATTAATGATTAATAAAAAAGCTTGACTTTCTTGCATTCATAATTGATTGCATTCTAGTGATGGTGGTTATAGTCAAAGTTGGATGATGGTGTATTAACAGAAGTTTTAACTGAGAGTGGACCCCATCCCAAAGCAACATTGGTAAGGACTTGTGGCACAAGTTGCCTACCAAAGAGGGATTTACTTGAGAGTTGAGACTTATTGAACCAAGCCGCATTAGCAAACGTTGGAATGAACTAAGTGCATAAGATGTATGCCTAAACCGTAGTCTCATAGTGGAATATGATATCTTCCATTTAGTATAGTTGTTTAATTATAACCGAATATAGAACATTGAGTTCATATTATTTAAACTAAGCTTATCTCTCTGCCCTTTCAGATGTAATTTCCAAATGTTCGTGTGAGTGACACGGAGGGCACAGCTGAATTCTAGGCCATAATGTAAGGAGAGACATTAGGATGGATGAAGTGGTTGACAAATGATATTAACTCATCCATTTTTGCATCATTATATATTTATGAAGTAGCTTGTAATCATAAGGCAGTGACAACTTGAAGTAAGTCAAATTTCATAGAATTAAAAATCATAAAGGGAAGAGCATTTATCTCAATTCATCAATTACCCCAAACGCATGATAATTTGAAATTCTTCTCAATACAGAAACAATCTGATTTACATTCTTGGACATAAGCTTCTGAAAGTGCTGAGGAAAAACAGACTAAAATGTTTTGAACAATTCTTCTTTATGTGTATAAGAAAGGAAACAATTTATGAAGCTTGAATATCAGTAATCGCTTATGTCAGTTGACATAAAAAAATTGGTGATACCTGAAGATTGAGCACCGGATGAGGGAACCTAAAGGATCATTCCTCTGAAAGCGGAGAAAACTAAAATATCATGATGAAAGGCACACAGTACTAGCCGATACACACTTCTCAAGGGCAGATTAAGAAATCTTGAATCCACCGAAAGTGCCACAAGTCCAAAAGAAACTTTGCTCATTGATCACCAAAAATGATTTTGATCTGTATAGGATAAATTTCAAGAAAATCAGAAGGGGTCAGAGCTTGAAGTCAACCGCTGGAAACAAAAACCAATAAGAAGGAAAAGCAATAACACAAACAATAACATGATAGAATTGACATTCTGTTCTTCAAACAGTGTGTTTATATTGATTTTAGTCCTGGAAATGAAATTTGCATAAGTTGATTACATTATTCTTTAAAATTTGGCTCAATTAAGAACAAAATGCAATCTTTCAAAAATTGATGTAAATATACTTGATGGATTCAAATTTAAAGGTTGATATGATCAATTGATGTAAGTAAAGTTTGGAAGAACTAAAATGACACAGATCCAATCTTTTTGGATGAAAATATTAACTAACTCAAGTGAAAATCTAATCAGCAATACCAACTGTTTACTATGCTAAAATGCCACAATAAAGAAAATCCATAAGGTGAGGACTACATACCATAAGCATGATGAAGAAGAGAGGACTGTAACAGCTTGGACCATTAAAGTCACACAGTTCCATTTCTAAGATTTTGAATGCTTAGATTTATGTGTGGTTAGTTCCTGCAGATATGCATTTTCATCTTTGTCACTAACAGAGTTGAGGTAGAGACAAACATATGTGCGAAGGGATTAATAAAGTTACCTGAGAATAGCGTACATGATCATGATGCAAATTTGAAGTTTTCACTATTGTTTCCCACTTGATATTACTGGATGTTGTGTTAGAATCATGCCTTTTAGCATGGGATTGAGTACCTTGTTTTGAATGCAGGAAAGAATTCTTAACAGAAGCTATAGGCAGGGCACGCCAAAGCCAGGACTCAGAAGGTGATTTTGGCAATGGTGGGGGAAGAGGAGACTGAGCAGATCCAACACCACTTTTTCCTGAACCATTAGCTAACACAATTTGCTGGTTGTTGGCCTTTGATTCTTCAGCAGATGTCCCTTGTACAAGTTGGAAGGACTCCATTTCTTGGTTAATGTCTTGATCAGTTGTCAATCCTTCATCCTTATCTTCTTTGCCTATGAGATGTAACATACTAGACAAAGTTGAGGAATTGATACCCATAGAACGTAGCACTTCATAATCCAAAGTGTTCTTTTCTTCCAAAACTTGTACATGTCTTATTTCTTGAGAAGATTCTATGGTGGAATTACTTTCTTTCCCTCTTCTTTTGTCTAAGTCTGCAATCACAGTATCTACCTTATGTTTGTTATCTACAGAACTTAAATTTGAAGATGATAATTTGACTGTACTTGCAGTATCTATGTACAGTGTCTTTTCCATTGCGAGGCTCCCTGAATATGAACCCCTTTTAGCTCCTTGGTTATTTCCAAGTCCAGTGCTCAAGAATTTCAAGTTGCCAGATTTACTATTTACAACCTCTTTAGAATCACCAAGCAATTTTGCACCACGGAAAGGAGATTGAGGTTTACTTCTAGAGGGAGAAACACCAGCAGCAGCAGCTCTTGAACGACGAAAGGGAGAGAGCCTACCTGGAAGCAACTCACCTGAGTAAGTAAACCTGTTTGATTCACTGCTCCATTTTTTCCTACCCTCCTGCATGTCAGGTGATGCAGCTCCAGAGCTTGATTTGTTCTTGTGAATTGCTTCCCAAGCCTAAAGGCAAAAAAAAAAAAAAATCATGATTGTGAGTTAAATATGTTGAGAACATGATCACTGAGAATGCTGAATTACAAAAAGAATTGAAGGGTGTGCAAAGGAGTGTCATTGTTTTTACCTTCTTTACAGCTGGAATTGGGCTAAAAGATCTTTTATGAGAACTTTTATTAGGTTTTACAACTTCACTAGCAGAAGGTAAGGTAACCTGGTTCTTTATTTTCATCCCAGCCACAGGATTTAACAAGCAGAGTGAATTCCTAACATGTAAATTAGGTAACAAGCCGCAACCTTTAGCTGAGATGCTAGCAGAGTTGTCATAATCATCACCTTCATCTTCTTCTTCTTCACTTTGTTCCTCTTGATATTGGCCAGTATATGGTACAATATCTGTGATATGTTTATTAGGCAAGGGCTTCTTTGCCTCACGAACCAATTTGTTAACATCTCTAGGTTGTTGTTCTACTAGTACAGATTGCTTTTTTGAAGAATATTGAGGAGGCTGTAAAGTCATGGCCTTTGCAGCAGGCAAGAAACGGCTCATCATGAAGTCCCTAGTTTGTTGATCTGTAGAAAATGTTCCAGACTTCTTTGAATCTAAATTATCTAACCCACTCACACCACTCACACTACAGTTCATGGAGAATAATTCTGAATGTGACAGTGTTTCAAGGGCATCTGAATAAACATCATCCTCTTCCTTCTCCTCCAGGGCCTCCACATTGGACTTTCTATTCTCAACTTTTTTCTCAGCTTTTCTTTCTTTGTCACTATCTATTTTAACCATAGTGCCACTGAGAGACTTTGATTTATTTGAAGAACTGAATTTATTTGTAACTTTACTTTCCTTTTCCAATGGCTGTTTGGTAGCACTGATAGATTTTCCAGGGGGAAGCCTTGGGCTTGGAGTAATTGAAGATTCCTTAGGAAGAGGTTGAGGTTCAGATCCACCATTAGCCTTGCGTCTTCCAGGGATATGCTCCCAATTGAAAGGAACTGCAACAGGTTCTGTTACCTGATCCGATGACATGTCTGATTTGTAATAGGGAAGACTGTGGCGTTTCTCTAACATCTTCTTCTTTGCTTCAGTTAAGGATGGTGATGTAGCAGAAGAGCGTCTTACAGACATGAGAGGGGCATTGATATTCAATTTCCTTTCAGCCATCTTCTTCCAAAATTGAATAACTGGTCTATGCAATGTTGCCCCTCTTAATCATACAATAATTTTCACCACAGGGGCCTAAAAAATTGGATAAGAAAGAAACCCCCTACCCAATCATGAAAATCTGAAAAAAGAAAAAAAGGATGGGGGAACTGATTATTAACAGTTTAAATAACAAAATAAAATGCACATCATTTGCTTCAATTCAACATGACTAGAACTAAAAAGTAAAAACAGAGGAGTTCCACAAGCACAACCACGTGATCACTGACGAAAGTAAACATGAAAAAAAGCCTTGTATATATAAAAACAATGAACAATTGCAGTATATAAAAATGAATTAATGAGTGCAAGAGCAGTGAGCACCTTCATCCACATCACAGGCTAAGTTTAAGGACCCACCAGACTAATAATATTAAGGAAAGAGAATCGGTAATGAACAAGAGATCAAACCTCTTAGAATAACAGCATGAAAATTGGCCAAAGAAGCAAAAGAATGTCGTCCAACAAAAACACTGGACCAAACGAAATGGAAAAGTGGTTTTAGTACTCGATCAGAGCAGTAGCTGGAGTAAGCTTTTGTCAACAGCAGATAAATGGGAAAAAGAAAAAGGTAGGAATATGAATATCCACCACCAGGAAGGACATGAAGTAAATAGTGGAGAAAATAATGAGGGAAGAGGAGGCGGTGTGAGCAGTGAGCAGAGTCTCTATCAGTCACAAGGAAATGGTTGGTTGCTAAATGATGCCGTGGACTGTGGGAGGAATGAGTAGGACGGAAGAAAAGCCAGAAAAAGCTGAGGCAGATAGAGACACAAACTTTAGTATCTCTTCTTACTTTTTTGTTACCTATATACTACTAGCTAGTATGTATTTTCAGTTTACAGTGATGAAGTGACTGAAACTGACTCGTGAATCACACAGAGAAGAGGTCCACAGGTTTAATAATCTTAATTAATCTAAATAAAATTATGTGATATATATAAAATTAAACCAAACTCAAATCATAAATTCTGTTTATTCCTGTGCACTTGGAGTCGCGGTAAGAGAGAATAATTTATTTATTTTATTATCTAGCCATATGATATTAAATTGGTATAGTGTGAGTATTTGTTGAAGTATAAAAGCAAATTTGAGAAGCATTGATGATATGGTCACGGAGGTTTTGTGGAGAACATCAAAACAGTTAGTATAGTGGTAACAAAAGGTCTTAACCCTAATAATGTAGGTAGTGGACCGACCCACCCTCTTTAAAATAGACAGCTCCCTCGGCCATCCCTTTCTCTCCATGCAGCATTAATCATCATATCATTCTCAATCATTTTACTTTCAGACAAGTAGGATTAGTATCCCGAGACTGCTCTTCCTCTTCCCCAAACAAACCACCAACAAACGGAATAAAAATTAAAAAGCTATTTATACAATAACAAGATAGCAAGGACAAGAGTAATGTTAATTCTATGGCATATTACGGGGAGGAAAAAAAAAAAACCGTGAAATGTGATGGGTAATGTAATAAAAATATATAAAAAAAATATGTTATATGAGTTGTTATATTTTTTTGTTATATTAATTTAATTTAATTTAATTTATATAGGATAATTATACCTTTTAATTATAAAAATTAAAATATATTTATATAAAAATAAATTTCACGCGATCTAATTATATTAAAAATTTTATATTGATTTTTTATAAATACTTATAAATTTTTTCATGGTCTAATCTATTTAATATAGGGATGAGGTCTTAAGTGAATTTTAATATGAGACTGCTAAAATTAATAAATATAATTACTCATTAATGGACTATAATTTTATAGATCTAATTATTAACTTATAATTAATTGAAATAATGACATATTTTTATGAAAAGTTATTTTTATTAATTAATAAAATTGTTATAATTTTACTCAAAAATATTTTTGAATTAATTATAACCAATGTTCATAAAAGGAGAGAATGATATAGTAGATAAATAACCTAATTTTAGAAGAAAAATAGTTAGTTATTATTAATCAAATCAATCAATATCAATATATTATATAAAACACAGTTGCTGACAGGTCCTATTATGTGACGTGTCACCCTCTCGTGATGTCAGTTTCCCTCCAAAACAGTATTATATGAAAGTAAACAATGAATAAAATCCCATTTGGAACGTGTACAATCCCATTTTATTATTATAAAAAATTTATTTTTTAAATATTTTGTATTAATGTTTTAAATAATCAGGATATTGCCTAAAATATTTTCATAATAAATCACTTTATTAAATAAAGATTCACGTTGATTATTAATAAAAATAAAAATCTGATCAGTAAATTGAAATGGTTTGTTTTTTTTAAATATTTAAATATTAATTTATTTTAATGGTTTATTTAGTTTTCTGATGCCATTAAGATTTCTAATGCAATCAATGTTATACTTTATGAGTTTAAATTTTAAATTTGAATTTTGAAATATTTAGTGGGATTGGAAACTGTAGCCTATAATAATATTAAGAATCCATAATTCACGTTTTATTAATGAATGAATAATGATCTGTAAAGATTTAAGAATCAGATTTTATAATTTTGGAACGTGTACAATCCCATTTTATTATTATAAAAATTTTATTTTTTAAATATTTTGTATTAATATTTTAAATAATCAGGATATTGCCTAAAATATTTTAATAATAAATCACTTTATTAAATAAAGATTCACGTTGATTATTAATAAAAATAAAAATCTGTATAGTAAATTGAAATGGTTTATTTAGTTTAAATATTTAAATATTGATTTATTTTAATGGTTTATTTAGTTTTCTGATGCCATTAAGATTTCTAATGCAATCAATGTTATATTTTATGAGGTTAAATTTTAAATTTGAATTTTGAAATATTTAGTGGGATTGGAAACTGTAGCCTATGATAATATTAAGAATCCCATAATTCACGTTTTATTAATGATTGAAGGATGATCTGTAAAGATTTAAGAATCAGATTTTATAATTTTGGAACGTGTACAATCCCATTTTATTATTATAAAAATTTTATTTTTTAAATATTTTGTATTCATGTTTTAAATAATCATGATATTGCCTAAAATATTTTAATAATAAATCACTTTATTAAATAAAGATTCACGTTGATTATTAATAAAAATAAAAATCTGATCAGTAAATTGAAATGGTTTATTTAGTTTAAATATTTAAATATTAATTTATTTTAATGGTTTATTTAGGTTTCTGATGCCATTAAGATTTTTAATGCAATCAATGTTATACTTTATGTTGTTAAATTTTAAATTTGAATTTTAAAATATTTAGTGGGATTGGAAACTGTAGCCTATAATAATATTAAAATTATATAGCAAATTTTTAACAATATCACTATCAACGCATACCTATAGTCCCAAAACTTGAAAATTTATAGCAAAGCAAGAAGCATTAAAAAAATATTATAATTAATTCATAGTGATATGAGACAATTTTGAAAGTTTAACCTCCAAAGTGAACTAGATTATCCTCCAATTCCTTTGCCATCAGCAGATATAGTTCAGAATCTGTCATCAAGATTGGTTGCAGAAGAGTTGAATTTTGATCGTGGAGTTCTAACTGATTTTTTAGGTAATTCTTTACAGAAACTTACTGATGAACAAAAAACAGCATTTAACAAAATAATGCAAGCTGTTGAAGGTGACAATGGTGGATTTTTTTTCCTATATGGTTATGGAGGCACAGGAAAAACCTTTGTGTGGAATACACTATCTGCTGCAGTTCGATGTAAGGGTCAAATCTGTTTGAATGTTGCTTCAAGTGGAATTGCTTCACTTTTACTTCCAAATGGAAGAACTGCACATTCAAGATTTAAAATTCCATTGAATATTAATGAGGACTCATGCTGCAACATTAAGCAAGAATCTCCCCATGCTAAATTGATTCAAAAAGCAAAGTTGATTATATGGGATGAAGCTCCCATGGTCAGTAAGTTGTGCTTTGAGGCATTGGATAGATGTTTTAGAGATATCTTGAGGTTTTGTGATAACTATAAACCTGATTTGCCATTTGGGGGAAAAGTAGTTGTTTTGGGTGGAGATTTTAGACAGATATTACCAGTTATTCCAAGAGGATCAAGGCAAGACATAGCTAATTCAGTAATCAATTCTTCATACCTGTGGTCTTTCTGTGAAGTACTAACACTTACAAAAAAACATGAGACTTAATGATCAAAGCAGTAAGTGCACAACTGCTGAGTTGAAAAGCTTTAGTGAATGGTTGTTAAAAGTCGGAGATGGCCTTGCAGGGGACACTACTGATGGTGAAGCTGAAATTCAAATACCTGAACAGATGTTAATTAAGAATTCTGAAAATGGATTGGATGATTTAATTGATTTTGTATATCCTCATATGTTATCAAACATGAACAATCCAGGATTCTTTAAGGAAAGAAGCATATTGGCTCCAACTTTGGATGTGATTTCCCAAGTAAACAATAATATCATGGACATAATCACATGAGAGGAAAGAACTTATTTGAGTTCAGATTCTGTTTGTAGAGAAGAAGGTAATTCCCAGTGTGAATTAGAAACTTTTTCACCTGAAGTTTTAAATGGTTTGAATTGTTCAGGTCTGCCACCACATAAATTGGTTTTGAAAGTTGGTGTTCCCATCATGTTGTTGAGAAATATAGACCAATCTAATGGGTTGTGCAATGGCACCAGAATGCAGATAAGAAGGTTGGGTAATCATGTTATAGAATGTGAAATTCTTATTGGAAATCGAGCTGGTGGAATTGCACTTATTCCCCGGATGAACATGATTCCAAATAATCAAACTCTTCCAGTGAAATTTCAAAGAAGACAGTTTCCTATTGTTGTCTCATTTGCAATGACAATCAATAAATCTCAGGGACAAACATTGTCATGTGTTGGATTATTTCTTCCAAGACCAGTATTTACACATGGTCAGTTGTATGTTGCTTTGTCAAGAGTGAAATCTATCCATGGATTAAAGATTTTATTGAAAAATCATGATAATGTTTCTGAGAATTGCACAATTAACGTTGTCTATAGAGAAGTATTCTAGAAACTTTCATGAACATGTATTTATTTCAATACATCTGATCATTTCAAAGTATTCTGAGCAGGTATTTATTCAACACTTTTTTCTATATTTCATTCCATTATTAATTTTTTTATTTACATTTATACAACATTTTATCTATTTTTAAATTAACCAACTCCCTTTATTTTTTTTGCAGGATTTCTGTCATAAGTCTCCTATTATTGAATTTTGAAGATTAGCTTTATTAAATTGTTTATTTAGAAACATATTATCATTTTTTTTAGTATTTTCAGTTATTATAATTGCTCTTTTCAATGATTTCGTGCAACGCACGGGTTCTACACTAGTAATATTTTAAGGCCTAGATTTAATGCTTTATTATTTATTTTTTAAAATAATATTATTGGTGGTTAAAAAATATTAAAGGGCCTAAAGTGTTAGGGTAAGGCCGATCCTGATTTAATATATTTGAAAAAATATAAACACATAAATTTAATATATAACCACATTAAATTTCTTCCATAAGTTCAGAGATCAATTTCATGTTTAAATATACATACATTTTGATTGAAAAATGCCAACTTTTTTAATTTACAAAACTATAAGTTATTTTGAATATAAAATAAGTTAATATAAACACGAACTAGATAAAATATATTAAAAGATAAATATGTATTAAAAAATTTATTACTACTGTGCTTTATTACTTTTCTTGTTATAAAAAATACTTTGTTCGTCTAATAATATCTACCATTTTAAAACTTTTGATTTGTCTTAATTTTTTTCATTTAATTTTAGAGTACCAATAAAGTATATATTAATCACTTTTTTCAACAATGCCATTAAACGATTTTTTCAGCTAACTTTTCAGCTAATTTTACCAAACACATTCTTAAATAATATTGCATTGCTAGACAAACGATTCATCTTGAGTTGTGGTCCAAGACCTTATAAACTACATCAAGAAATGGTTTCTCTTTAGCTGTATATGAATCCCCAATCTGGCAAAAGACTAATCCGATATCAAACTTTTATTAGTATATTTAATTAAGGGACCAAACTGTTAGACTTTATTGGTATAATTTCTCTTTTGTTATGGTATATAATTCGCTGCTAGGTAGTATATATTCAAGTCCTCGCATCATTTTATTTCAAAAAGTTATCCATATATATATCTCAATTTAGGAATATGTAAACCATGGTTTTGCATAATCTACATGATATCAAATACTAGCTTGTTTATTTTACCGTTGCTACGGTGTAAAACCATGGTTTTGCAGAATCTATTTTAAATCACTTTCATTCAACGTGTTTTGTAAATCATGCATCACTCATCTCAACCATTGATTTTTAAAATCAATTCTACTCAATTGTAAATCAAACGGACACGTAGGTATTTAGGTTATAATACAAAAAGTACCAAAAATATTAAAAAATATAAATTAAAAATATCATTGGAAGTGGTGTCTTTAGTATTTTGTTAATTTTTATCCATAAAAATGTCCACACGCGCATACACATCAATTTAGTCACAGTATTAGTCACTTATATAATATGCCATATAAGTATGTTGCCACAACTAATGAAAGTTAACATGGGGACCAAGATAATTGATGGATTACACTTTTATGCATGTTTTGATTAATTTCCTACTTTCAAGAATCAAAATGATTAACATGGTTTAAGAATCCCATCCATTATAATTAACTAATTATATATATATATATTTTACATTTTTATAATAATGTATTTTATTTTATACATATTGACTTCTTGTTACATAAGTTTGATGCATGTTCATATCCTCAACCTCAATAGACGCGTGTAAGTATTTGAATGGTTACAGAGCCACATGCACAATATGTCAACTTAACGTGGGAGGAAAAAAAAACTTGTGTTTATCATTTATTCAAAAGAAAAAATCTTTTTAATCCACTAGTATAGATAATTCCGTAGAGTATATAAACATTTTTTAAAAAAACATTAATATATCCCTTAGATTGCGGAAGCGCCACTGACTAGTGTGGGAACATGAGTGAAATTTGAAAAAAAGGGGCTCTTTATGTCCCACGAAGATTGGGTTTTCTGATTCTTGTTGTCTGCCATTCTTAATTGACTGTGCTACGTGCCTCACGCCCCCCTTTTTTCGGTCTTTAATTCAGCTACTTCCCTCTTTCTCATGAAATTAAGTAATTAACCAATGTATATGAATAAAACAATTGACCCAAAGTGTTGAACGATAAGTAAAAAGGCTCAACACAATAATTCAATTAAACATATCATCCATGTGCACGACAAAACTCCCTAGTACCAAACAAGTTAAACAACATTTCAATTTTCAAATTGAACAATGCAGAGATTTTGGAATTCAAATATAATGCTGTCGTCACTGCCCCAAATTGATCAGATCCGAATAAGCGCTTTAACAATCTTTTTATTTTCTTAATGAATACTACAACAATCGATTTCTATAAAACTGTCGAGACCAATCACGTATATATGTTACCTCATAAAGTACAAAACTAAGCCTATAAATTATAATAAAAAAACATATGCGTAGAAAATAAACAACAATACATGCACCCCCTCCCTGTATGCATATTAAAATCTTATTAATTTTACAGCTTAAATTTTGACACACTCTTGGAAAAATTTTATATTATTATTTAATGGTGTTACATTATTAAAAAAAAATGGATTTATAGTTAATAATTGTGACAGTCAAACACTCTTGGTGATTTCACAATATATGAGTGGTTGATAAAAAAGCAATTAACTTAATCCTTTGTTTGGTTAAAATGAAGAATTGGGGAAGAGAGAATATAAAAGAAAGAGATAGAGAAGAGAGAAATATAAAAGGAAAGAGAATAAAATTTGAGGTTGTTTGGTATATTAGAAAAATAAGTGAGAGATAAAAGATAAATTAATTTCAATAATTATTTAATTGTGAATAAATAAAGGAGAGAGAAATTTGTAAATAGTTAAAAAGATAAAAAAAACATAGTATTTTGCTTGTAAATTTTCTTTGTCTGATCCATATTTTCATCGGTAAAATTGAGAATTCATTACTTCACCCTTATCTCTCCTCCCTTTCTCCACCTCAAATAGGAGAAATAAAAATCCATGACACACACAACTTTTTCAATCTCCTCTTTCTCCATGGTGCAACCAATTAAACCTGATTGAAGTATAGTATCACCTTTGTTTCTCTTTGCATACACCCTCTCTTTCCAAACTCTCTACGACCAAACACAACATAAGAGTATATCAAAAGTTCAAAACTAATTAAATATTTAGTTTTATAAATTTTCAATAGTAATATTTTGTGTACACATGAAAATTCGAACTTGGAGCCAAGTTAAGTTGGGTTAAGGAGATTTTTGCATGGATTTTGTCAATAGTTTTAGACATTTTATTATTATACAATCCATCAAGTACAATTTATTTTGATATCTTTACAAAATACATTAATTAAAATAATTTTGTGTTTAATTTTTTTAAGTTTAATAGATATATACAGTTAGTGTAAAAGTATTTTACACTAATTCAAATGTCATTACTAGTGTGGTGTTCACCATGGTCAACCTTATTTTTAATGGCAATTTCGTCCCTTTGGTACAATTAATAGAAATGACATAGTGTTTTTATGGAAGGCGATTAATTCATTTAATCTTTATCAAACTATCATATGCAGAGTTTCAGAGGTGCATATTCCTTTTTGGCAGATAATATGCTTCAGCTGGGGCGGCCACCTCATCAAATTAAGTTGGTTAAATGGATCCTTCCAACGCCTCACAAAACATTTTTGGTCTACGGCAACAACTAAAAACTGTTGCTGATAGTTTATGGAACGTTTTGCAGCGTGGAATTATCCGTCGTTGCCTATTCCTTTATTTTAGGCAACGGTTTTTTTAGAGTTTTCAGCCACGAAAAACATAAACGTTGCTTAAAAGCATATTTGGAGTACGGTTTTCAAGCCTACTCCCAAGAGACCTTAAGCAACGGTCTATGAGCTTAGGCTACGATTTTTAACCGTTGCCTAAAATAAAGGAATAAGCCACAGTTTTCAAAATGAAAAAATAAAAATTCATAAAATGGCCAATGTAGGATTCAAACACAACTCCCCATCTTTAAACACTAAGTTCTATCCGCTAAGCTAACACATATATTTGTTATATACATTGCCAATTTTAATATATATATATCATATGAACCACAAATTTTAAAATAAATTTATAAAATCTCTTAGTTTAAAATCAAAGACATAACTTTCTTTATGTTAAGGTCATTGATTTGACATATGAAATTTTAGTAAAACAAAAATTTGAAAACTTAAACATTAAATCAATATTGTTTAATAGTTTTAAACAACAGTTTTTTCTTGTTGCCTGTTGAAAAACAGTTGCCTATTACGTGTTTTGGCAACAATTTTATAATCATTGACTAAAAAGTCTCCACAATTGAAAAAATGTTGCCTATTTTATGTTTTGGCAACGGTTTTACAATCGTTGACAAAAAATCTGTAAATTTTAAAAAAATGTTGTCTATTCTATGTTTTGACAACAATTTAATAACCGTTGATTAGGAAAAACAATAGTTTTGAAAAGCGGACCAGACCGGCCGGTCCGACAGGAAAACCGGTGTCGTGTCCAGTCCAAATAAACCAATGAACCGTTTTGCAAAAATCCAGTAAATCGGTCAAAACCGGTAAAAAAAACCGGTCTTTCATAAAAAAAATCTATTTTTTTATTTTTTTATTTTTATTTAATTTAAAATACTTTTAAGATAAATAAAAAATATATGTTGAGAATTACACATAGATATTTATTATTTTATCAATTATTTTTATTTTTTTGTTTTATAAACCTTGTAATAAGATTGTTTAAATAAGTTTATAACTTCACATATCTTAATTTCTTATAATTTTGTGTTATTTCATTAATTAAAATATTATATAATATTTAAAATATATATTTAATTAATACCAGTTCGACCACGGTTCAACCCTGGTTGAACCATTAAACCGTGAACTGGCCTTCACCGGTTCGATTTTTAAAACATTGGGAAAAACCACCACAATTTAAAAAATATTGCCTATTTTATGTTTTGGCAACGATTTTACAACCGTTGACTAAGAAAGATCTACAAAATTAAACAATTTTGCCTATTTCATGTTTTGGCTACGGTTTTTCAACCGTTGTCAAGAAAAGTATTGCTTAAAATACGGCTACAACTTGAAAACCGTTGCCAAATATAAATGAGGTCTGCGTGTGTAAAACTGTTGCCTATTTCATGTTTCAGCAACGGTTTTTTAAATGTTGTCTAAAAAAGCGTTGCCTAAAGCCTATAATGTTGTAGTCCTTTCATAAAGTCTAATGTTGATGGGTCAGTCAATGAGGATGATTTCTTATCTGCTTGCGGTGGGCTCTTCATGGATGCAGCTGGGAATTGGATTCGTGGGTTTGTCAGAAACATTGGAGCTGATTCTCAGATAGCTGTAAAATTAATTAGTCTCGGATGGGTGTAGTTCTAATCATTCATGTTTCTCAATAGTTCAAACAATCCGAAATCTTATAAGTAATCATTGGAAATTTCACCTGTCACACACTCTTCATGAGGGAAATAGGCCGATTGATTGGCTTGCAAACTTTGCCTTTAATTATCCCATAGGTTTCCATATACTTCCTACACCCCACAGGAGTTCTTGTCAATACTTAGAGATGATTCTGCTGGAGTGGCATTTCAACGTAGTTGTGCTTTGTAGTCTTGGGTTTTAAGCCTCCTCTTTAACAAAAAAAATGTATGGCCATATCATTTAATGAATATTTAAATATCATATGTTATTAATCTCAATAAATAATATAATAACATATAATTAAGTAAGTTTTACATTGACAATATATAATTCATTAAATTTTAATTCTTATCAAGGATAATGATTTATCAAAATGAGCTTTCCTTTTTCAAAACCTTTCATAACATCACATGATAAAAACATTCTAAATGTGGTTTCTTCTTTTTGACACACGACATTGTCTATGGTTTGTTTTTTCTTGTTTAGGCGTATAAATGCATGCCACCTAATGTTTCTCTTTTTCTATGGACTATTTGTTTATTAAAAAGTTAAAATATCTACTAGATGATTTGATACTACTTTTAATCTTTGGATGGATTAATGGTCTACTTTACTTTAACTTATTTCATTATAAATTTATTAATAGATTTTAGCATTAATTTTGACAATGTAGTCTTACACATGGACAATTCAATTTCTCACATAATAAAAATTCTCAATTACAAAATTCAATTTCTTGTCACAATCATCCTCTTCCTATTCCCTCTAACTTCACCTTAATATATGGTTCATCTTAAGAGTGACAAAACACGCCAATCAATCTAAGTTTTATTCCATCGTTCCTTAACCGAACTGACCGATTCGTTTGGTTAAATTGGGAACCGCACGTTTGATCAGTGAAAATTATGACCCAAAACTGCTATTGAACTGGTATTGGTGTTGACCGCTCTGAACCGACCAAGTGCAAGCTTGGACCAGTACAAGTTGCGACTTTGAAAATGAATTTTTTTAAGGCTGATTAAGAGTGTGTTTGGTAAGAAATTTCAATTAGACGAAAACTGAAATTAGTAGCTGGAACCATTTCATCAGTGTTTGATAAGGTAGCTTTTTAGGTAGCTACTACTTGAGGTAGTGTACCGGTTTTCCTCCGTATATATATTATATATGGAATACTAATTTAATTAATACTGATTAGCTTGGTTGTATCCGTGACGAATATTTTCTGAGAACTTAATACTATAAAATTAATCCTTTAAATAAATTATATTCTATGCTAACCCGTTTAGAATACATTGAATTTTTTTCGTTAATTACGTGTATTTTTTTATGAGGAGTTCAGAGGCCTTATTGGGATTTAGTCATAATTAAGGCTTCTCATCACTCCTTAAAAATGTATTTAGTGGGAATCTAATTGAAAACTATTCCCGCAATCTTAGTCCGCGTTGTCAACTGAGCCACAACTTTTTAATAGAATACATTGAATATAGGGCCTATTTTTGTTATTGTAATAATTATATTTCTTGTTCAATTACAAAACGAATCAACCGAAAAAGTTATCGGACAAAACTTATACTCCCTCCAGACTCAATTATAAGCAAAAAAATATCCTCCCATGGTGGACTAAAATATAAGCAAAAGTTAACTAACTTCACCCTGTTAAATGATATCATCCCAAATTGTCCTTTATTTAATTCTTATTTTATTTTCCAATCACTATTTAATGCATCATGTGCCAATAGAAATAGAGTATGTCCACTTGAAATAAATTTCAATAAAGTTGAATATATGGTAATTTAGGAAATACAATACTAACTTTTTAGATGAAATCAAGAAAATTAAATGAGATTAACTAACTTTCTTAATAAGTGTGAGTATGATTATTTTTTCTTAAAATAAGTCCAGAGGGAGTGTATAAATTTATTAAATTTTTATAATCGAATTCTTGAATAAAAAACATATGAATATTTTTTCATGCAACGACATATTTTTAATAGAAATCATTAAATTCACATGTTTGTTATTTGATTTCAAAAGTTAATGAAAATAATATAAGAATCTGATGCAAGCTTTATCCAAAGTTGTCATGCATGTATTTGGAAACTGAGAGACAAACTATGGGCATGTTTGGTTTACATTTTTATTTTCTGTTTCCATTTCCTGTTTTTATTCTGTTTTCTGTTTTTTGAAATTTTACAAAGGAAAAACTGGAAAGGCTGGAAACAACAAATTTTTGTTTCCAGCATTTCCAGATTTTCCTTTGCAAGATTCCAGAAAATAGGAAACAAGAAATGGAAACAGGAAATGAAAATGCAAACCAAACAATCCTATATATTCTGCACTTACTACAAGATTATGGCATGATGCATGATGATTACATATCAATGGATTTGTTTGATTACAGACCTATATGTATGCTTTCTTTAAAGGGGAGAGTAGACGAGTTTCTTCATTGCGGACGAATTTGACCAAAGAATTGGGAAAGGACGACAAATTAGAATATTAGGGGAGACATGAAGGGAAAAATATTAATGAGCTCTCAAAGGTTGGTATGAAAGCATGGAATTGGGGTTAGGTATACACATAAGAAATTGGGATTACTTACCTAATAAATTCCATGTTCGGGATCAAACTGATCAATAAGCAGACAAGTCTTGAATAATTAAAGAAAAAGATATGGGAAAAGGAAATAAATATAATTAAATTAAGTTAATGTTAATGTAAATGGATCTGACAGTTGCCATTCCCCCTTAATCAGGGCAACGACTCGAAGACTCTTGTTGGGTCAAAAACGATTGGAACCTTTGAAAGGCTTGAAAGCCGGATCATTTTTTTTCCTGAACGGAAATTGAAGAACGAAAATATTGAAAATTGATCTCGTTTACATTATCTTTTTTTTTTTGTTTTGTGGTCAAACACTCGTAAAACGTTTAAATTATTATTTTTTTGGTTGAAAACATAAATAGATAGTATCTGGGCCTCAGTATCCACGTGGGTACTACCCAATGGATAACGAAGATAGTATTTAGGCCCATTTTATTGTCAATGTATTTGGGCCCATTTAAATAATCAAATAACGACACGAGAGGGACCAGTCCAATAGCCTAACCACGTTTTTTCTCCTCTAATGTCAGTTTCACCATTGACCAAAATTTAAAATTCTCCTTTTTATTTTTCCTTTTAATACTCATTTTAGATAGAGAAAATAAATTCATACAACAAAAATATACAAAAACTCATACAACACAATTTTTCTCTCTATTTCTCCATCATATCACTCATCACATCCTACATTTCTCTCATTTCTTTCTCTTTTCTATTTTTGTTTTATTATATTATATGGTTGTATTGTTGTATGAATATACTCTTTTAGATAAAAAAGTCTTACTGTACCTGAAGACTGAAGAGCTTGGAGGGATAGGAAATAAGAATGTAGGAGATCCAGTTCCAACACACCTATAAATTAGATGAGATACTAGCTTGCAAGTTGCAACGCTTTACTGGTAATTTAAAATAAATTTATCCTTTAATATTTCCCTTCTCTCTCTCTATATATATAATTTTTATAAAATAAACATGATAAAGATTTAACTAAGAAGACACTCATATTTATTACCATAAATTCATTCAGTATAGTACTGTTCTCATAGTACACAAACTTTAGATTTTACTCATCAATCTGAATCATCATCTTCAACTTAGGCCAAAATGCTTGAAACACAAAATGATATTCCGTGTCACTTGAGCTTGGGGATGGCAATTTTGTATTGCAAGTGAGAATACCCGTGGGAACTGCCCCATATGGGGTCCCGATGATGGGGAATTTTCCCCCATGGGGATGAGGACAAGGACTATAATCCCCCCGAGACAGATTTGGGGATGGGGACGGGGATCATGCTCCCCGCCCCGCGGGGTCCCCGTCCCAGCACACACACATGTATATATAATTTTTTATTTATATGATATATATAATATACTATAATATAATATATATAATTTCTATTTTATATTATCCTAATTTTAAATTTAAAAATTAAATTTCTAATTATTTTATATTATTTTTACTAATTTTATTCTTCATGTTGTATTTTTTTATTTATTTTTATAATTATGGGGTCCCCGTGGGGATCCGTGAGGATGCGGGGAATGGAGATAGGAGAGAAAATTACCCTAAGGTGGGGATCGAGGACAAGGACGAGGATAAAATGGGGAGGCGGGGAGTGGGAGGTATCCCCGCGCGGGTGCCATCCCTACTTGAGCCAAGGTTTCTTAAATAAGGTTGAGTCCTCTGATAAACGGGAGAAATTTTTAACAAAATAGAAGGAGAAATTAAATCAGATAGATATAAACCATGGTACATAATATCCAAGCAGCACAAGGGGTATATGCTACTAACTGAGACTGAGAGTAAAAAAGAAATATTATCATGAAGGAGTGACAATCACAATCTTCAGATTCAACGCATTGCAGCAAATGGATTCCTCCTTAACTGAAGGGGATAATGTGTCCTCTTTGTTTGTTCAAATTTGGTCCATGGGAGCTTGTGCCTTCCCATTTTTCTCTTCTTTGCAGCTACCCCCATTAAATCTCCAGGGTTCTACAAAACACAAATTTGCGAGTATATTTATTAACAACGAAGAATCTTCTGCTTTAATTGGAAGAAGCTAAAATTATATAGATATGATAATGATACGAATTATGATCTCTTACCTGGAGACAGAGTCCATCTTTAATATCACAAATGGGGTAATCACTAGGGCAGCAGTAATCAGTTCCAGTGCAGCACACAGCATTCTCATATTCACAGCAACCATAAATGAGGCAGTTTTCAAAGAACTCATAAAGGCAACAACATGTCTCATCAGCTGGACAATAGGAGAAGTCTCCACATTCACTTGGTGAAGGAGAAGGTGGTGGTGGTGGTGGAGGCGTTGCTGGTGGTGGTGGTGTAGGAGGACTACTTGGGGATGGTGCAGTAGACTCTTTGGTGGGATAAGAAGCCATGTAATTGATTGCACACACTCCATATTTTAAATCAGTATTCCTTCTTATATAAATGTAACCTTCCACTCCCCAGCTTGTTCCCCAGGAATTCTTCACAATCCAGTAGTCTTCATCACCCTCTGAACCATAACCCACAATTAAAATTGCATGATCAATATTATCTGGATTACTTGAGCAATCTCCATCATAGATGCCCTGTTCAATAAAAGTAAAAATGTTCTTTAAAAGAAAATCCAATTTTTTTTTTTGTTTTTACTTCTGCAATACTGAATGATCAGTCAAGTGAATATAACAGGAAATAACACTTACACCAGTGTATAGTTGAAAATCCATTGAGGAGCCATCAATACCGGCACTGATGGGCTGCTTCACAGTAGCACACAACAGAGCACTATCTGATTGTGCCACATCGCTGTAGCCATCAATGGTAACAACTTTAGTTTCCTCCTAATCCAAGAAAAAAAAACTTTAATTAAATTAGAGAAAGAAATATGTATAATGTAATCTACAATATCATTATATCTATTCTTCCCTCACAATGCAAAAAGCATAGGAAGGAAAAGGCAGGCCTTTGTATTTGTAATAGTAAGACCTTGGTGACATTGCAGGTACTATCTGTAGCAGTGTATGGGTAATTAGCTTCTGTGTCAATCCCACCGTTGTTTATAACCCACTCAAAAGCATAATCCATGTAGCCTCCATCACATCCATCATTAGTAGTATCACAATCCACAAGTTCTTGTTCAGAAAGGCTTATAAGGTCTCCTGTTACTATTTCATTTATTCCTTCCATGGCCCCAGTGGAAGAGAATGCCCAGCAACTACCTAAAAAATTGCATTAAAAAAACTTTCTATGATGTGAGAAATGGAAGTTCAAAATAGTAAAATAAAAGGGAAATTAAACTATTAGAGTGGTTAGTTCTGATATGAAGGGAAACACAGAGCCTAAAAGTAAGGTTAATGAGCTGCAATCATAATAATGAACCTAACATTACATTTTGACCAAAAACCTCAAATACTATAAGTAGTATATATAGGTTTTTTTATTTATATTATCCTAAATTTACCTATTCCAAACTAATATAATATAGCCACATAGGACTTTATTGCTTATTTTTGAATTTCCAACACATTAGATGTAAGTTGTAACTTAAAACCATACATATATCAACATAAATCATCAATCTTTTGAAATCTATAGGTGTGTGACAGTCAATTAGGAATAGTGTACAAACCATAAGAAGCTTACCACAGTCGCCTTGGTCCTTCACACCAGTGACAGCACCTTTCTTCCTCCAATCTAAAGAGGAAGGTGCATCTTCACAGGATACATCCTTAACATGCAAGCCACTGTTGGTAAGACTATTCCTCTTGCTAAGTGGCTGCTTCACCTTTGAAATGAACTTATTCTTGAACTCTTCATTGCTCATATCAGCAAACCTGTTCAATCCAAGACGGTGCCCGTTGGGAGAATTTCGCATTGCATTCTTCTCTACGATGTATTTCAAATTTCTCTTGAAATTCTCCAACCTTAAAGCTGCCTCTTCTGGATGTTTGTAAAACTTATGGTGTTGCTCCTTCCATTTTTGGAACAGCTCAACCACTCGTTCCTCAGATGGTAACTTGTCAAGGTCAAGGGCTAATATGGAGTACTCACTTGGGATACCATAACATAGAAATGAGCATGAACCCAAGAAGAGGAAAATAAGAGCCAATTGATTTTTCAGTTGGGAACCCATTTTCTCCACTGGTCATGAGTGATGTTTGATCCACAACCATCTTTGTATGGTATATATATAAAGGGAACAACTGGAGTTTGATACTTGACCAAGCTACCAGTCAGCTCAAGAAGAATCTACATTTTGGTCTTTTGCCCTTTTTCTTGTATGGCTTCGAAGGTAATAGGACATTGGAAAAAGTAAATCAAGATTCAAGTGGCATTGTAATAAAGGGGCAATTTGGTAGTTATGAATGAATTCCATCATTGTCAAATATTTTAGGTACAGGCAACATTGTTAATTTAGTAGTACCAAATTTTTGTTTAGGTGTTTCTACTAGTCTGGCTAGTTAGAATCATTGAGTAGAGTAGTGAGTGAGTGAGTGTATCAGTATAAAATGATCAGGGAATCTAACAGTCAAGAATGCACATGTTCTCAAGGTATTGTATATATGACCTTGGACTGGTTGTTGAAGCATATATCGGACTGGCAATTAGCACTAACGACAAAGTCAAGGCTAGTCACTAGTGAATAGTGATTGTCATATAGAACAATTCTTGTATGAACAGAGCCTCTATTCGACATAATTAATTTAAAGCTTAATATATATTAAAATTCATTCAAAATATCTTAAGTTTTTATTATTGATTATGCGCATTCAGATAAGAATTGGAGTAATAATTCATCCACACTCCAACAATGTCATACCTATGACATCCATTACTTTCCTCTCCTCTTTTCCTATCTCTTCGTGAATAATGTAACACACCCCTCCTTTGGTATGTGTGTGAATAATTTTTTGTTAGAATTATTCATTTCATATGTGCCAGTGAATCACAGCCATGAAATGACTAGCTAATGCAGATAATTATTGGAGGGATGCACAAACAATCTGTCAGATATACCAACTTACAATTTCATCTGTTTTGTTACCTGCACTATGGGATAAGGGATTATATATTTCTTTTATTTTTTGGGTTGCCAAGAGGAGGCGGTGGGGGCCATCTAAATGTACCTAAAAGTTGTCCATTTTGAATAGCAGAATCACATCCAAGATCCAACGCACTTCTACCTAAAAGGGCTAAACTAATAGCATCCTTATTACTAAACTAATAACATGTTTAATTTAACGTATAAACTGACTCTTCACTCTGATCATTCCAAAATGCAACGTGGTTTAGCGTATGCTAAGAGGTACATTGGAATTAACAAATCCATAATTGAAGTTACAGAGGGAAAAGTAACCCATCAAATTACAAGGCAATCTGAATACAAATCTAGCAGCAGGCCTTAATTGATTAATTAGTCTTACAAACCATTTCTTGTGTGATCTCAGCCAAGGACCTAAGATTGCAACCAATGATGGTATTGGCAAAAGAGCAGGTATCCTCACCACTACTTCCCTCAGGAATATCCACCGCATAGGACTCTATGGCCACAGTCTTCCCTCCATATTCCTCTTCTTCCTCATGCAAGGTAATGGTAGAACTATAGTTCACAAGCCTGTGATCCCCACCGATGATGCTAAACTTCAAGACATGCTTTTCATCATCAAGCTTGTCTAATCTCTCCACACTAACCCCTGCTGGCAAGCCAGACATAATCATGACCTCACGTACGCTTCCAATGCCACCATCCCCAGTCAGCATGGTGCACTTCTTTACGAACCGCTTGTAGCCCTGTGGATGCTCAAAGCGTCTAATAAGGGACCAAACCAGTGGTAATGGTGCATCTATGGTTTGGACAAGACTAGAGCCACACTGGTTTGATGGGAGGTTGGTGGTATGGTAGTTATTAAGCATGGCTTGAGTTGTTGGAGTCTCTGAGTTTTGCCTTGTGCTCTGTCTGCAAAGCATCTACATCCACCACCCCCCACTGCAATTGATTGTTTTGTGCTTCTCAAGGACTTGTACTTGTGTATTTATAGATGACAAGGCCTCAGAGCAGAGGAAGAATCATGTGCCTTATTCATTAAGAAATCAAGGTTTAGAGTTTGAGCCTTGGCTTGTTCTGCGTATCGTCGGTTTGGCTGCTTTGAGTTTGAGGTATTTTAATTTGACGTGAGACATGAGATATTTTGGTCATAGTTATCCTTCTTCTCCCTGTCGGTTAGGAATGGAACGTGATAAAGATTGACTCAATCTTCCTCTCAGTTACCTGTCAGATACTTTTCATTTCAATTTATATAAAATTCTATATATCGATACCACAGTAACCACATTCTACAATATTAGATAAGAAAATATTTCATAAGTTTATAGTAAGTCCCTATATTTTTATTAAAATTCTAATGAGAGAAAACAAAAAATTAGAAAGGTCATGCATGTATTGCTGCTTACTCGAAGAGAACACAAGAAAATCGATTCTAGCCATGTCAATGAACAGATGTACCGATAGCGACTAACAGAAAGTCCCATGAACTAAAATGTAACGATTGAGGACACATAATCACATTCAGCTGCTGAAATATTAAATGGTTATTAGCTTAAGGTGTCTGGTTTATTTTTGTAGGACGAGAATTATTGGCACAAAAGGCGACACACATTGATAACACAGCGTCTTTTTTTTAACATATGACAAGAGCATGGTGTTATGAAGTATCCAAAGTCATTCCAAGAGAGACCCCTTGTTTAGATTGAAACCATGTGCCATAGTAACTGGATGTCCGACCCTGATTTGTTCACCAGTAGATAAAATGTTTGTCAAGCATCGAGTACATGACATCATATATGACCAAACACGAGGGAAATGTCCAAAGCATCTAAAATATTCATGAATTCAGAAGAATTATTATATCTCGACAAAAATATAAGAAGCATTATTTTATGTATAAATGAGACAAATGGTATCGACTTTACAAATTAAAATGAGTTTCTAAGTTTCATAAAAGAGAAATGGTATTTATACGACTAAGCTGCACAACAATACCATATAACATTAAGAGATGAAGAGTGTGTAAGATATGATTGGTAATTTAACAGAAAAATAAAGAGAAAAAATATGTTGTACATATTTATATGAATAAAGAGTTAAGCATCAATGCTTAAAAATTTGGCTGATGGAGCACCATTTTAATGGGATCTTAGATGGATGTATGGTATGAGATTAACATCTTTTTTAGTTTAAATAATTATTATATGGTATGAGATTGGTTGATAGATGGATTGTAGGGTCCATTTAAAAAAAATTTAGAGTTGTTGGGATGGGGATAAAAAGTGATTGTGTTGAGAAATTATGAAAAAATATAAAATATTAGTTTAAGAAACTTTTGAGAGGTGTTTGGGATGGCCATGACATAACTGATTTAATTGAAAATATTTAGTAAAATTAACTGAAAATGGTAAAATGATATATAAAAACATCATTAATTATTAAATAAAGATAAATGAGAGTTGTTGATAGATTAAATAGTAATAAATTTTCCAGCCGGTAGCTGAAAAGGGGAGTTTTTTTTTTTAAAAAAAATCTACCTCAAGTAGCTTCTAGAAAAACTAATAGCTACCTAAAGAAAGTACCTTACCAAACACTAATGTTTTATTTGGTGGAAGTAGGGAAATAGAGAGAAGAGAAATGGGTAGGAGAGAAGTGGGAAGGAGAGAAATGGAGGAGAGATAGAGATGATTTTAAGGTTGTTTGGTGGGAGTGTAATGAGTGAGAAATAGAAGAGAAATGTGAAAGTGAGTTGTTTGGTTTGATAGGAGAAATAGAAGAGAGATAGAGTTTTTTTTATTATTTATGACAAATTTTCCCGCCAATGTAGATTGAAAATCGATTTGTAGGGGTAAGAAATCGATTATCAACAGCAAAGTTCATTGGATTTTACAGATCGCTCGGTGCTGGCTGTCGGAGCTGTCGTCCGGTGAACTACCTTAGCTGAGATCCTTCATGAACGTCGTCCTCCTCCACGCACATCTTCCACAAAGGCTACACACAAGACAGACCTCGTCTCCGTTCAAGGACGTCCCGTAGTCGCCTCGTCGCCGGTCAGATGCGCATACGCTGGCCCTCCGTTCCTTCTCTCCAAACCTCCAATGTGTGTGTTTAACAAAGGTGTCGGTGGTTGGGTAAGAAGTGAGAAGGGATTTCTCCCCTTTTCTCACCAATTTAGCCGAGAAATTCCAACTCAGTGGGGCCCACAACATTTTGTTAATTCTCCACTATTTCCCTACCTCACCAAACACACTACCCTTCCCATTTCACCCCTATTTCATCCCACTAATCCCATTTCTCCCCTATTTAATAGACACCAAACATAGACACCAAACAGAGGGTAAGAGTATGTTTGCGAGTTAGGAAATGAAGAGAAATGGAGGGAAGGGGAAGGTTTATAGGAAACCCTTCCCTCCCTTCTGTTTGTGAATGTAATTAGATTACAAAGCCTTTTCCTCTCCTCCCTTCCCCTTCTAATCCTTTTCTTTCCCTTCCTTTCCCCATCTTTCAAACTCACAAATACACCCTAATGAAATAGTTTCAGCTACTAATTTCAGTTTCATCTAGTTAAAATGTCTTATCAAATTTCAAACACACTCTTTATCTCTTCATAAAACTTGTTATAAAGCACAAGTAACCTGCCGGGATGGTAAAAACGAGAAGGACCAAAACATCAATAGTACCCACTCTATGGTCAAAGAATTTTATAAAACAACTTTAATTTTTCCACAGTCAATCCTAATACACTTTCTTTTACACTTATTTTTATTCTCTCTCTCTCTTCCTTCTTCATTACATCAATTATCAACTTTCTATCTCTCTTTCCCACACTTTCTACACTCAAAAGTTTGAATCCCTCAGTATTCATGAGCGCATATACGTGGGCCTCTGTTAATAGAAAAACAACTAGTGGTTTCAAGCCTATAACAGCATATAACTGGGAATTAAACTTCCTGAGGCACGTTTAGCCGAAGGAAATCAATCTTTCCTTCTTGCATATACCCGGCCAATTGCGATGGGAAGTAGCTAATAGTAACAGGCGCTTAGTAAGTATCCCGAATCAGGGACAACTAAAGAATATTCAATTAGAACTACAAATACTTCCATGTCAAAATAAGATCCATCGGATTGTCTACATTATAAAACTGAAATCATCAGTCACACTAAGTGGACAGTTTGACAAGTTCTCAAGTGAAGTATAAGAAGAATAAACCGATTTTCAAATTGGAAATAGAATGAAGGGGGGAAATCAGGAGAGGATAAGAAGAGCAACAATGTCAAAATAAAAATGTTGTTTACCACCGTTTAAAAAGTCATCTCAGCTCCCACAAGTTGCATAGAACTACTCTCTGTTGAACCAGAATAATGATATCTCGAGTTTAAGGTTTAAAATCCTGGAACTTTTTGTAATCTCAACTTCATTGATAAACATCTCACAAAGTGAAAAGTATTACAGACCATGTTTTGGATATTGTGGCTGCTGCAACGAAAAATAACCACAGAACCATCCAAAATAACTGAATGAAGTAAACATAAAGATAAAAAATCTACAGGGGTTAAAATACTAAACTTCCATTCTGTTTTTTTTTCAAGTTACAAGAATACCCTCTCCCGCTAACTAACATATATCCAACACTTGTAGATAGATACCTTCCTTGGGTTTTCAGAATTTAGAATCCTCCTTTCTTAAGTGAGAAAAAAGAGAAAATCAAGGAGTGAATACAAAAGACTTTTCTCTAACTACAGGTATGCATTGAGCCTTATCTTTTCATTCTAGTTCTCTATATACTTACTGAACACATTCAAGAAACGGTATTACAATGCATGTTTTTTTGCAGATGATATGATTTTATTAACAAGGCTTAGTTACATAGTAAGTGAGCTGCACTTCTAGGAGGAGAAACAAAGTTCAAACCCTGGAGAAGTTATTGTAGGGAGGGCTTTCTAGTCACGACAGTGCCACATGGGTTAGTCTAACAGGAATGTCTTTGGAGAACCCTGATGAAAGACCACAAAACCTTGGGTTGCCGCTTTGTGTCAATATTATACAGCTTGTTTAGAAATTTTTGGCTTCTACACACAAATTCTTCACTGAGACTCAGGTATCAGTGAGATAAATGATGATAGGATAATCCATACGTAGATTTGGTATCCAAAATACTCATCTAACAGAAAGTGGATAGAAGTTGAGGATTGAGAGATGTATTTTCTTAAGCCTCAATATTTAGGAGGGTGATTGTTTCAGTAGAAATCCAATGCAATGATACTAGGGCACATTACAAACCATGGTAAAAACAGCAAAGAAAGTGAAAGCTCCAGAAAATTTAGACTTACACACGCAATAATAGAGCATCCAGAATTGGCAAAACTCATCATGTGGGTGACTCAGCTCCAATAATATGAACAAAATACAACTTCATCATCTTGGTTTTTGCCCATTCTGGAAGTTCTAATCTAACATTCTTCTCTCTTTTTAGGTTCCATTTAAAGTTCTGAACAATCTAAGCTTCAAAATGGAAGTCAAAAAGAAAGAATAACATTCAAGAAACCCAAAGCCTCTAAAATTTAATTATCAGATCAATGTTAATAAAGGTAGAAACAGTTGGAAGCTTGAACAAACAAGCACTGCAATCCAGCCCATCAAAAAGTCATATGTGGCATCAGCATTTACAAACTCCAGCTACCAAGTAATAGAGAACTCACTCCCTTCTGGCTTAGATAAAACTAAGATGTTTTGGGAGGCAGGGAAGTAATGGGAGACTGATAATATAATGCAAAGAAAATAAAATAAAATCGGCATACTGACATAACAGACAGACAATGTAGCAAACATAATTCTTTCTTACACAGAGAGCAAACAGCAAAATTCATCACGGGAATAGTCATGATGTGTTGTAGACAATTAAATTATGTTTATCAAAATCAATATACAAGAGAGAACCAATGGAAGGCATGTATATAAGTTCCTCATCAATATAGATACAACAAGATAAAACCAGGTGAAAGTGAGAACGAGTATTGAATCTTATCACTTGGGGAGACTATTGCAAATTCCCATTTCCCACCCCATCATCACATTTAATATGAAAAGAGAAAAAAGCATAAATCTACCTTCCCTAGTTCCCTTTTTAAGGTGCCCTGGGGTCTGTTCCATGCTGCCACACATAAACAAGCTCATCCCATCCAGTGCTGGCCATGAGTCCCTCAACCAGCACACTCATATCCACACCAACAGCAAACTCAGTGTGATGATCATATCTACTCACCAGCGCATCCTCCACCATGAAATCCCAAACGCAAACGGTCATATCATAAGAGCAAGACACCATCAAATTCCGCACGTGTGGGGAAAACTTAACCTTCCTCACAGCATAGCCATGGCCATTGAGCACAGTAATAGGAACCCTATAGTTCCTTACATCCCACACCTTAATGGACTTATCCACAGAGGCAGTAGCAATAATACAATCATCATACTTATTCCAATCGCATGCGAGAATCTCAAATTCATGACCTGGGAGAATCATGGTGGAACCTGGTTCACGGACGTCCCAGATGCGGAGTGTGCAGTCGCCGGAGGCAGAGGCGAAGACATCGGCGTGGCGAGGGTTCCAGACGGCGGAGTAGACGCAGTAAGCGTGTTCCTTGAAGGTGCGGACGGAGGTGGGGCGGTCGAGGGTCCAGAGCTTGACGGTGTCGTCCCAGGAGGAGGTGATGAAGGAGTCACGGCGGACGGGGTTGTAGTCGGCGGAGTGGACCTCGCGGGTGTGTTCATGGAAGGAACGGATGGGGTTGGAGGTTGGGGGGAGGGCGAGGTCGTAGAGCTTGACGGAGCCATCGGCGACGGCGGCGACTAGGATGGAGTCGTGGGATTCTGACCAGGCAACGTCGTAGACGCCGTCGGCGGTGTCGTAGGCGACGAGTTCGGAGATGGGGAGATTGGGGTCAGGGGAGAGGTCGAGGACGTGGAGGCGGCCGTTGCCTAAGATGCCGAAGTTCTGGGCGGTTGCAACGGCCAAACGGTTCTCGTAGAAAGGGCTGAATTTGACGGAGTAACCATTGAATGGGGCTTTGAAAACAGGCATGGCTTTATTCGATTTGAAGGTGAAGAGTGAGATTGCTAAGCTAAGTAGCTAGTTTGGTTATATTTGTTTAGTCACTTGTTTTGTTGAGTGATGGGATGGGATCATGGGAATTGTGAACCGCTAGATTGGATGACTTTAGGTATTACCGATAGGCCTGATCATCGGTCGGTTACAGTCGGATTCGGGCCTCATAGGTCCAATCCGACCAAAACCAACGTCTGGAAAACAAGGCCCAATTTCGTCCGTAATCAACCTCGGGTAGGACGGGTGTCGGGTCTGTGGGTTATGGGTGGAAACGGGTGGGTTTAAACGGGTGGCGGGTCAAAAATGGCCTGACCACATGTGTTCATTCTTCATGAGATTGAGGCCACCAAAACACCAGAAAAATATTAATCGCAAATAACGAACACAATAAACCAAACTCCATCATGGCACAAATACAAAATGCAAAAAGGGAGAAGAATACAAACAGATGCATGCCTTAAAACACCAAAACAGAGTAGGATAACACAGAATAGTAGCGAATAGCCGGACATGCACTTGAAACAGAAGAAAGTCCTGCACAAAATTGCTAGACAGAGGCATAAACAAACAGGGGCAAATACCAACAGCTGCGAAGACGAACAACAGCGACGTCAATAGCAGCCACCGCGACATCAAAGCAGCGACGGTGACGACCAACAACAACGACGACTAGCGGCTGCGACTGTGTTTGGCTTCGAAGCTTCGACCAATAGGCACAGCAGCTGCGTCGTTCACGTCACGAACCTTCAGCCAACAACAATGCCTTTATTTGGCCTCGGAGCTTCGTCAACAACGATCGTGCACTCTGATCGGCGTCGTTCGCAGCGGGAAGGGGATGAGAGTGATGATTGATGAGGAGCGGCGCAGTGTGGGGGCGAGGTGTCTGTGTGCTAGGGTTTCAGAATTTTGGAGAAAGGTAAATGCAAAGTTTGATAAATTGATATCCCTCAGTGCTTGGTTCTCTACCTCAGGCTAAGGATGGGCCTGGCCCAAATAGATAAAACCTCAATTTTAAACAAAAGAAAGGTTGTTTGTCCAAAAAAATAAACAAAAAAAAACGTTGTCGGGTTGGGTCGGTTACTGAACTGTTTGGAGCACCACCCAGGCCCGACCATGTTAAGTCGTCTAAACCCATTCTAATTACCCGCCTGACCCGTTTACCCGCCCAGACCCACCCAAATACTGTTTTCACCCAACGGATAATGTGGGTCGGGCTGGGTTCGCAGGTTTTGATCAGGCCTAATCAGCGAGGAGGATTTGGATATCTTCCCAACGGGGGATGGCAAGTTTTTAATTTAATTTTTAATATTTTTAATTAATTTTTATAGAGTAAACTAGCACTTTGGTCCTGACTTTGTCAATGTCTTTTACCTTGGTCTATGAGATTATAAAAATCCTTTGTTAGTCCCTCACTTTGACTTCCGTCTTTCACTTAGGTCCAAATCACTAACGTCTGTTAAATCCTTGCTGAAGTGTCACTCAATAGGGACTAAAATGTAAGATTTTTGACAATGTTAGGACCAAACTGCATGATGGACCCTTATCTTCTTCTTCTTCCCTCTTCTAGGCAAAATTCTCGTTCTTCTTTTTCTTCGCTCTTTTACTTCTTTATGCAAATTAGAAGGTTTGAAACAAAAAAAGTCTTCAAGTTTTCCCAGATGGTTTTCCTTTACTTAAATCTCATAGTTTCATATGGTTTTCCTTTGCTTTAAGTTCTTCCGATGTATATTTCCAGAAATTTTTGGAAATAATTTTTTTTCACAAATTTTCAATTTTAGAGACGGAACAAAATCATCTCTAAATCAGAGATGGAATTTTTCCCGACAAATAAACAAGGGAAAATTCCATCTTATTTAGAGACGGAATTTAGAGACGGATTTTGTTCCGTTTCTAAAATAAAAAATTTGTATATATATATATAACTGGAAATTTTTAGAAATATACATCCGGAAGCCACTTTTTTCCACAAATATACGTCCGGAAGCTATATTTATCGTTTGATTTTCGAAAATTTTTGGAAATTAATTTCCGGAAGTGTTTTTTTTTCGAAAATTAATTTCTGGAAATCTTTTTTAAAGAAAAAAAAATTAATAGATTTATGGGGAGTGTTGAGAGGTGGAGGTGGGTTGGGGAGGTGGAGGTGGTGGTGGTGATGATGGAGGTGGGATAGGGAGGGGTAGGACCGGAATTTTACAACATTATGGGGGTGAGAATAGCAATGGGGTGTTAAAAGCAACTCCCCTCACTGTGTTTTTTTTTTGGGTCAAAGCTCCCAGGCTGTTATGGCCTGGTTGGTCATTTTGTTGGGCTTTACAGAGAAGATGTCTAGTGGCTATCACTTTTCCCACCCTGTTTTGCCATTACCACCCCCTTCAAAATTTCTTTGAACATTTTTCCCCAACTCTCCCCATCTCTATTGGAAATTTGTATCCGGGACAGTTTAGAGACATAATTTTTCCGGTCTTTAATGATTGAAAAATTTCATAATAAAATTTTACATTTCTCAAAATTAGAATCTGAAAAATTTTTAAATCAAATTTATGTAAAACATTTTTAGAAGTATTTTTAACAATTTAGCTTCTTGAAATATTTTTAATAATCTACTTTTTAGGATGAGAACAATTTGATTAATTTTACTTCCAAAAATAATTTTCAAAAGTGAATGGGATTTTTAAATAAAAACTAAAATTGAGAGGGGTGGGAAAAGAAATTAGTCAAATTACCATTGGCAGAAAGAAACACCAACTAAAAAAGTCCAACAAATTGTCAAATTCAGACATGTTTTGAATATAATAGTAATAAATTAACGTGTACATTGAGTTGTACTAGTATTACTTACGAAGAGCGAATTGACTCACTGTATAGTACTTTTAAAATATAAATTAACATCCATAAAAAGTATTTAAAAGTCCTAAAAATATAAAAAAAAAAACTGATAATATTTGAAAATATAAAGAAATATGAAAATAAGTTTTATAAATGAACATGCTATTTATATTTATTATTTAAAATGATGTGTTAAAATTTAAATTTATGAAGTTTAAATTTATAGTTATGAATAGTTTTGACACTAATAATAATATTAAAGCAGTAGTATTTGAGAGGAATAAAAATAGGACAAAATGTGGGATGTTTGGTGTATGTTTGTTTGCAAAAAATTCCAGCATATTGGAGATTAAAAAGAAAGTAAAATAGGAGGAATGCTCATATTAAAAAAATGAAGATCATATATATATATATATAGAGAGAGAGAGAGGAGGGTTATAATTACACCGGTGTAAGTTACACCAAGTGCACCGCTAATAACTACAAATCGAATATGTTTTTTAGTAATCCAACCGTTGAATTATGTTTGTTCATCATCATGATTATATGTGCCAAATTTCATAAAATTTTGACACTAATAACTTGATAATCAAATGGTTGGATTTTTCATATATTTCAAATGTATATATAACGTTAATCTTGAGACATCTTAATGGCATATCAAATAATTTCGGATTAATATAAAATTTTATATGTATGATCTACATGATAGTAACTTTCAATCCAACGGTGGATTATTTAATACAATTATCCGTTAAAAAATTATTCAACGGTGTAACATTAGTGTAACTTACACCAGTGTAATTATAACTCTCCTCATATATATATATATATATATATATATATATATATATATATATATATATTCAAGCAATAAAATGAACTGCTACTTCTGTTTTTTAATCAGTTTTTAATTGAGCTCCTCCTTAACATAATGTCTAGAATTTGCTAGACACATTTTCCATTACAATTATAAAACCGTTATATATGTATCCATTTAAATTTTCTTTAAGAATGCGTTCCAAACTTGGACTGCAATCATGCAAGAATCATGGTCCACATGCTCCCCTTAATTAAATTCAACATTTTTTTAATTACATAATGTATGTATTTCTAATTTATAATTCTTCTAGTGGTGATGATGTTGAGTCATCCTCACAAAGCCCAAGACAGCCAGCGGACTCGGCAGAGAAACGGGTTGAACGCCCCGACCTAAGTTGATTGGAGAGTTGTCCATACAACTCGAATGAATACCTAGCCATGCCGATTTGGGTTGGCCCAGATAGGTCGTACAGGCAACCCGATCTCCCTTTTTACATGTCCACACTCCACCTCAGGTCTATAAGGCTCATTGTTGGTAATGGGACATGTACGCAATTAATCTCCCCATAATTACTTCTTATCTACCATAACTCGAACCGACTTAAACGTCAGAGTGTTTTCTGCATGTAACCACCATCTTATCTCGGATCCATCCAGACACCCGAGACGAGGAGGCCAGACTATCAGACCAGCCTTCGAACTGAGTTCACCCGATAACTATGATAATCGGTTAAAATGGATCAAATCATGTAAACCTACCTATTGATTCGTATAAATTATGTGAAATGCGTTTTATTTTTAATGACTCATTTAAGTTCATTCTTTTTTTTTTTTCCGTTTGTGTAACTTACGGATTAAAGGAATAAGTGTACATATACGAGCGTTTAAGGATACTTTGTGTTTTAAATATTTATACAATTTACTGTGTAATCTATTTAAATATGCACCAACTAACATTAACAAAAGGGGAAAATATATGGATATTAAATTTCATAATGTTTAAAAATATATTTAAATCTGTTTGTGACCCATCTATCTCATGACAGGTTGGACTAATCGAGCCTGGCAGAACAGAACTCCTCATCCTCCATTCCTCCACTAACCATTGCGTTCAGATATTTGCTTGAACCATCCTTCTGATTGTTGGCGAAAAAAAGTCCTCAACGCGTTCGTTAATGATAATCCAGCAGAAATTTCTTTCTTAGCCAGACAGTTTTATATTAAAAAAAGCATAAATATCGATCCCATTAAAAGAGAAATTTATAATAAAGTAAATGCCACTGAATAAAATTACTTTTTCTCCTATGTCCATACTTGAAATGGCAATGGCATTTGTATACAACTAATTTAAGGACCACTCTGAATTAATGTTGAATTAAAAACCAAACTGTCCGGAAAATAACTTTTACACTCTCCCCCTTATCTCCTCTTTTCTATGTTCATTTTTCAACATCTACCTTTTTTTTTTGGGATGACCACTCCAGTGCCGTCAATAAATTATGGGTTAAGTTGCGGTCATGAGTTGTCACACCCTCGCAGTACCATGTGTAATTCACTCACCATGTCAGCTAAAATTTGTTAATTTTATTTAATCACCAATTGACCCAATTAGTTGCTTTTTCATAATTAGAGTAAATAGGGTACAAATTGCATTTTTATGGTTTCCCTCCCATTTGATAAAATATTCATTTTGCAGCGGCACTATCATCATCCATGTTGACGGTGAAAAAGAAAATGTTAGAGCAGCGGCACTAATGAACTCAGGTAGAGCAGCGGCACTATCACCCTAATCCCATTTGGGGCTTTTTCGTTTTCGTTTAATTGTGAAGAAGGAGACGGTGCTCCAGGATTGGACCCCGATGCTCCTGAATTGGTTTTGTCAATTCTGGAATGGACAAGGGAATTATTCAAATGGTGGAGTTATTCAAATGGTGGAATTATTCAAATGGACTGCGATGCTCCTGGACTGCGATGCTCCTTGAGATGTATTATTTCTTATTGAATCACTACCCGATTTTATTGGAGATGATACATTAACCAGCCTTTGTTTCATTATTCTGAAATGGACAAAGGAATTATTCAAATGGTGGAATTGGAATGAGCATGGCTGATTCAAATGGCCATGGATGGTAAATGATTCAAATGCACAGAATTTTTTTTTCCAACGTTCATGAGAAACCCGCTCTGTTCAAGAGCCATGTTAGATATATATGACAATAAATTAAAAAACTTGGATGGTCTTTTTTTCAATTCATCACTTGTCACAATTAATCCATGTGTATTAATTAAATTGTTGACACCTAATAAATGTATCACTGCCCATAATTTTATAACTTTACCATAGAATCTACCTTTTTTTGGTACTGAAGAGAATATTAATAATAACACAAGTTAATCAACATTTAAGACCAGGGCCAATCTGACTTGACCCCCATATATGGCATACCCGCCCCATTGTTTTTCTTTTGTGGTCTAAAGCATTCCATGGTCCATGCATTATTTCAATATCATGAATTAATTGAAGAATTTAATTCAGGGGCAAGTGCAGATGGCTAGCTGAAAGGAGGAAGAGATGCCTAAATTGGTGTTGATATGCTCACGAGTCACATTCTCCTTTTGCTATTATTAACGAGAAAGAATGGCTCCAAATCCAGTGGGTTTGAAACCAATTAGAAATGTTGAAATTTCTTACTAGCTAACAGGTTATGTCTTGGGGATGAATTGAAGATTTCACCTGAATCAAGAAATTAAAAGGAAATTGAATGTGTTAAGAATTAATTAATGATGTAATCTGTCACAGTACGTGTTTCGGTTGTTGCATTGTTGTCCTTTCTCCTCATTATTTTCTCTTGGGAGTTTGTTCTTTATCCACACAATTTATATACAAAAGCTTGACTGATATTAATTTCTTTCACCTTTAATTATGAATACAATAGCAGCTGACCATAAAATAAAAAGTTGGTTTGTAAGCAGCTGTTTGTGGGGTAACCAATTAAGCATAATCCCTTGATTTCTGAATGACTTTGATTGGATTCAGCTTGCTGGATTTGGAGCCTTCCCAACCAGCCTCATTAATAATGCTTGAGGTTTCTCTGCTCTCCAGAATACTAAATTCTACAAGTAAAATGTCCTTTTGGAAAATTCAAAGAAAAATAAGCGCCATCCACTAATCCTTAATTGAAGAATGGTTGACAAACGACAATGATTTTCCCACTCAATAATTGTGCACTGGCCAATTGGCCATCCTTTATGGGACACCAAAGTTTTTCCCTTTCAATCTTCATGTTTCGTTATTTTCATCACAGGAACACGTTGCATCATGGGTTAGCAATTATATAGTTAGTTTAATTATTTTTTATATATGCAAATCAAAATGTATTTAATTGTGCCATCAAACAATTGAAAGGGATTAATTTCACATTCAAATAATATGAATATATCTTGTGGCAGATAAAAAATATGACTCAACCACCAATTGTAATTGTTAGCTTAAATGGTGACTAAGAAGCTTGTGTCAAGCAAAAGAAGGAGGAAAAATAACTTTTTGAGGTTGGTGATCAATATTGGAGCTTCGAATGATCGATTGAACAGATTTTTCAGAAGAAATTCGCAGCAAAAAAATAAATGTGGAGTTTTTCTTAATGGTGTTGACTTTAATAGCATCTTTGAAGCAAATAATAAAATGCTTATAATATACTACTTTCAGTTATATTTATATTAATTAACAATAAACATATGATCAAATCATGAACATCAATACCCACTATGGTCGACCTAGTGGTTGGGGGTTTGGGTAGTTTAACATGAGGTTCTAGGTTCAAACCTCATTGCTTTCCTTTGTACACAAAAAAAAAAATCATGAACATCAACCAACGGGGGTTGGTTCAAGTGGTACATTCCCGCGGGGAGAGTTAGCCCCACCATGATGTGGATGTTCCCGGCTCGAACAGTATTAAACCAAAAAAAATCATGAGCATCAAGAAAATGTCTTGAAACCACTTAAGTGTAATTGATAAATGTCATTATTTTAAATTTTATATTATAAATATCTTTAATAATTGAGTGTTTTTAGGGTGATTAAATTGATCGGGTATACATACAATATCATCACAAAGGTACTAGCTTTAAGATCGAGGAAGGTTTTAAATCTTATCAATTTAGAAAACTAAATGTCTATTTGGTTTGTATTTTTCATTTTCTGTTTTCATTTTCTATTTTATATTTTCTAAAATTTTATAAAAAAATCTGAAAATAATGAAAACAGAAATTTAATATAAAATCAAATGCTCGATTATCTAAAATTTAATATTTGCAAACTATGATCACAACTCGTTGATTGTGATATTGATAATATTGATATTTTATGAGGTCATTAATATATCATGATAATTTTCTTATGTATTATAAAATCATTATGTATAAGTTGCCAAATTGATTACCAGTTACCACATGTTTCTAACGAGTGTCTGGTTTAAATAATAAATGTTTAATTCCTAACCTATTACATTATTCTCATGTTTGAGTCTTATGAAAAAAAAATTCGTTAAGATAGTAAGTTGAGCATGATATGGATGTTACTAGATCAAACATATATGATTAACTGCCGTAAAGGGCATATGTGAATGAAAAAAAAGTAACCACACATTAATTAAATTTGAAATTAGACATGATTGTTAATTTATTGACCTAATTTTTTATTGAGTCAGGATCCATTGACACCAGGTGTCAAACTTTTTTTTTTATATTAATAATAGGATTTAATAACTATACACTGTCGGTGTAAAATAATTTTACACAGTCATCCAATGATGTGTTGACACGTCATTTAATGAGTTTAATAATACATGAGGTGTCATATTCATTAATCGATGTGGCAAAATATTATTGGATGACTGTGTAAAACTTCTTTACACTGACAGTGTATGGTAATTAAACTCTTAATAATATATTTTTATTTTTTATCCTTTTTAGTTTTTAAGTTAAATTCAATAATGATATTAAGAAACTGAAATCCGAAATATATATGATTAGACAATTGAATGCGGATAGTTGTTGTTAATTGATTTTACTAATTTTGTTAATTAAATATCGTAAAAAAATTGTTAATTAAATGATTGACTCACTCTAATTGAATACTCATAAATCATAATTAAAGATGCATAATTTGTGTTTATATTTGTACTTAAATTAGTATATTATTTCTTGGAATGCATGGTTTTTTTAATAGAATTAACATATTTAAATACATATTATAAAATAAATTTTATAAAATATAAATAAAAAATATAGTGAGAAAAGCATAATTCAAGAAAGGTAATGGGAAAATTTAAAAAGTGATACGTGACTTTCTAGTTGAAAAAGTAAAGAGAGTAAGATTAACAAAATATTAAAAAATAATTTTAAAATTAATAACATAAAAAGTGAAGTTCGAAAATATATATGTAATGTACGTGTGTTTGATTTACGGTTGAAAAAAATAATTTTAAATTAATAGCTAAAAATGAGTTATATATAACTTACTATACATATTTAACCGGAGTAATTAATTTCATTTGAAGTTTTTTAAAATCAATTTTTACTGTTTTGACATTAAAACAAATCCGCAGATAGAGATTTGGAAATGACAATTCTCCCCCTCCATCTGAGTTCTTGTTGGGATTGTCCCATTTGAGGTCTGAGTTTGGGGATTTTTTTTTTATGGAGAAGGGGATAGGAATAAAATATCATCCGGAGTATATTTGGGGATGAGGATGAGGATCACACCCGCTGTCCCACGGGATCCCGAATTACTAAATCCATGAATTATATTTAATTATAGACATATATAAATATTTTTTAATACTTTTCATAATTAATTTAAACACTCAAAACCTAAGATAATTTAATTTTTATACTTAATTCCTATTTAGTATTGATCTAATCTTTACTTAAAAATATAAATTTTAATTACTTCATACATTTAATTAAAATCAAATCTCTAGGCTCTAAGAGACGAGAGAGTTGATTTTAATTAAATGTTGTATTGTTTTTTATCTAAAATTTTATTGAAGGCATTTGATTTTTTTTACAGAAGGCGTTTGATGTTTAAAATTAGAAATCAGGAGTTGTTTAGTCATATTTTAAGATTGCATTAAATAGGGGTAATTATTGGCTGGATTGGGTTACAGGCATCGACGGACCCAATTCGATAAAGAGATATTGGGTTGGTTTTTTTTTTTCCATTTTTTGGGACGTACCCAACCCAACCGATTATGGTTGGGTCCAACATTTTAAAATGCTTGTGTTGTAAATAAAATAAAAAAATTGAAAATTGAAAAATATTTTAAATAAAAAATATAATTTGTCATTATAAGCATGATAAAAATAAATACTTATAATTTGATAATAAGGAAATCAATTTATCCAATATTAAATATTGAAATGTGTAACTTGTTAATACAAAAAAAATTATAAAATTTATTTTTTATTAATGGTTGGGTTGAGTTGGGTTGATCAGGTTGGGAATACAAAAACCACCCAATCTGTGATAGGTTCTATCTATATGGAACCCAATTTGACCCGACTACCAAACTCAAACCCATTCATTAAATCTAACAAACGCATGATCATCACTCATAGCATTAAAGACATCGAATTAGGAAATGGAATAATGGACCAAATTTTTTATAACAGGAAAGTTGTTTCTATATATATATATGTGTATGTATTTTTGATCCCTATACTTTTATAAATGGGTGATTTTGGTTCCCTAGTTTTAATTGCTCAATTTTGGTCCCTATATTTTTGTAAATGGGTGATTTTGGTCCCCTAGTTTTAATTGCTCAATTTTGGTCCCTCTTCTTTAAAAATTGAACAAATCCAATCCTACCGTTAGTCTCCCATTAAATATTTAACAGAGTTTGCTGAAATAAATTTAATTTTGTGACGTGTAAACTATCACATAACAAATATTATTATTTAGTTTTATCTCTTAATTTTTTAAACGAAAAATAAAAAAAAATAAAATCAGATTCTGTATAATTTAATACAATGAGAAAACAAAATCAAAAATCAAAATCCCACTACTACACTCCAATTTCCTCAAAAATAATAAAGCAAATACAAGTCCCAAAACTAAAACAATTGCAGGTCTGCTTCAAGCCATCAACCAAACGAACTGAAATCTCACTCGGGCATAAAATGAAAGTTAAAATGAAATCAAAATTGAACTGAAATATGCAAGCTTTGATTTTTTGTTTAAAAAAATTAAGAGATAAAATTAAATAATAATCTTTATCATGTGATAGTTTACACGTCACAAAATTAAATCCATGTCAGCAAACTCTACTAAATATTTAATGGGAGGCTAACGGTAGGATTAAATTTGTTCAATTTTTGAAGAAGAGGGACCAAAATTGAGCAATTAAAACTAGAGAGACCAAAATCACTCATTTACAAAGAGTATAGGGACCAAAATTGAACAATTAAAACTAGGGGGACCAAAATCACCCATTTACAAAAGTATGGGGACCAAAAATGTATTTAAGCCATATATATACTAGTATTTGGCAAGCCTGAGCCTGGCCTGACTCCTAATTCTTAAGCCTGAGCCTGGCCTGTTACCTGTTACAGGCCTATTTGTAAGGCCTTGGCCTGACCTACAAAAAAGTCTGGCGTGATCTGTAAGCCTGTTTAGAAACCTGTTTTATAACAAGGCCTACAAACAAGCCAACAGGCCTATAAGCCTATGCAGGCCAACAGGCCTTTTAAGCAGATTTTTTTATATAATTAATTTAATATATTCTAATTTTTTACTATATTATAATTTTTTTTAATTATATTTATAGTTATTTATATAATTAATTTAATATATTGTATATTATTATATTAAACAGGTCGGCCTGTTAAGCCTAATAGGCTTTTTCATAGGCCTGAAGCCTGGCCTATTTAACTAAACATGTCTTTTAACAAGCCTTGACCTGACCTTTTTAATAAACGAGTCAGGCCAGGCCCGGCCATAAATAGGCCAGGCCGTAGGCTCTGACAGGTCGGCTGGCTTATTCCCAACCCCACCCCTAGTCGCAGATAGGGGTGGAAACAGGCCAGGCCAGGCCAGGCTTTGGTAGGTTTGAGCCTAACCTGACTGTTAATTCTTAAGCCTGAGTCTGGTCTGTTACCTGTTACAGGCCTTTTTGTAAGGCCTTGGCCTGGCCTGCGAAAAAGTCTGGCCTGGCCTGTAAGCCTGTTTAGAAACATGTTTTATAACAAGGCCTACAAACAGGCCAACAGGTCTATAAGCCTATGCAGGCCAGCAGGCCTTTTAAGCAGTTTTTTATATAATTAATTTAATATATTCTAATTTTTTACTATATTATAAATTTTTTAATTATATTTGTAGTTATTTATATAATTAATTTAATATATTATATATTATTATATTAAACAGGCCGGCCTATTAAGCATATTCATAGGCCGGAAGCCTGACCTATTTAACTAAACAAGCCTTTTAACACGCCTTGGTCTGACCTTTTTAATAAACGAGCCAGGTCAGGCCAGGCTAGGCCAGGCCATAAACAGGCCAGACCGTAGGTCCCTAACAGGCCGAGTGAACTATTCCCACCCCGAAGAAACCTTCCCCTATTGAAAGCTTGACGTGTCGAGAGAAATTATTGTTAGCTGCTGATGTTTTCTATTTGATGGAATGATGGTCAAGGAAACATCTGAAATGTGCAAATAACTCCCCAATATGAGGTTAATCTTATCTTAGCAATAGTATCCCATAATTTTCTATTGGCACGGGCGACATAGAATATCAAAGCCCCTCAGCTTTCGAAATCGACCATCCTCTACTCACTTCACATGTTCTCACTAACATCTACACCTACACCTATTAAATGCGAGGCGAGGGCCACACAAGGGATGGGACAACTAAAAATTAACCATCAATTAAACCATCCAAACACTTTTAACTACCTGTCGTCATTTTGGAAATGTCGATCCATGGCTAGCTATTGAATTATGAGCACCATAGGTCAACATGAGTATTATATACAAATCATATCAATCACAAAATAATTCACATCCTCCAAAGATTACCTCAAACACTTACTTCTGAGTTCATATTTATCTTAATTTTAAATTGTTTTTTAACCTAGCTGCAAGCCCTCCTACTTCAATTGAAAATATTTGATCCTAAAGTAGTAGGTGTTAGGGAACGGGTCTAACTCAGGCAGTAAAAATAGAGCAGTATCTCTAATTTTATATATAACTTACATACATTGACTTTTTAGATTTTGTACCATGAATGCTCTTATTATTATTTTTTACTCCATTCTCTTACTACTATGTAATTTTAAGTAGACATAAATCTCTTGCCTCCAAACTTCATCCATGAAAAGTGTTTGCACTGTATGTCATGTGTCATTATTAATTGACTACTATGCTAGTACCCAAATAGGCCATTAGTTATATATGGTAATGGTGGGTAGAAGAATAAAATGTATATGTGAAGCAAATTCTATGTATGGTAATGTAGGAAATATGATCAAAATGATAAATCCCGTGTATGAAAAGAAAAGTGTGAAAAGGTTTTGGAAAGAGCATGTGAACTAGAGTCTAGAGTTGATACTTGATTGTGGTGATTTGGCTGGTAGACAAACACCTTTGCCTTAGTCAAATTAGAGCACTTCATCAGCTAAAAACATTAGAGATAAAGTGCTAAGTCCATCACACTTCACTTTCCAATGAAAACCACAACCCACATGATCTTGCTTGGGGAAATTGAAAGATCACATACCCCTCCCTCTCAAAAGAAGATTTTCCTCCCCCATTCACCTCATTTCCCATCCCCTTCTCCCGTTCCACTTGAAACATATATATTCTCTCTCTCAATGACCCTACATCACCTAAACTTAGTGTAAATATTCATTATTGGCCGACAAGTGTCAAGCTTTGATTGATACACGCACATCCTTTCTAAAGGTTCAAAGTTTTTGCTTGCTAAGCAGTCCCCATCATTCACTATACCATGTGTCGCTTATGAGTATCCCAACCTTCCATTCCTAACTTAAATACTATTGAAATCACTATATAGGAAAGGGAAGGTGTGTGTGTGTTTTTGTGTGTGGTCAGGGGGTGAGAGTGAGGGACCCTAAATAATGGATCAAAAGCCAAACTACAGAGTGTAGTGCAATTATTCATACCATGAATTTCATCTCAAAGCTAGCTAGCTTGGAAAAAAAAATACTATTCCTCCCGTCCATTGAAAAGTAGACAAAGAAAAAAAAGGAGAAAACATAAAATAATTAGGCAGAAAAAAATGCATCATTTTAGTACAAAATTCTTTATGTGACTGATTCCCACTCCATTAGCTAAAACAGAGAAGAAAACCTCACAATCTCAAAACCAATTTCTCTCTATCTCTCTATCTCTTCCTCTGTTCAGCCTCCTCCCTCCCTCCATATATTCACTCTTTCCAGTCTCTGCCACTTCTTCTCCTCTCTCTTTCTCTCTCTCACTCTATGAGAATTGAGATATACCAAGAGAAAGAGAGAGAGGAGAAGAAGAAGGAGCGATGAGAAACAGCATAAGGTGTTGCATCTCTTGCATTCTCCCATGTGGAGCACTTGACGTAGTCCGCATAGTGCACTCCAATGGCCGCGTTGAAGAAATCAGTGGCAGCATCAAAGCCAGTGACATCATGAAGGCACACCCAAAGCACGTGCTCAAGAAGCCATCCTCACCTTCTGTTGAAGACGGCGTCGTTCCCAAGATCGTTGTGGTCCCTCCCGATGCAGAGCTTCAACGTGGCAAGATTTACTTCCTCATGCCGCTCCCTTCGCCGCCGTCGGAGAAGAACCACCGCAGCCACAAGAAGAAAAGGAAGGAACAGAGCGAGAGATCAAACAGCAACAGCAGAAGAAGTAGTAGTAACAGCCTCCACAACAACAACAACAACGGCAACAATAACAACATTTCCATGGGCAACTTGCTTGTTTCCTCTGATCGCTACTTGACTGATATACTCTCTGAGAAGCTTTCTACACAGAGAGACAGAAGAAGAGGACGTGTTGCTGTGTGGAGGCCTCATTTGGAGAGCATTTCAGAGTCACCAATTGATCTGTAACGCTTGTTCTTCTTCCTTCAATATCTTTTGTTTTATGTCTCAATCTCAAGTCAAGGTTTCAAAAGATATTTCCTCCAAGTTCCAAAACCATTTTTTGAATTTGAAGAAAATTAATAAGTTCATTTCCTTTCCTTTTTTTCTTCTTAAAAAACGAGAAAGAAAAACTCCGCTTCTGTGTACATAGGGTTAAAAATAGGGGAATATTTATGATATATAAGATGTTATGGTTTTGAGAACTTTTTATATATTGCTTCTTGTGGGATTGATAAGGATCATCTTGAAATCAAGGTCGTAGACCATGAGAAGTCAATTTTATTGATTGCCAATCTTTTAGTTTTTGTTATCATTTTGAGTACTGTTTAGTTGGTGGGGCACATAATTGATGGAAGGGTGTTATAATTTGTAATTTTCAGGAAGGGATGATAAGCATGAACTTTGTAATTTTGCTTTTTAATACTCGATGATGAATCTTGGAGTTGAAGTGCACATGGAAATGTATACACAAGAGAGAGTGTGATTGAAATTGAAATACAAGAGGGTAATTAAAGATCCCACTTGTATTGTGTATGGTTCCGGGGAACTCATAATTTCTCTGTATTGGATCATAACAGAAGGTGGATTGAGACATGAAGTAATCTATTCAAGTTTATTCCCATTAACAGAGGGGAAAGAAAGAAAGAAAGAACAGTGTTCGTCGGTGTCTGTCATTCTTTAAAGCGCGAGTCAGACCATAAGATGACATAATGCTTCCATCACTTTCAATACATATAATATACACTGTTCTTATCGTAATAGAATTAAATTCAAGTAGATAGCTAGCTTGCTTGTTTTTCAATAAAAATAAAAGAAATATCTTTTGGGTCCCTCAAATGAGGGAGGACAGATTCACCAATGTCTATGAAGTGTAAAGCCACGGTGTACTTGGGGTAAAAAAAAGAAAGAAAAGCAGATAGATCACTTTGAGGTTGAAAGTAGGCACTATATATATGCATATGCTATGCTTTTTGTAATGATGCGTTGCTAGTGCTAGTTTGCACTAATTAGTGGGATATGCCTTTAAGCATTATGTAATTCTGATTATGAGTTAGCAAGGTTAGTGGCCATGGCATCCTGTAAAGGTGAGGAGATTACACATTGGATTTTGACCTCGTGGATTGGCTGGACGGCAGATCATTGAGCCTTGAGCTAAGGAAGCTCATGCCTCATTGTTCTGATTCTGATTTCCTCATCCGAGCGCATATATACGGTTTTTACTTGGAAGCCCCACCACCATCTGGTCTGGGGCCAACCAAAAAAAAAAGTTTGACAGATTACTGCTTCATGTATCAATGAATGAATCATTGAAATGTGATCTAATCTAATATCTAACACAGCACTGCACAGTTTATCTCATTGGATGTCAGTGTTATCAGTGGATCAGATGAGCTCATCTCATATTGTCTGAATCTCCTCTCAACTTACCACTCTCTGTGTTGCTTACTCCATATTCACTTCATTCTGTACAGATTTCAGCAACATAATTAATTAAGTCATTTTCATGTTTTTCAAAAATTAAAACCTTCCTTTCTTTTCGATTGTGTGTGTGACTTGCTTTTGCTAGTGACATGGGTGAAGAGAAATCACTACCATGCCATGAGCTCATGTCTCAGTTGATTTGAAAAGCTCCCCGTTATATATCGCTTTAATTGCATATAATTCGTACATAGACATAGTACTAGTATTTAAATTAAATAGTATATCTTAAACTTTTGATTAAATGTGTCAAAACTAGAATTGCTCTGAGGATATATAGGATTGGTAAAGCATTAATTGAAGCTACCTCAATCATTTTTTGCCTTCTTTAGCATGTACTGGACCTCTCTCATTAGCAAAATTTTCGTTCATAAAAAGGAACAAGACATTAGGAAATTAAGTTTTATAATCATTTGTCATTTTATTTACTATTTTAATTTTTTTAAAATTTAAAAAATATTTAAAATAAAATATTTATCTTCCATTTTCTCTCTCTTCAAATTAATTACCTATGTGCCAAACATGGAGTCTAAAACATTTCAGTTAAAATAATTATTAAGTGCATGTTTGATTTACCCAAAATTACATTTCGAATCCGAGAAACGTTAATAAGAGTAGTTTGTATGGAGTGTGGTGTAAACTAAATACACATTATAAGCATGTGTTATAATAGTTTTAACCAAGGTGAGACAGGAATATGCTAAGCTTGGAGGACTACACGAAACAGAAACCCAATAGTACAGAAAGAAAGGATAAATAGCTTTATTACCCCTCCCCCTCCTTTTGTGGTGCATAATATATACTAGGAATGGGTAATACGAAAATATGCAAGGATATCATCATATGTGCAAGCGGCGCCCCACACTTTTGCATAATTAAGATGGGAGTTAAAAGGTCACTTTCTCCGCCTTTCACATTGATTCGTTGCTGTATGATATATTACATAACCACGAAAAAAGCTATAGTATTATTTTAGCACTTTATGAACTTTTTTTTAACATGTCCCCATGTTGGCAATGTATGCTATATTTTATAAGGTGCTTATGCATATATAATTCGCACTTTATAACATTGGCCTTCAACCCTGTTGGAGACTTGATAAGCGTTATGCGAACCAGAGCCCACTTGTCTCGTACAAGTGCCTTACAGTTCAAGCATTACATTGCCGGAATTTTATTCGTTTTATAATACTAATATATATTCCTCAACCAAGAAAACAGTCATGCCAATATATATCTTTAATTTTTGCATACAATAATTCATTCGCAATGAAAATTAAATATTCGTGGTTTCTTAATAGAAATCTATGTTCATATATAAATATAAGTTCTCATTCTCAATATTAAGATATATATCTGTATTTTTTTCTCATGAAATTTTATCTAATATGTATTAATTTTTCTTATATTATCACATGCATTTTGATTGTATAAATATTATTTTTTTAATTTTATTATTCAATTGAAGAATAGTTTTATTTTATTCAATTTCTTTAATTATTATTTAAATCTATATAATCAACTCATTTTTGGCATTACGGTGAATCATTTATGGTAAACTAATCGGTATTTCATAGAGGATCTAATTTAAAGGTGTGATTTGCAGAAGAACAAATCATGCTATTTGCGAAACGCGAGAGGCTTATGATATTGACAAAGTGGTGTCAACTAGTCGAGTTACGAGTTACGATCTAAATATATTAAATGGATCCCACCTCCTAAACCATGTTGTAAGTTGATTAGTTGAATATTGATGGCTATTTCTTGGTGCCTTTGCAACGTTTATTGGTAACTGATCTATTTTGGTACCGAAACTTCGTGCTATACTCTTTGGATTGGCCTTGGTCTTACAGAAAATATCAGAAAGCGGTGGTTGGATCTGATTCATTCACTGCAATCGGGTTCATCAAATTTAGTTCACCTATTCTTACAGAATAGTTTTTCTGTTCTGTTAGTTTTTTCTGTTCTTAGTTAGTTTTCCGTTAGTTAGTTTAGTTTCCCTTTTGCTTTTCTGTTTCAGTTTGCTGGCTATATATATAGCCTTATTTTCTTGTATTCCTCCTCTATTCTTTTCTTCTTCTCCCCTTTCATATTCTTCTGCATTTTATTCAATCTTCTCAGTTCTCTTCTTTGTTTTTTTGCTGACAAATGGTGGATCAGAATTACATGGATTTCAACAAAAATCCATCGAATCCTTATTTCCTTCACTCCAATGAAAGTCCAGCTCTCGTTCTTGTATATCCTCCGCTCGATGGGAAGAAACATCATGCATGGGCTTGTTCTATGAAGCTGGCTTTGAAGTCCAAGAATAAGCTAGAGTTTGTGGATGTGGAACTCTGCCTCAACCAAGATTCAATGATCCCTTGTACAAGGCTCCACATCATAAACAGATTGCCTAATAAACCACCTAGCATAATTCATCTCAAAGTTTTTGGTTGCTTGGCTTTTGCTAGCACTCTTCAATCTCATATAACTAAATTTCAACCTAGAGCAAGAAAAATTGTTTTCTTGGGATATAAAGAAGGTACTAAAGGCTACATTTTGTATGATCTTCAATCTCATCATCTCTTTATTTCTAGAAATGTGATTTTATATGAATATGTTTTTCCTTTTAAAGAATCAAATTTGTCTCAAAATGCTTCTTCCAAGGTTCATGAATCTTTATTACCTAATGACACAACTCTGCCTGATCCTTACCCACTACACTTACCAGCCGCTTCCATTGTCCCTAACTCACATGAACAACCAGAAACCTTACCCTCCTTACCAATCAATCATAATTCTTCCATTTAACCTACTAGACACTCAACCAGAATCAGACAGAGACCTTCCTACTTGGCAGATTTTCACTGCAATTCTGTTGTTGCAACTACCAGTCCCAAGCATCCTCTCTCAGGTACTCCTCCATATCCTCTCTCTTCTGTTCTTGATTATAGTCACTGTAATACTTCATACAAAATTTTCTGTTTCTCTGTATCCACTACCCATGAACCTACTTCTCATACCAAGCATCTAAATTGGAATGTTGGCAAAAGGCTATGAATGTTGAGTTACTTGCTCTACAGTAAAATCAGACCTGGTCTCTTGTTGATCTTCCGGAAGGTAAGACTCCCATTGGCTGTAAATGGGTTTACAGGGTCAAGCACCATGCAGATGGCACCATAGAAAGGTATAAGGCCAGGTTAGTGGCCAAGGGCTACACTCAACTAGAGGGAGTAGACTATTTTGACACATTCTCTCCTGTTGCTAAAATTACCACTGTTAGAGTACTCCTTGCATTGGCAGCTACCAAAGGTTGGTTTTTGGAGCAATTGGATGTCAACAATGCTTTCCTCCATGGTGAATTACATGCAGAAATTTATATGCTACCTCCCCCTGGGTTACTTCAACTTGGTTCCTCTAAAGTTTGCAAGCTACACAAATCACTATATGGGCTCAAGCAAGCTAGTAGGGAGTGGCACATCACCTTATCTGTTACTCTATTGTCTCTTAATTACAAGCAATCCTTTGCTGACCAATCCTTTTTTGTTAAAGCTACCTCTACTTCTCTTACTGCCCTTCTTGTCTATGTAGATGATATAGTGTTGTCTAATAATGACATGGCTGAAATTCTTCATGTGAAACAATTCTTGGGCAACATATTCAAAATAAAGGACTTGGGATCCCTCAGATATTTTCTGGGACTTGAGATTGCTAGATCTAAAACTGGTATACATATGAATCAAAGAAAATATTGTCTTCAGCTTCTAGAAGACAGTGGTTTACTTGCCACCAAACCAGCCAAAACTCCCTTTGATCCTTCTACTAAATTACAAAGTGACAAAGGCAATCCCTACTCAGATGATGCTGCCTACAGAAGATTGGTTGGTAGGCTCTTGTATCTAACCATTACCAGACCTGACATTGCTCACTCAGTTCAACAACTCAGCCAATTTATGTCTAATCCCCTTGACGCTCACCATAAAGCAGCTCTCAGAGTGCTCAAATATCTTAAAGGGTCTCCTGCACATGGTCTTTTCTTTCCTGCATCTTCTGAAATGAAACTCTCAGCCTTTGTTGATTCTGATTGGGCCTGCTGCCTGGATACTCGAAAATACATCACTAGTTTTTGTGTCTTCCTTGGCTTCTCATTGATATCTTGGAAATCTGAGAAGCAGTCAACCATATCTCGTTCTTCCTCTGAGGCAGAATACAAGGCTCTTGCCAGTCTGACTTGTGAGATTCAATGGCTCCATTATCTTTTAAATGATCTTCATGTTTCCTTCAGCTTTTCTGCATCTGTCTATTGTGATAATCGATCTGCAATTTACTTGGCTCACAATCCCATTTTTCATGAGAGAACCAAGCACATTGAGATTGATTGCCATCTTATTCGTGAAAAGATTCTCCAAAGCTTGATTCACTTACTGCCTGTTGCTTCCTCAGCTCAACTTGCTGATGCTTTCACCAAGCCTGTTCATTCTACTTCTTTTACTGATTTTATTTCCAAATTGGGACTTTGTGATCTCCACAATCCAACTTGGGGGGGTCTTACAGAATAGTTTTTATGTCCTGTTAGTTTTTCTGTTTTTTTTTCTTTTTTGTTCTTAGTTAGTTTTCCGTTAGTTAGTTTAGTTTCCCTTTTGATTTTCTGTTTCAGTTTGCTGGCTATATATATAGCCTTATTTCCATGTATTTAGTACTTCAATTCAATGAAAATAGTTAAAGTGAAATTTCAAGACCTATGTCTCATCATTATGTGTTTTTGGTGGAGGAGGCGAGACGAGTGGCGTAAGATATTTCGGAAATCTGCTAGTGTCATAAAGACGTGAATGGAATAGTTTAGCTGATTTAGAATTTGCTGATTGTGCTAGAGTGGCCTTCATGAAAGGCTATCTTAGATAGAGTTGTAATGCAAAAAAAAAAAAAAACAATTTAATCAATATTGGATATAATGAGATATTTGTATATATCATTAAACAAAGTTTCTACTAAATAGACTAATTTTTTAGATTTAAAAAAATATTAAAAATATTCAAAAGTATATATTTTTATTATTTAAATTGAATTTACACTATTATTATAAATATATTTTACTAGTTAAACTAATTTTTTATTTATTTGTTCTTTCGATTTTAATAAAATCAATCCTCAAGACTGAGGATAAGATTTTTAAAAATGAAAAGTTTTTATTAAAATAGAATATTATAATCATATCAAAGGTATAAATGAACAGTAAAATATTTTTTTTATTTTAATAATTCTTTCCATTATTGAAAACCTTATTGTCCATTTTATCAAAATTGTTATTCTTTTATAAGACAATTCTACCACGCCTATAATTTGGAATGATTTCAATACTATTAGGTGGACTAATATATAACCAACAAAGCTCAACACAATTTGTAGCTGAATCTTTCGAGTATTTTAACAAGGGTTTGATCCCTAATAATGTGTATAGAAAAGACTTTATTAAAAAACTATATATAATTAATTTTTATATAATATAATAACATATATTCCTAAATAGTGGTAATATTTTTAAGTTCTCGTTTGTCAATTTCTCCTTATAATACATCAACATATTTTATCATTCTATTATATTAAAGTATAAATAATTATTAAATCACCATATTTCTAAGCAAAATATATTATAAATCATATAATAACTTTTTTATGTGACTTTGACCTAATGGTTAAAAATAATTTCATAATAAGCTTTTTATTTTAAAATTAAAAAGGAATATTCAGGATGGATTTTATCATGAAAAAAAAATCAGTCTCTAAAATTATTATTTTTGGGGATGTTATTATTTTGAGAATTAGAAACAAAATTTATCAGAGACGGTCAATGTTCAACTCTAAATTTCATCTCTAATATAAATTTAAGATTTTAGAAACAGATCTAAAGACGAAATATAGTTAAGACGGTAAATATATTTGAGTGAAACCTCAAATTGGTCCCTGAAAGATTTGGGGTCGGTCAAAGTGGTCCCTCAAAGAAAGAAAATTGCAAAAAGGTCCCTCACAGATTGTAACGTCAATCAAAATGGTCCTTCCGTTAGTCAAAGTCTGTTAAAGTTGACAGACTTGCTGATGTGGCATAAAAGACTGAAAGTCTTCATTTTGGTCCCTGCCCAGTCAGCCCAAAAGATTGGAAACTCATCAAATTGGTCCCTGCCCAGTCAGCCAAAAGATTGGAAACCCATCAAATTGGTCCTCCTACCCTCTCTCTCCCCTCTCTCTCCTCACTCTCTCTGTCCCCCTCTTTCTCTCCTCTCTCTCTCCCCAATAAGTGAGGGAGCTCTGTAGAGAGGGGATAGGGAGCAGCGAGAGCACATCAAGAGGGGAACCAGGGAACAGAGGAGAGGAGACAAGAACGGGGGCAAGGGAGCTAGAGAGAACGAGAGAAGAAAGAAGCTCGCCGTTTGTCTCAAAAAGAAGGGAGCTCTCTATCTCTAATCATCTCTCCCTCTATCTCTCCTCTCTCTCACTCTACTCTCACTCTCTCTTCTCTCTCTCTCGCTCCTCTCTCCCCCTCTCTCCTCACTCTCATCTTCTCTCTCTCGCTCTCCTTTTTCTCCCCCTCTCTCTCCCCCCTCTCTCCCCTCTCTCTCTCAACAACTGAAAATGAATAGAATAAGGAAAGAAACCTCTCCCTCCAAAGCGCCAATACTTGTGTCCATAAATCTCCTATACTGGTATAGGAGCTTAATCACTGTCATCATCACCTACTGAAAATGAATGTTCAAAAATGCATTTACCTTGTATAGCAATGGTTAGCTTGCGAGTTGATGCATCAATATGTGCCACTGACATGATAATTTTGCCACACCAACAATTTGCTTATGTGGATCATTGCTTGCATTTTCAAGGGCTAATGTAGTCAGTTCATGAAAGTGGGATGTAAACAAAGTAGGTGCTTTAATCACTTCAACAATGTGCTCACAAATGGCCCAAGCTAGACCTGCATATCACAAACAAACTTGTTATAAACTTATGATGTACAGATATGTTTGTTATAAACTTATGATGTACAACATGGGCTTTTCTTTCATGCTTACAGCTATACAGCTAGTGAAGTAGATGGTGGTTCTGATAAGACTCCAGAACAACAAGCCCTTCTCGTGGAATCCAGGAGGTGATTTCTCATAAATCATTGATAATAACAGTGGTTTGATGATTAATTTTCTTGAGATTATTGCATTGTTTCTGATATGAGATTATACTCCCATATTAAATTTTGGTATATAGCATGGATATAATACATAGTGTGACAAACTGCACTTTGAAATGTAATTTTAGGTCAAATATCAGTTACAGTGGAGTACCAAAGTTAGTTAGAGTAATTAATTAGTTTCATTAAAGAGGTTGGAAGAACAAGGTTATTTAGCTTAAATAAGTGTAAGGATAGAAGGGAAAGACATTCAGATTTGTTAGTTTTGGGAAAACAGAGCAGTGGCTCGGTTTGTAAAAGTGCGCTTTGGAGGAGAGGTTTCTTTCCATATCTATTCATTTTTCAGTTGTTAAGAGAGAGATGAGAGAGAGAATGAGGAGAGAGAGAAAAAGGAGAGAGGGGGGACAGAGAGGAGAGAGAGAGAGAGAGAAGAGAGAGAATGAGGAGAGAGAGGGGGAGCGAGAGAGAGAGAGTGAGGAGAGAGAGAGAAAGGAGAGGGGAGGGAGTGGAGAGAGAGAGGGGGGGAGAGAGAGAGGAGAGAAAGAGGGGGGACAAAGAGAGTGAGGAGAGAGAGAAAGGATAGAGAGGGGAGGAGAGAGGAGAGAGAGAGGGTAGGAGGACCAATTTGATGGGTTTCCAATCTTTTGGCTGACTGGGCAGGGACCAATTTGATGAGTTTCCAATCTTTTGGGCTGACTGGGCAGGGACCAAAATGAAGACTTTCAGTCTTTTATGCCACATCAGCAAGTCTGTCAACTTTAACAGACTTTGACTAACAGAAGGACCATTTTGATTGACGTTACAATCTGTGAGGGACCTTTTTGCAATTTTCTTTCTTTCAGGGACCACTGTGACCGACCTCATATCTTTCAGGGACCAATTTGAGGTTTCACTCAATATATTTTTTATTTAAATAAAATATATTTTATAATAAATTAATAATTTTTAAAATTAAAAAATGTAATTTTTAATAAATTTTTAGTTTTAAATTCTAATAATATATTATAGTGTACTATTAAATCTAATTTAAAATTTCACATTATTATTTGATAATAAGATATGATAAAAAATTAAATTTATAAAGATAAAAATAAATATTTATATATTAAAAGATATTGAAAATAGAAAAAAAAAATAAGATAAGATTTTGAATCTTAATAAATTTTAAAATTTAAGATTAACATTTATTAGCATTTAAAAATTCAAATAGGAAAAGAGAGAAAATTAATATTATTAATGATTGAGAAAGAGAATCTCACTCTCACAAGTGTGAGTGAAATTCACTATTCAATGAGAGAAAGAGAGAGAATGTAAAAAATAATCGAGAGAGAGAGTAAAGTGAGTGAGTGTCTCACTCTCCAAAATAAGGTCTCAAAGTTATAACATAGAGTTGATAAAAAGTCATGCATAAGTGTGTGCGCATAAATTAAACACTATTGATAAAGACTAAAGAAAAATATAAAAAAGTATTGAAATGAATAATTAAGGGAAGATTGTGTGTGTATGTCCACATAAATTCTACTCTGTTGATAAAGACTAGAGAAAAATATAAAGAATGATGAAGGTGAATGACTAAGGAAAGATTATGGGTATATATGTGCATGTATGTAACTATGAAAATTCACTTACTCTTTTTTGAGCAAGTTTTGTTAAACTTAATCTACCCAATAGTAACTTTAATAAGTTTAATTATTAAATAGTGTGATATTAACTTATTGATTATACACACTAAAACTAAGCCAAAGAGTGTGTTTTGTAAGAAAATTTAATTAGATGAAAAATGAAAGGGAAAATATATTTTTCGTCCTTATAGTTACAGTCAACTTTAGTCTTCGTCTTTGTATTTTAAATCATGTATTTTTTGTCCATAAACTTTCTAAACCTCAAAATCGTGGTCCCTACTCGTCGATGAGATCTGTTAACTTAATGAGTTGACTAACAAAAGCTACATGTCAGTCTCAATAGTTAGTCCAAAATAATTGACTAATCAACTAATTAACTTTTTTAATAATTTTAATTATTAAAATAAGTCTAATTACTAAATCAGGATTTTCACCTGAGCAATTTTACCCGATAAAAAATACAATTTTCATAATTATGGTTATTTTAATAGTTAAAAAATTAATAAAAAAAGATTAATTAGATGAGTCAGTTATTTGCGGTCACTATTGAGGCTAACATGTACCTTTTTGTCACCCAGCTCATCAGGTTAACAGATCTCTCTAACGGCAAGCGACTATGGATTGGGGGTTTAGAAAGTTGAGAGACAAAAAACAAAAGATTTAAAGTACAATGACGAATACCAAAGTTGACCGAAACTATAGGGACGAAAACATATTTTTCCTAAAATGAAATTAGTAGCTGAAACATTTTATGAGTGATTGATAAGGTAATTTTTTAGGTAGCTACTATTTTTTTTTTAAATTTAAAAACTCCTTTTTTTAGGTACTAAATGAATAATTATTATAGTTTTACCCTTTAACAACTCCAGATTATTATTATTTAATAATAAATAATGTCCTTATTTGTCATTATATCTTTTTCAACTACATGAAAGCTGAAATTAGGAGTTGAAACCATTTTATCAGTGTTTGGTAATGTAGCTTGTTTAGGTAGTTACTAGCTTTTCTTGGGTAGTTTTTTTTAAAGCTCCATTTTTCAACTTCTAGCTGAAAAGTTACTACACGTTTGTCCTTCAACAACCTCCACTCACCGTTATTTAATAATTAATGATGTATTTATATGTCATTTTATCATTTTCAGCTAGTTTTGTCAAACACTTTCAATCAAATTAGCTATTTTTTCAGCTTCCAGCTTTCAACCAGCTTTACACTTTCATATAGTTTTTCAGTTTTCAGCTAGTTTTACCAAACACACTTCAAATCAACTAGTTTTTCAACTTTCACATAGTTTTCAGCTTTCAACTAGTTTTACCAAACACAATCAAATTAAAAATAATTTAATAACTATACATTCTGTTCTGGAGTATTATCATACTCCCTTCCGACATCAGCCGACATGGTTCAAGGGCATTGAGTCATTTTATGAAGATCCGACGTACTTGAGTCATAACCGTCATTATCTGTGATAACACTTCTAAGGATCACACGTCCAAGGATTACCGACATAGAGACTCCGACATCGCATGACGGAGGTTAAGTATATTGACGTAATGATTATTCTAGCGCGTGAACCCACTCTCTCGCAGGCGCGTCACGCCGGAAAATACGGGATCTGTTATAATCCGTAACAGAATTTCCCGGCCAAACTCGCCTATAATACCGTGGTTTTCTTCATTTGAGGTACGCTTTCTCTATTCAACTATATTGTTACTCTGTCAAGGCCATTACTTACATTAAGCATCGAAGTTTATGCAGGTACACTCTGCTCCATCGTGGATCCGCCGTGTTCATCCTCACCTGCCACCGTATGACGTTGCTGAATCCTACCAAGAGAGCTTCGGAAGTTCACATTGCTAGTGTAAAAAAATTTATATAGTCATCAAATGAGATGTTGCTATGTCATTTAATGAATATGACATCTCACGTGTCATTAAACTCAATAAATAATGTAATGATGACACATAATTGAATGTCCGCATAAATTAAATCCAATTACACTTTTATATTAATTAAATCCAATTTAAAATTCACAAGTGATTGCTTACATTCCAGAGGGTATACTATATATTAAAATAAAGTTATCTAATAAATTATTAATTAGGTTGCAAATTGTATGGTTGTTTTTTTTTTTAGAGTTGATCAATTGAATTAATTAAAGCTTTTAATTTAACTAGCTATTACATTGATGGAATTCAATGATTGTAAAAAAGACCATACTTACTCCCATGATATGTAGATATAGGAGTAAAGTGGCGTTTGCCGGTTAGCTTAGATAATTTTTCACTCCCAATTAAATCATATTGGAGTCTCAAAAGAATCTTGAGAAATATTATAATATATGTAATTATCATGGCTTTTCTGAAAAATGTTATGTTGCACTTTTAATACAATTTTATTCATGTATTTGTTTCAAATGGAATATTTCTAGGAATTAATATAATATATCCCAAAAATTCCATTAATTGAAATAAATAAACAGTGTTGAATCTCATCTATGTTTACATCATCATCAACGAGTAGAATTTCCTGTTCATTGTTTCAATTGCATCAAGAACTTAGGTAATACCTCTATCTTTCCATAAATAAACGCTAAATCATCATAATGGAGAATGACTTATTGTACAAACCTTGATCATTTTTAGAATGTGACTATATTCCAAAGTAGAAAAAGTTGCTATCAATTATAAAGAAAGACTTATAAACATATTTTCAAGGAGTCCGTAAAACAAATAAACCTATTTTATCATTATCAACTTCTTGGGCATTATATTTATATATGTCAAATTTTATATAATTTAAATATTTATAAATTGTAATTATATAATTTAATATTATTTTTTTTTATTTTAAATAGCTTAATATGCATTAAATCAAAAGAGTGTGATAAAATATCAATTAGTTTATATATTATCAAATTTATTTAAATTTTAAAATACTTATACAATATATAGGATAATTGCTAATAATTAACAATAACAAAGTAGTTTTATCAGGTATCATAAGCAAGAAAATAAATTAAGAAAATAAATTAATTAGAAAATACTAACGATAAACAAAAAAATAGCAGCAGATAATTATCCGTGTCGTGTGTGTTTATATTTTTAATTTTAATTTAATAGATAGATTTAGATTTCGTTCTTCAATCTTCACCGTGGAATCGGGAGTGGTCACGGGTCACGACTCACGGCGTCCTGATTAGGGAACGAAAACAAAAGATAGATAGAGTAGACGCAACGCAAGGTATAAATGATACTAACCTTCGCCAATCACCGGGCACTGTATAAGGCCCAATTTAAAATTTAATTTAATTTAAAAAACAGAAAAAACTAATCTTCGTAACCTTGAACGCCCTTTCCCTCATTCGTTTCGCTTTTGCCTCAACATTATCATTTATCAAGATCAAAATAAATAAAAACAAAGAAAATTTCCAAACGGAATTTTCACGTTCTGGCTTAGCCAGCCGTGACCACACCGCAACTCAAGTCGGTAACGCGCTTCTCCCTCCCCCTTCCAAATCTCGATATTGGTTCCTTCAAAATTTAAAAAATAAAAATAAGTTTATATTATTTCGTTTATTTTTAAATTTTTAATTTGAAATTTTGAAAATTTTGGACTTTCCGATACTAGTAGTTGTATCGGTCAAGCCGAGCCGATCCGATGACGCGAGCCACTCACACACTGGGGGTTCCCCCAACAACACGCGCCCCTCCCCGGCGACCGTACCGTATTATCCCCTCACCCCCCACTCTTTCGCCTTTGTTTTTACGTCCGCCGTTTCTCTCTCTCTTTCTCTTTCTATCTCTTCTTCATCTTTCTCTCTCTTCATCCAAACCCTAATTCCCTTTTTCCGATGCCGGACTTCCACGACTCTCTCACGCCGACGCCGTCACGTCCCGTCCCCGTCCGCGAGGATTGCTGGTCTGAGGAAGCCTCCTCCACCCTCGTCGACGCCTGGGGCCGCCGTTACCTCGAGCTCAACCGCGGCAACCTCCGTCAGAAGGACTGGCAGGATGTCGCCGACGCCGTCAACGCTCTCCACGGCCACACTAAGAAGACCCACCGCACCGACGTTCAGTGTAAGAATCGCATCGATACCATTAAGAAGAAGTATAAGATCGAGAAGGCTAGGGTTTCCGCTTCCAACGGTGCCGTTTCTTCCTCTTGGCCTTTCTTCGAACGATTGGACGCTCTGATTGGCCCCAATTTCAATGCCAAAAAATCTTCCTCTTCGCCCTCGCCGTCGCCCCCCGTCGCTCTCCCCTTGTTGCCCCATCGTAAAAACCTTTCTTCTGCACCCGCGATTGCGGTTCCGCCGACTGCCGTGGCACTGCCGCAGAAGCGGTCGGCGGCGATGGTGATGGATGACGGTTACTTCAGGAGGAATTACTCCGCGATGGCGGCCGCCGCGGCTGCTGCAGAGGCTGATGAGGAGGAGGACGACGAGGAGGAGGAAGAGGAAGCGGAGGAGGAGGAAGATGAAGATGAAGGGAGGGGAAGCGAAGTGGAGGAAGGGGAGAGGGAGAGGGAAGGGTTGAGGAGGTTGGCGAAGGCGATAGAGAGGTTTGGTGAAGTGTATGAAAGAGTGGAAGGACAGAAACTGAGGCAGATGGTGGATTTGGAGAAACAGAGAATGCAGTTTGCCAAAGATCTTGAAGTGCAGAGGATGCAGATGTTTATGGACACACAAGTTCAGCTGGAGAGAATTAAGCGTGGGAAACGATCTGGGTCTAACGGTGAGTTAAAAAATTTTCAGCTTTCTAATTTTTCCTTCTGGCTTGATTTGGTAACATGCCGTACTTTTTAATGTTATGTATGAATTATGTTATGATTTGAACCCGAGTATAGTGAGTCGCAAGGGGATTTCTCAATCAGTTCTTTTCTGACGGGTAAATAAAAATAGTTTTTCTGTGTTGATTTTGAACTCTAGGAGTGAAATGAAGGCTGTGAATTGGTTGCTTCTTGTGGTTTAGCAATTAAATATACTAGTGAGTGGTGTGCTTTAGTACTTTGTTTTGGAGAGTTGTTCATAGTTTATGATGAGACATTTTTCCAAAAGCTGTTTTTCTATATAAAAAAAGTTGAGCTAGTCCTTTAAACTTTTAAGGGTGCTTTTGGTGTCATTGAGGGACTGGGTAAGTTGAACAACACAGTTAAAAAAAAAACTGAGCCACAGCACAACTTTTTGTTCTGACTGTTATATGGTGGTCAATGCACAACACACAATTTTGAAGGTGGAGCAGGGGGTGCACTAGGTATGAGCTTGATTTGGCTTGCTACTTGTTCTCCATTGGTGTTGATGGGATTCCGCCGAATTCTTGTCCCCTTTGTTTTGAGTAACAAATATTTTCAGATTGTCTTCCTGTGCTTTATTTTTTGTTTTGTTATGTCCATGACCAATTTAAAATCAAACTTGGAACAAGTATTTTTTTGTGCGTTTGAATCTTTCATTTTTTAGCATATCAAGCACACCCTAAAGTTTTAATGTGGTTCTGCAGATGGTTTAATATTGGGGTGGCATTTTTAAGTATTTGGAGACTAAAAAGTGAAAATTTCCCCCTTTTTCTTTTACGTTTCCTTTTACATCTATTAATTGTGAAGTTTACATATGAGAGTCTAACCAGTGACTGATTAATTCATTTTCTGTTTCTTACAACAGCAACTCGTTTCTAAGGCACCGCCTCTTTGATTTGTTGTGTTGGGTGTTTTTGCGTGTCTTTGTAGATTGACTTAATTTTGACTAAGCTATCTTATATTATGAAGTGATATTGTTAGTATTTTTTCTAATTGTACATTGTTATTTTTTGTTTGGCTTTCTGACATGAACAGTTGGAAGTTTGATATATTTAATAAACTCAAGACCAAATTGGTGTTTGGTGGTCTAAAATGGTGTTCAAAACTTATAAATATATCTATTTCCCAATAACTTATCCATACAAATTGTCATGGGTCTGGGGTAAATTTCTGTTGTCTGTCTTTGGGGTAGTATTAGTAATGTGTTGGAAGTTCCTCACATTCAGAGCTTTGTTTTTTAGTTCTGCATTCAGTGACTGTTGTTATTTTTCACTTTCCTTTTCTATCTGATTGAAATAAAGCTATGCATGGTAACTTGGGGCTGTATTTATGCTTTTATAATTGCAGTAAAGAAGCATGTGTTGTACATGCATGCTGTATTTCAACTTTCATAAATGTGGTTCAGCTTTGATTAGTTGTGTTGTGGCCTTTTGGGGAAATACTGAATAAAGGAAGAGGGGGAAATATTTTGGTGATTATACTCTTGGCTCTTGGGGTATTTCTGACACATTGATATTGATTTAGGATATAGGAAACATTGCCATGCAGCTACTGGAGTCATTGGAAAATTATCACAATTATATATTAACTAAAAATAAAATAGGTTAATAACTCTAGATAAGCACAGAGATAATAATCTTGGCAATTTTGAGAAGTAATGGTGGACTGTATCTATCATCTGTGCTGGGCAATAAAAGGTTTCACAAACCACCTCAAGCACTGTGATGCTGTCTCAGATTTTCTATTAAAGGGAGCTGGGATTTGCAGAGGGCCTTGTGGGTCAGGATAGGTTGATACTTGGATATTCAATACAAATTTTGGTTGATTTACTAACTGTCCTTTAATTAAAACCAATCCTATCCATCCAGTTCAATAAACATTATCATAATTAAGTGGAATGGATTGGATTTAGGTATGGATGGGATGGATTAGTAGATCCAATTGCCACCTAGTCACCCCTAATTGGTATGGAGGTGCAATGCAGCAAGGTAGGAGTGAGGTATCCAAGTAAAATGAACTGTATAGTTCAGGTGATTTTTTTTTCCTGATGATTATGGTTAAATAGTCAAGTCTTGAAAAGTTTGGAGACAGTTTTGGAGAAGTAGCTGATATGGACAAATCTTAATTCAGCTAGATGAGATTCCCTTGAGCCTAGTGATGACCTGGACCCTTAGGATGGTTCTATGTGGAGAAGATGAAGTGTTTGAATGGGAATTTGATAGTAGCTATTGTTTACTGGGCTTTGACCACCTTCAGTTGGATTAGCTTCTGGTCACTTGTCTTGATCATGTTTCATTCCTTTTATCATTCTAGTTTCCCTATATCACATTTATAGTTAAGTGAAAATATTCTTTCTTCAAGCTCTTTGGTATCTTGAATTTAAACATGTACTTTTTTAATTGTGATCAAGGTGTGCGCTATCTTGAATCTCATTAATTTAAGTATGTAAAAAGGTTGTCTTGTAGATTTGTACCCTTTTTCTGTAGCGGTTCTTACTTCTCAAGGGTTCTGTGGAGGTTTATGTATCTTATTTTGAAAGTTTAATTTTTCATATCCAAATTTTAAGTTACTTGTAAATTTAGGTACTTTCTGCCTTTCTGGACTGTGTCATTTCCTTTTTTTAAAAAGTTAGGACAAAATAATATTGTGATTAATATTGAACTTTGGAATTTATATGGTAATGCCCCACAATGTGTGATTTCCAATTTTTTTTCTTGTTGTTCTATTGAGTTTTGGGAGTATCATGAAATAATGTATTTCTTCTATAAATGCTGAATCTTGGGGGATACGACAATTCAATTACTGTTGCTTCTCTCAAATTTTCGTTTTCTTTCCCTTCTATTGGAAAAATGCTCATGGAAGTTGAATTTAATTTGGTTTTGGTTATATCTTTATATATCCAACAATGAATAGGCTGAGAGTTTTTTAGCTTTAAGAACAAGGGGGAAGGGTAAATTATTGATTTAAAATGCATGGGGTTTGTGTGCAAGTTTAATTTTCTTCTAGTAGAAAAAGAACAGCAATGGGAGAACTGGAGGATGGTAATTCTTTTGGAGAAGTTTTCAGTGATAATATTCAGAAAAATCAGTGGGAAAAATGATAATACATGTACCTATGTATATGTCTTGTTTTCTTACTTTATTTTTTATTATGTGTTAGGATTATCACTTATATAGCCTAAAATGTATCTGCTTGTTTTATTCCTTTATTAGAATTGTTATTTCAAATTCTGTTGCTTGATTCATTTCCAGATTAACACTTTCTAGGAGTTATGGTTTAAGAAAAATGCTGATAAGGCATTCTGTTGTTAATGTGCGCATAATCTCTTGGATTGTAATAATACTATTAAATAAATGAAGAGTTATAGATGACTTTTGGGGTATGAGTAGTGATGGCAGTGTGATATATGGTTTTGATGGGATGATTTGTCTTGCCGCATCATGATCTGAGCAATGGCTTCAGTCTACTCATAAACCCAAGTTTGTTGTGTTGGTCATGACCTGCTAGTAGAGTAACAACATATGTCAAGAGAGAGTTTCATTTTGTAAAATGATATGCATGGATCTGGCGTAACCAGTTAAAATTCGTCCAACCATGATACAATTCCAACCATCCATGATTAGCAGTTAGAAATATCTTTGGTTCAAAGAACTGGGATCCTTATTGTATCCCAGTTGATGCATTAGCTCCAGAGAAATATTCTTACTCAAAGGATTTATACCTTTTGGTTGCAAATGAGCAGCTCTTTAAGATAAGGTGTTGTTTCCGTTCGGAAAGATTTTTTTAGCTTTTACAACTATGTAGTTGCCAGACTGCAGTAAATGTCTCCTCTCCTCCTACTTGAAACATACAGTATACTTATATCATAGTAGGAATCTTGATGTTCCACGATATGATCTGTTTACCTATCAAAGTAATACGTCGTTATGAATTGTTATTTCAGCTTAAACATCTAAGGATTTATTTATTTTTTGGTTGATAGCTTTTGCTTCTGATAGAACCTCTTTCAACCTACACATCTCATTTCTGCTGAACTATTTTGACAAACTTGTTCGATGCTGCAGATATGTATAGCTAGCCAAGTGTGCTATGGTTGGATAATGGTGCTCGAAAGGCTATCATGCTTTGGAATCAGGGCAAAGTACATACTTTCAGGTGATACTGTCGTGATGGAATCTCCAATAGAAATTATCCTGGAGTAATTTTGGATTCTTTTAGTTAGCTTTTAATTTGTTGTTAGTAGGCTTTTAAATTAATTCAGTAACTGTACTAGGCCTAATTTGGGCTCCGATATAGAATTTGCTCCAATGTATAACACTCTTTGTCTCATGTCATGTCCTCCCTTTTCCCTTTTTTATCCCCGGTTTTGTTTCTCTCCCAAACCCTAAGATAGGTATTACTATTAGAGAAGCGGGTACCGAGCCGTTTAGAAAAAAGAACACGTCAATGATATTTGCACGTTTAACGTTTAACATTACACTATTTATGTCACTTTCTGTTTAATTAACAAACTGGTAAGTGTTTTTTTACTCTTTTAGTAAAAGAGTATAGGTGTAATAAAACGTGCAAATAAAAAATGATGTATAATTTTTTTTCCTAGAAAATAATCAAAATTAATGCAATATTAGAGAATACAAATTCTGTTGGGCATCCTGATGTTGTTTTTACAATTTCTGTGTTCATGTTCAAACTCTAAAATACAAAATCTGTCAATGTTAAGCTCAATTTTGATTATCAGTAAAATTAAATGAAATGAATTTTAACAGTCATTGAAATTTTGACGTCGTTGTAAGAAATGCTACCTGGGTTGTCTGCGAAAGACCAACGAAAATATTCACTACTGCCCAAGTTTGATTGTCATTTGAGCCTCGGCTAAGTAAGCCTGAGGTTAATCAAATATATAAATAAAGCATCACTCAACAGTCCAAATCCGGATTATTGCTCAACAATCCATGTCATTGTCACCAGAGTCTGAGATACAACTGGAGTCGTCAAAATGTGCTAACTTGGTTCTTACTCAGCGTTCATGAGTCGGTTTAACAAAGCTAACTCGTTACATAGAAGTATAATTATCAGTATTTAAATCTCGTATTTCTTTTACCTTTTTTATTTTCTGCCCCTGCTTGATTGGTAACGCAAACTTGGAAGGTGTTAATCTAAAAAAAAAAAATTGAATTTGTATAAATTACTACTATTCTCAAACTTCTGTAATTATTCGCTAAAATTATAATAATGATTATTAATAAGTAATAACATGTTCTAAAATAATTTAGAATTTTCATAAAAGATTGATAATAAGCTAATTAAAATTTTTGGTCAAAATTAGTGAATTATAAACACGTCATTATCTGCTTATTCTTATCGCGGGTGAAACGAAAATTAATGTAAGTGTAACGTTTCTGCTTGTGAAAAAAATCTAAGGACCGGATTATAAAAAAAAAATTGTAAGGACTGGGTATAAACTGCAGGATTACTTATGAATTTTTAAAAATTCATTTAATTTATTTTTGTTAAGTGTTTAATTTAAGAATTCAATTAAGGCAATTTTAGTGTTTATCACACAACTATGCATCACTACATGATTAAAAAAAACACTTGACTCCCGTAAGAACTTTAAAAATCGTACTCTTTTTAATGATGTGATTCGTAAAAAACTTTCGATTAGAACAATATCAAAAATATTTTTTTTCTTTAAAACATAATAATTCAACATGTCAAAGATATTTGTATATAGCATTTTCAATAAAAAAATGTAGGTTCTTGTCTATGAAAAATAAAAGCATAAGTAGCAAAGCACATCTCCAATCACAGAACAATATATCCATTGAGCTTTTTTTCTTCAATCATAAACGGGTAACGATTTCGTAAAATTGCAATAATATATTGCCATTTTTTAATAACTTGTGTACCATCCCAAATAAACTGGGCCTGAGCAAACAAGGCCTGATGTGGAGTGTCAACATTGTCTTTTTTATTTTTTATTTTTTCATTTTTCACTTTTACATGGTAAGGACATGGCAGAAGACAATCAAGCCAATGTTTGAATTAGGGTTGAATTACATGAAATTAAATCGCTTTCATTCAACAAAACATGTGTAATTCATTTTTAATTATAGGGCCCGTTCGGGGATCTGTGTGCACAACTACTATCATTAATTTTATCGTAAGCCTGCAAGAAATATGGCTTTTCTTTCTAGTTAATTACAAGTTAATCGTGAGCAAATAGCAAAAATTATATATTGGGAAAAAAAGGCTCGAAATTTTAACACGTACAACTTTCGCAACATTTTGAGTAGAATGCATCAAAATGAAGCCCAACAACTGCTCACTAATCCAGATGTCTTAAACGCAACTCTTTCAACATAATGCCTAAAATGCATCAACATATTTTCTTCTTTAACTTTAAGATCTATAAAGATAAATATAATAGATTGCCAATCATATATAACTGAAAGTTTGAAATCCATTGTTGACATGCAACTTGAAAGAGCAGCATGAAAACTAACGTTTTTGCACTATATGAGGGAGTACGAAAAGAGATGAGAGGTGATTAATTATGAGAGTGTATATATGATGCAAATTTTAATCATTGGATATATCATGCATGTATGCCATGTGAGAGATCGAGATAGAGAGTGAGTATAGTAGTAAACTAAAAAACTAGCCATTCTTACCGTTTCAATTTTGGAGATCGAGTTCTAACAAATATGTGATAAGAACTTACAAGGTTGTACATATATTTAAGACTGACTCATACCAAACTTGCTCCTAAAGGATTATTCTGATGTTCTGAACTACAAAGTTGGCATATCAATATTCAATATTTTCCTGTGATATAATTTTTAGTGGAAGCAGTACAGGTCATGATACTTCTAGCTAGGGCATACTCGTTCTCTGCCAAATTGAATCCCCGATCCAAGTAAAAGTCCTTTTCATGCAGCCCTGAACAAAGAATTTTCAACAAAACTCACTTGTTACAATCAAGTCCTTAATTTTGATCAAACTATAATTTAATTTATACCCATATAATCATAGTTACAAGTCACTGAATACTAAAAATGGTTGCAGTTATAGCATTTTCAAATAGCTTTAGAGAAAATTTGAATAAACCTTGAAAATAAAATGAATTTAGAAGATAAAATAAAATAAATTTCTTTTATAAAATTAAAATTAACTTATATAATTTAACTTTTTTAGAAGTATTCTCATTTAACTTCTCCATAAATAACTATAAATTTATAAAAATATTATAATTTAAATTCAAGTATTTATTTATTTAGGAAAAGTCCTGTAAGAAGTTAACCCAAACTCTGCAAATATGTATTCCAAACTTGGGAAATTGCATTATTTGCACGCACAGTAACTTGTCAGTATGGTTAATTACAAAGAAATATAAGCATGAAACTCAATCTGGCCTGGACTCTTTATAGTGCTAATTGAAGGTTCCAAGTTGCAGTCAAAGATTTCATCCCAAATAATATATATGCTAGAAAAAAGTGATTGGCATAGAATGAATCTGCAATAAATCAAGCTATTCTCTTGTTATCATAGAAAAGATATACCTTTTTTCAAGTTAAAACTTAAATTTTATTACTGATGAATTGCTGAAGAGATAAAATTTCATTTGATTATTTTCAGAAATTACTTTTATTTTATAAATAATAAAAATTACTAAAAATGTTAATTAAATAATTTATCCAATTATCTTAAAATATTTAGGCATATTTTTAATTAAAAATCAGTTTTTCTTATAAAAAGCTTAAACAAACATTGAATATGACTATACAAATATAAGAATATATCTTATATACTTTTAAGTAATGATATGACACCCTAGGAACAAGTAACTCTTTTCATTTTTTCCCTATAACTTTCACAATATAGTAATCAAGGTAAATTGTCTATTATTTTTGTTGACTATTATTTTGCAATAAATATTCTAGGATTTGTTAAAATATGTTTCCTTGATTTTCCTATTAACGGTTGAGATGCCTTATTTTTCTTTCTAAAGTAAATTTATCGTTTTAGAGGATTCAAATACAATATTTTAAAGTTTATTTTATTTATTGAGCACCTTACATGCCAAAACAATGCATAAACAAAATTATCAGCTAGAAGTGTGATGCATCAATAATATCAATTAGAAAACCTCACTCAAAACATTAAGCACACAATATTATGCATGTACTGCTACCTCCGTTCCTATTTAACTGTCCACTTTTAAAAAAAAATTATTCTTATTTAACTGTAATCCAATGCATTAATAATTACACTTTTCTCCATTTTACCCTTATGTTAATAAATGACCCACTATTAAAAACTAATGAGAGCTAATAATACTAAAAGAGATAAAATGGTAAAATAGAAAGTTTAAAATTTATTTCCATGAAAATAAGAGTAATGATTACATTCCTTAATATGTGTGTTTTTAGTCAAAGTGGACAATTAAATATGAACGGAGGTAGTATGGATTAATAAACTATATATTGAACTCATTAGAGGATATCTCATTCCCCAACACTATTTTTTTAATAGCACTAACATTAACGTGTAGGCACCAAACATGATGCAGATTGATTATGTCCCTACACATCCTACGAAGAAAGAAAGGCCTATATATAGTATGTATATATACTAAGCATTAAGGTAACAAAATTCCACCTACAATATATATTAAGTGAAAGAAAACAATTGATGGCTCTTAACACACTATATATATATGGTCCACTATACAAACCCTCCATGTATTTCAAGGAAATATTTGATTATATATATATATACTCTATTATTAAAAGTTAAGACACGGGCTCTATATATGATTGACACAACAAATTGGTGGGGGGAAGTTCCTCTGTAATCTTGTAAAAAAAAAGGAAATGGAGTGGGAAAAATACATTCAATATATGGTTCATTACAAAGAAATGGGCTTTTAGCTGAAGTTTTTAAGTTAGTTTAGTTTTAAACATTATATCAAAATCTTCTCTTTGACAAAGTAATCAAGGTAATTAGCAATTTCATCACTGCCTGCCATTCCCGTTTTTCATAATTATAATGTTAATGTCTCAAAGTCCAAAAAACCTCTTGTGAACAAAAAATAGACAAAAAGATTATGTCTTAATACTTTAGGCTTTATATTGATCAATTATAAAACTCATCCCAATAATTAGCAGTACACATGACACATCTTGGATACAATTTTTTAGTATTATAAAGTTTCAACTTTTAACTTAGACATCTGAAAACAGTCAAAATCCAATTGCAAGATTGGAGTAAAAAGGGACAGAAAAAATGCTTTGTACATCTTAAACTTTTATCACGATAAACATGTATTAAAACTTAATTGTAGTATTTTAGGTCCGTTAGGGGTGGTTGGCTGGTTTCCAGTTTTTAGTTTTTATTTTTTTAAAATTTCTAAGTTCTTTTTTATAAAACACATTTAAAAAGTTTTTTGCATTTTTTTATAAGTTACTTTACAATTTTAAGTGAACATTTATTACCATTTCTTTATTTTTCATTATTAACTTTAATGTTTTTACAATTATTAAATAATATGGAGTTAGTTAATGATATTAAATCAGTGTAAAACTAGAGAATTAAGCTATTTTTTTAAATCCCAATAAAATTAACTAATTTTAACCATTTTTATCTGTGATTTAGTTAAGTGTGCCTTATAAAAAGGAAGGGATGAAGTAAAATTAAGTTTTTACAACTCAAAACAAAAAATCAAAAACCTCTTTTTATAATTTTGAAAGAAAAAAAAGTCTAAAAAAGATTTTAAAACTAGTTAAAAAATATTTTCTATTTTCATTTCCTATTTTTTTAAATTATAAAGAATGTCAGTTTATTTTTTTCATTTTATTTCCCATTTTCAAAATTTTGTATAAGTAACGGAAAAATCAATATAAAGTTTTTATTATATCTTGTACAAAACTTTGAAAATAAAAAATAAAATGAAAATAATATGATATTTTTATAACTAAAATTGAAAGTAATTTTATAATTAAAACTTAAAAAACAGAAAATAATTTCTAAAACAAAATTGCCCCTAGATTACAACCCTTTGATCTAATCATATTTTATTTTGAAAATGAGATTTAAAAACCAAAAACTAAAAATAGGAATCACCACAAACAGGGCCTTTATTAGTTTGTTTGGTTTTTGGTACATAAATATACTTAATTAATCAAAGTAAATGAGAAAGATGAAATGTAATAATTAGTAGGGTGTCAACCATGATAGAAATGAGATTTTAGAGTCTATCATGATGTTATTTGGGGAATTATGCAGATTTTCTACAAATTTTATTACTGATAAAAATTTTCAGAAATAATTCTCTAAATAATCAATATGGTAGTCCACTATAAAAATCCCATGATAAAATATATTTTTAAGGAAATATTTCACTAATAATTTTCTATTATTAATAGTTAAGACACTACAAACTCTATGCTAGATATAAGACTATATAGCTAGGTATAAATTGGGGGGAAGTACTTCTATAATCTTGTTAAAAATGAGGAGAGGAAGTGGAGTTGGAAAAACACATTCTTCACAAATTAAGTTGAAACCACACATGGAAGAGCCACAGGGAGGGAGAGACCACCAACCAATTATATATATGACCCTATAAAATAAATAAACTATTCACTACATATGAAGTTTATTTGTTTAATTATGAGATTTTAGTTTCAAGCCATTTTTGGAAGTAGATACATTGATGTACGTACACACTGCAGCCTGAAACTCAACGTGCAAACAGAAATATCTACCCACAAGAACAATCTGGTAATTAGATGAGGGGATTATTTATCAATTTGTCTATATCTACACACTCAATTCCTTTTTTTCCTATAAGACAAAAATCACACACTTAACTTTCTTTGTTCTCCTTTTCTTCTTTTAGGAAACATTTATGATTATACCCATGGAGATACTCTCATATTTGGGTAATATTTTTGAAGAGACAATATTTAAAATCAAATGACAGAGAGGGGCAAACAAAAAGGAAATGTCCAAGGTCACTTTCATGTAAGCTCTCCTCACACACTAATATGGCTATATATTAATCAAGCAATATTCTAATTTCTAATAAAAATATGGCCAACATTGAACAACCAAACCAAAGTTTGTGTGGATATGTTAGAGAGACAAACAGATAAAACAATTAGCTTTTCCACCTTGTTTCTAATGCGACACATTTTTTTATGGAACACACTACCTACATACAAATTGTCTGAAATAAAGTAGCATTATATGTTATAGAGTATTAATTAAAACATGTATTTGTCTAAAATAATTGACAGAGTTCATCAAGTACGTTTTAGGTTCTGCGTCAATTTGTATGCAATCACATGCAACGTATGCTCTACTTATATTACACAAGCTCACATCACATGGCCATGGCCATGGGGAGCACAAGAAATCTCGCATAATCAGAACTAGGCCCAAAATCAGCATAAAGTAGAGGCACCTGAGAAGTATTTAATTAGGAAGCTGCAATAACAGTGTTTTTTTGAATGATAGGAGAGAGAAAGAGTAGATGGAGAGAGAAGGTATCCTTTCTTCTCTAATTATTATTTCTTACAGTCTTTTAGTCAGTAAATTATTCTCTAGGAGGCAAACAAACAATTTCTCAATCGACAATGGGAATTTAGGGTTTATACCTCTGCTTCTAGCTAGGGTTTTGTACACTCCAATCTGTTTCACCAATCCATAGCTAATATTTTTCATCCTCTCAGAAGGCTTCCAATTTCCCAATTATATTGTTAATTAATTAATCTACCTACCGGTAGACAATCAGTACTGTGTGTCCTATTTAGTCGCATTTAATTAAATTCAAGCATGACATAGAGCAGTGATCAGTAAATAATTATATGACAAATTTACCATTAATTCCATCTCAGCTAAGAAGCTAATTGCTTGTAGGACTTAGAAGGTTGATCATGAGGCCCCTTAATTTGGCTCCTCTTCTTCTTTTTCTTCGTGTATGGAATCCCTCTGGCCTTTGCCTGGCACTCCTTGACTTCACGGAGGTAGACACGAATAGCTCCGCTTCCGAAGGGATTAGTCTCTGGCGATCCACCGTGCTCTTCATAGGCAGCTCTGAGCCGTCCGATGAGTGCATCGAGGCTCCCCCAGGCTTGCCTTAGAGGACAGGTGCAGGGTGCTGGCGGGTCGGGTTGCCCGAAAAAGATGCAACCGTGCGCGTGGACCTTGGTCTTCCCAAATTGGTCAAGGTAACGAAGGAACTCAAGCACGTGGTTGAAGTTGCACTGAGACATTGGAACTGGCGGTGTCTGATTCTTCAAGTACTGACCGAACGTGTTCCAGTCTCGCCGTTTTTGTGACTCGTAACGGCTCAGAGGGGCTGCCGCCGGTTGTTGATCGGCGGCGGTGGCTCGAGACGTCGACGAGGATCCTTCGTTTTGCATTTGGGAGGAGATGGTGAATTAATTACCGTGTGGGATGATATTATGAGAGTGGAAGAATATTAATGGCCGGAAATAACAGGTGGTGAAAGGAAGAATGTGTTAGTGCAGTGGAGAAAGATGAAAATCACATCTTGGGGGTCTTTTGAGAGGACATGTCATGGGCCCTATGTGAAACTGCTTTTGTTCCCCTTTTTTCCTCCCTCTCTCTTTCCTTCGTATTTGTATTTCTATTTTCTACAACTTTTTACCAATTTGCACTAATATATTGATGCTGTTATTACATGTGTTTTTAGTCTATTTTTCTGGGTTAAAAAAAGGAAATTAATGTAAAAGTTAATAGTGTGTATATATATATATATTATGTCCCATCATCGATCCTAATTTTCACAATGGGCATCATGACTCGGTGATGGTATAAGTGTATTTTCTTATTATGTCAAATTCAAGGAAGCCAATTGCAATTAGGTTACCTAGCTAGGAGTCGGCGCCTTGGTGCTTATAGTCCAACTCTGACTTGATTTAGGATAATTATCTTTATATATAATAAGCACAATTAATTCCACTAATCAACTTGGTTATCCATCATGATCAATGCTTGCTAGCTTTGTGAGACAAGGAGCTAGATTGATGAATTATTTTGTTCGTATGAGAGTACTCTGTTCTTCTATATATTCTGTTCTTTTTTTTTTCAAATTTCCTAACTAGCTATATACAAATGTTATTGAATATTGACCCACATATATCTGAATGAGTGTGTGAGTAGTGCATTTATACTGAATAAGTATTTTTATAAAAAAATATTAATTAATGAATAACAAGCTATGAGTACGAAAAAATAATGTTGACCACAAAATTGTTTGCATCGATATTTTAATGGGATGTGGTTACTGCTTTATGATATTATACTGATGCGTAGGAATTGCCTGTTACTATACTGTTGCTTTTGAGAAGGATGTAAGATAAGATTATTGATGAGCATAGTTCCGAGGAAAAAGCTCGTTGTTAGTTTTGGTTTGTGTGTCTTTAAAGTTTGCTAGGATGAGTATAAAATGTGTGAAAGCGGAAGTGATGCCCTATTTGCAAATTTTCAGCTCTATGTATGTCAGGTTTGCGAGTACATGTCTCTATGCATGAAATGACAAATCGTATATACACACCTGATTGCCAACATTCAAATAACCTTTTGTTACAAAAGTAATCTATTTTACAATTCCCTTAGCTCTGAAGGTTTATCTGTGCTGAAAAGCATTCAAAAGAAGAAGGGATTTAACACTTTAATTGTGTCTGATTAACAGAATTATGCGAGTTTGTTTTCTTTGTTCTGCCTTTTCTGTTTCCTCTGTATGCACGAAATTATTACAACACCTTTAATAATTCATTAATGTCATTTTAATTTGCATTGTTATAACATCCAATCACATAATAAATCCATAAATAATTAGGTTGATTTGAGGTGGAATGTGTACTAATTAATTAGTAATAATTCTCTTATATAGCCTCAACCATATTCAAATCTTATAGTATATCATAGCCACTAGCCAGGTGGCCACAACTAAAGATTGAGTCACACGCATAATAGATTCATTGAGAGAATGGTAATCACCCTATGCTCATGAGTAAAACATATATATAAAACAGAGAACCTTCGGATATAATTAATGGGAAGGAAATAAAATAGAAAAAGTTTCCATTTACGACAAAAAGAAACATTTGCAGATTGAAGATGGAGGAAAAGAAAATCCTGCTCTACATGTATATATCTTGATGCATGTCAAAGAATAAAGGGGCCGGGTACAAGACACTGAAAAGAAAGACTGATACAAATTATAGAGATATGTTTGTGTGGTCCATGAGATGTCCTGCAACGCATTATGGCTCTTGAAGTTTTGACACTACCTTTTACGTTCCTGTACCGGTTGCTGATTTTGGCCTTTTTATGAGCTAATTTATATATATGGAATAAAAAGTACTTTGCAATGAAGAAAGCAAACCAAAAATGGAAAAGTTTTCTCTGCAAATACGGGTTTGTATTTTGCAATTCTTCTACAAACCTCTGCTTATATCAATCATAAGTTTTTATTATTACCAGATGTGTGATGGGTTAGCCACAACATTCGCTGCAAAAATTAAAATAAAGAGGTAAAAAGCTAATTCATCACTTATGTTTTATAAAGTGTGATATACGAATTTAAGGTTGGTTAGATTTCATTTCTGAAATTAAGAGTAACTTGAGTACAAATGGAAACTAAAGAGTCCTTAATTAATTAGATTATTTCGATCGGTGGAAGTATATATCCTGGATTTTCTGAACATATTGAAGGGTTAGGGGAATTTCCTAGGTCCAAAACTTGATCTTAAGGCTTAATTAAGATTATCACCATCACCACAAAGTGAAATTTCGGCAGGATCCAGCATCAATTAATTGTTCGCTCAAGTTTGAGTGGGTGTCATTCTAATGTATATGCCGGGATTGTTCGGTAATTTTGGTTTGCAGTTGTTCCGAGTGTGTTTGATAAGATATTTAAGCTGAAATTAGTAACAAAAAATATTTAACTTTTTTGAGAAGTTACTTGAGATATTTTTTTTTTAAAAATATTCTCTTTTTAGTTCATCAGCTAAAAAATTATTATAAATTTATCTCTGAACAACTTTTACTCATGATTATTTAACAATTAAAGGTGTTATTATATATCATTTTATCATTTTTAACTAATTTTCTCAAACGTTATTAATCAAATCGGCTAAATTTTTAATTTTTTTTATTTTCATCTAACTTTTATCTAATTTTACTAAACACGCTTTTCGGGTACATGAATTCACATAAATGATTTGGTCTTATTGATTTAATTAAGGTGGTGGATCTTGTTAATTAAGATCATTAGTTCTTGGTATTCATTGCCTACAAAAATTGAAGAGATTCTTTGCCTTAATTTTTTCTCCCTCCTGTATTAATCCTTTAATTTATAGTGTTTAAAGAGTTATTATTCTCTTTTAAAGTGAATTCTATTTTATTAAGAGTTCAACTACCTCTTATACTCTCTTAATAAAATATTTTATTTATTACTAAAGAAATGCTTACTTATATATGTGCTTAATTTATAGTGGCAAGGAAGGAAATGAAGAAAGTATTTAAAATAAACATTCTCCTTATTTTATATATATTGTTGTAAAAGGGAAAGAAAAATGATGATTTAATTTTCGTATATGCGTGTGTTATTTTTTAAAAAACTCTCTCTTATTCTATGCTTTCTTCTCTTTTAACTTATTCTTTTCCTTTCTTCTCTTGGTATAATAGAGGACCGACCCAAATAAAAGTTATACTTATTCCACCTCTACCCCTTTCTCAAATCACCCATTTGAAATATCATAGGTATATATATTAACATAAAATCCACATACATATATTTCTTAAATAGATAAAAGTAAAATGAATTTATTATTTGACACCATAATATTATTGAAACAGAATAAAAATCAATATTATGAAAGTTGAAATTTGATCAAAACTACAATTCCCACGGAGTGTGGGACAGGTGGAGAGGCCAAAACAAAAAATAAAAGAAATGTAAAAAAAGGGGGAAAAAGAAGGAAGGAAAGGACACACACAAATGGGTCATACATAAATAAAAAAAAAGTTATAGCTTAATTACGTGACATCCATTATTTCAGAAAAAATAATTTTCCCCTTAAGCTCCCGGGTCCCCCAATTCCTCACTCTAGACTTGTGTGTTTTCATTTAAATGAAAAAAAAAAAAGAAAATACAAATAAAAAATGAATTAGAGATTTTTAAATTGCAAATTTAACATGCATTTCTCTAATTTTTTTTCTTTCAGAAATACAAGGTTCCATTCCAGCTTATGATCACATTTTCTGTTTTGAGAACTAGAAATGAAATAGGCAGTGAATAATAGTATATCAATTAAGTTTGAAGGGAAGGAATCCACTTTTTGAAAGAGACTTCAAAGGCGTAGAATGCAAAGAAGAACAGTAAGGTACGTTGATTCTGAAATATATTCAATGCCGTTTGTCGGACCCAAAGTTGTCCTTCCCATGTTGTATCGTATTTCTCCGCAATCCTTTCCTTTGGTAAGGTAAAGCAAAAGCAAATAAATCAAATCATTCTCGGCATAAAATTAAGGCATGTCCAGTCACTAACGGTACATCTTTGCACGTTCTTTTAAGTCCTATGACAAATTTTCTTTTTAACTCTCATAGTACTGGGAATTCTCTGCCAAAGGCTTGCTTCATAGGAGAAATACTTCTTTGCCAGGTGACTGGTGAGGTGGAACTTTTGAATTTTGAACTTCTCTTTATGCGGAAACGAAACGCTCATTCAATTTTCATTAAAGGAAAAAAAATTACCTTTACTTAAAATGGTATATACATAACAGAGAGTCAAAGAAACTCATAATAGTTGAAGATATTGAGCTCAAGGAGGGCGCTTCAGGATGACTTGCTAATAATATGTAGCTCAATGGAGTAGCCAAACGCAGTTCAAATTATCTCTCTTTCAAAACTCTGTTTTTCAAAAGCTTAAACAAACATAGAATTTTTTATAAGTGATTTTCTCTTCAAAATAAAAATGTTTTTCTCATGAAAAAAACTGTAACAATTGGACTCTATATTGTTTTACCATGTCTAGAATTATATATCAACGTATAATTATATCTTGAATAAATCATTCAACGTAATTGATTATACGTTGAAAGGAAAATATAACTGGTTAAAATTTAAAAAAGAAAATGTTTCCATTTTTGTCAATATATTACTGAGATCTTTTGTGGGGGCGATTCTTGTGACTTTATGGCGATGCATGATTTCACACGTTTGCTAAGGGCCCATAGGTTAGGTCTATTATGGAAGCAAAGATTATTAATCACCACCTCACCTAGGACCAACGGCAAAACTGAATGTGAAAAATAAAATTCAAAGGTTTATATACACTTTATTCCTTGATTTACTAATGCTGTTTCTCTTTCCCCATAATTTATGCATTTTTTTTTGTACTTGACCAGGTATCCACCGCCGACAGCAGTGACTAATCCCCTCGCTAGTTTGTAGGCACCTCGATGGGTGGGACAACTGGCCCTGGATTTTAAAGGAGTTGCATGCCCAAGGCGAGATTCGAACCCCGACCTTGGTTAAGTTTGGATCAGCCCCCTCCGCTGAACCAACCCCAGGGTTACCCATAATTTATGCATTGAGCATATCGCACCCTAATTTAATATTAAGAGTGTGTTTGGTTAGCCATTTCAGCTAACTGTAAGTTGAAAACTTTAGTTGAAACCAAAAAAGCTGGTGTTTGGGAAGATAGTTTTTGGGTAGCTACAAGTTTTTCTTAAAAAGCTAGTTGGGGTAGCTTTTTTAAAAAGGCTCCAAATTTCAGCTACTAGCTGAAAATTAATTACAAGTTTAACTTTCAACAACCCCCACTTATCATTATTTAATAATTAATGTTGTCCTTAAATGTCATTTTACCATTTTCAATTAGTTTTACCAAACACGTTGAATAGCTTTTCAACTTTCAGCTAGCTTTAAGCTTTCAGCGAACTTTTCAACTTTCAGCTAGCTTTAAACTTTCAGCTAACTTTTTAGCGAGTTTTACCAAACACCCTAAAATGTTGCAAATATTTAATTGACCTTGTGGTTTGAATTCATGAGGAACTTAAGTTTTCTAAATAAGTCCTTGTTTCTAAATTCTCTTGAGTAAAAATAAAAAGATGTTCAGAGAAATTTATTCTTTTAAGTGGATCCATTAGACTTGATTGTGACTAGTAAAAGTCCAGAGTAATTTTTAGTACTGATGTATGATGATCTCATATTAAAAATGTCACTAAGGTCTCCTTTTTATTAAAATATAAATTTATTTAAAAATAATTAGTCCAAACCGTCAATAATGTCCCTCTTCTTTATTCTTCCCCACCTATACAACACTTCATTCAACACAATTTTCAATCCCCGCCATTCCACCGGATGTTATGACCATTTTCAAATAAGATTATTTATTCATATATATATATATATATATATATATATATATATATATATAACATAAATTTATACAACAATACAATCCACATTTACTTTTTATCTCTTTTTATCGATTATATCATTTAACATTCATCATATTTCACATTTTTTTTTATTTCTATCTCTCTCTTAATTGTACCAAATATTGTATAAAATTGTTACAAATTACAATCACAATATCCAAATTTACACCTTTAAAGTGAGAAGACATTATAGAAAAATTAAAGAAACCACGTAAAATGCTTTAAATTGGCCACACGCATGCGCACGAGAGATATGTACTAACTAAAATCAGTTAAGGTATTGGCATTGATATAATTGAACCTCACCTTCATTGATACCATTTTTTTATAAAAAAAAACGGGGCTAAAGGCCCATTTATACAATTCTTTTTAAAGATTATTTATTTCTATAATAAAAATATATAATAAATCATATAACACTTTTTTTTCTATTACATTTTGTCATATCACTCATCACAACTCAAATTTTTCTCTCTTTTATCTTCATCTCTCTCTTTATTATAGGTATGAAAATGTTGTGTAAAGTCATTGTACAAATTCAATTTCTCTTTTTTTTTTTCATTGTCACGATTAAAAGTGTAATAAAATACATACAATACAAACATACATATATATAAAAATATATCAGATTTTAAAATCTCAAATTTGTTCTATCAATGTTTATAAATTTACATTTATTATTAAATTATTTTTATCTAATAACTGATATTATCAAAATCATTTTTCATAGGCTACGAATATAACAACTTAACTATTCTAAGGACTTTAATATATTTTTAGAATAATATAATAATTCTGAAATCTCTCATATAAAATAAATAATATGATATAAATAATGTGCTGAAAATATGCGTCTCTTGTGTATTACTAATAGAGCATTGATGGGGTCTTTAGGGTTGAGTTGTCAATACATTTCTTACCTTTATGATTTTTTTTTTCAAAATAAAGAATCATTATCAATGCATATATAGTGAGGGTACAGAGTGTCAAGGAACCAACTATCCAAAAAGCTTATGCATAAACCACCTATGTTGTGGTGAAATTAATCCTTTTAATTGACGGTAAAGATCGAACACTTGACAACTTGGTCATAGAGACTTTGATACCATATCAAGAAGCGACTATTCTCAAAACTTAAGTTGTTAGGTGGAGGACACATGAATGAATATATCTAATATAGAGGGCACAAATTTTAGTGTGCTTTAGTGTTTGTTTGGTTCCCAGTTGGGAATAATTAATCATAATTAATTCTATATATGAATTAATTTAATTTGAATCACTTTTGTTCAACATACTTCATTAATAGTGCTTCATAAATCGTAGATCATTCATTTCCTACCATTGATTCTATAAATCTATAAAAATGAATTTTATCCAATTGTAAAACAAACGGGCCCTTAATCCTCTACCCGCAACAGCTTATTTTTTTCATAGTAGAAAAAAAAACTAAGAACACACGGGGTACAAGGTATCAACTATACATATTATGAGATATCAAATTCATACAACAAAAAATACACAGCAACTTATACAACACATTTTTTTTATCTCTTTCCATCACATCACATTTTAAAGTTCTCTCTATTTTCTCCTTTTCTCTCTCCATGTTGTATATGTTATACATCTAACATTACTCATACATTATTATCTTTGGAATTTTCCTTTAAGGATATTTATGGTGATCCCATCTTTAATTTGTCCATACAACTTTGTTTTTTCACATTCATTGTATTACATTTTTTTAAATTTTTTTATTTTATATTATATCTCTCACTTTCGCTCTTTTCATTTTTTTTTATCTTTCTCTTCCCAATAATTTTACACTTAATTTTTTAATGTGGATGTATCTTTTTCCTAACTGATATTGTAAAACGTGTTTCATAAAATGTTAAAATCAATTCCATTTGTAAAACAAATTATGGAAACTAAGAAGGCTAAGCTAATTGGAGGACATAACAAGTAATGAAAGCCATCAAATTATTCGACGGCGTGTTTGGTTAGCAATCTTTTTAATTAGGAGGTGAAAGTTTTGTTAGCATTTTAGAAGCAATTGTCAAGTCTATGATTTCTTCTACTATAGAACCTTTTCTCAATATTTTACAGATCAGTAATGGAAAATTAGAGAGAAAAAAATAGTGTTTATTTTTAAAATAAATAATAAACTTAGTAAAATAAAAGAATTACTATATATATAGAAATAAGTATTAAAATATTTCTTATATTACTCAAGAAGTTATGTATTGAAATTTTAAAAATTATAATATTTTAGAACTTTTTTAACTATATATATCATATATTAAGAATATATTTTGATTTTTATATTATCCTTCAATATTAAAATATTTACTTAATACTAAATTTATAAACTTTTAAGAAGATTTAAAGAAATTTTTTATAAAAACAAAAACGATAGAAATTATAAATAAACTAATTAAACAAGTCAAGTCCAAATTTTATTTTTCTTTAAGCGGTCAATATCAAGTTTGGACACTTTTTTTTTTCACAAGTCAAACCCAAATTTCAGACGTCCAATCCGATTTATTTATAGTTGCCACCAATCAAACAATGTTAAATTGATTATTAAATTAAATTATATGCTATAAATGTATTTCTAACAAAAAAAATATTTTACAAAAATATACATAATTTAAGTCAAAGAAAATGTTATGTAATTTAACATATATTTTAAAAAAATTATACTTTTTTCAACCTGTCTCGTAATATTGCGCGATCTGGTTAGTATATCTTAATATTTTAATTTTTCTTTTTAGACAAAGGTAATGTTCTTTTTGCTTGGTAGCTCAAATTTTTCCAACATGCGTCATCAAGTGTTCTGACAGCACAAGCGCAACATGTTGCACAACTAGTGTAGTATCCCGTGCTATGCACGGGTACAAAAATAAAATGTGTTTATCATAAGAGTTTAATTAGTATGCACTGACAGTGTAAAAGAGTTTTACATTGACGTTTAATCATGATTCTTCAGTTATATGACTTTTAAAATAATAATTAGTAAAGTCAACAAACTTACCATAAATAAAGGGTTGTGATTAATCGTTTGTGTAAAACGTTTTACACTGCCAGTGCACGATCCTTTTTCTCTTATCATAATGAATATAGCATTTACATTACAAATATCAATTGAACAACATCATTGTTCTTTAAATGATATCACCGTTAAATACACAACATTTATATTTTGTCAAAAGCCTCTATGTATACAATGTTATCATCCACGAATGTTCGTTTTGAATTAACATTAACAATAAGGACGTTAAGTCCCTCCTTGGTTCGAATTCTGGATATTGTTACGTATAATTGGTCATGAGTGGTGTTCTCCATATGTTCATTAGTAACCATTGTCCTATATACTTTGCAATGATTTGCAATAATAGAAAGTGAAGCAATCTGAAAACGCACATATGTTCACAAGTTAAATAAAGTATTTGCAATGTTTATCCGTAGTTAATAAGATATTAATCCAAAGGTTACAATTATTTAAACAATAAAATTTGAAGGAGAATGAATAGTTAAATATAAGGAACAATTAAATGAAGTTCATAGATGTTCAGAAGTCAAACACAATTTGTATAGAAGTTAATAAACTCAAATCAGAAACATGTTAATGCCATTTACTGAAAGTAAATACAACTAATACCATGGATTGAACTCAAATCATGAACATGTTAGTGCCATTTACTATCAGTACAGGTCCTCTTTCTCCCACTCTCCTATTAATTGCATAATGTCTAGAGTAAGCATCATCTATACTAATATACGAAAGCGATGCTACTTTTTGGTGTCCACATTTTGTTTCTAATTATAGCCCTAATTATAGATTAATACCCAAGCTTTGACTTTTACCATTCTAGAATTAATTCCACAAAATCATGGTTTTGATTTACTCACCATCTAACCAAACGGGCTACTAATCGATGACTATTATGGTTGATACTTACGGTAAGTATTTGAACGTGTGGTTTATTTTTGGATTTTACAAAAATGATGTTAATGATTTTGAAGAAATTTAACAAACAAAAAAATTTAATTCCACGCCTAAGTTAAGTAGTGTTCGTGATATTAATTATATTAACATTATGTATAAATTATATCAAAGTGCATCTATTTGAAATTATAAAATTATTTAATTACAATGATAAATATATACTAATTATAAATACCTAGTAAATGCGTGCAAAATAATTAAATAATGCTATATATTATTAAATATATTACATATTAAATATAATCTCCAATACCAATAACATAATTTAATATTACATAATGAGAATGGTAATACGAATTCTTATACACAATATTAAAAAAGTGGGATCTTGCATCTTTACATAATCACAGTGTATTATAATTTTCTTTTTAATAAATATGTGTAATTTTTAAAGAATCAACTCTTTATACATAATTTTGAGATCTCGTTTTGAAGAGTGAAACTCTCACTTTTTTGCTCTCTCAATTAACATTATTAGTTGATAAATTCACTAAAATTACATCTTATTTAAAAAAAATACCAAATTCAATTTTTAGAACCCATGTTATCTCTCATTCATTCCACCAAAATAAAAACATAAATTTATCTAAATTAATTAACTATTTCAAAATTGTTATTTCACATTTCAAAAATTGAAAAAAATAAAAATGCCTAATATAAATATGATGGAGTATCACGTCATGATATATTTGTACAATTTGATTTTATCAAATATAATCACTTGAATGGCAATTAAAGACCGTGGACAAAATTTAAATTTGAGAGAATCCATTCAAGTGATTATATTTTTTTTTAATTTTCACCAAAAAAAATATAATCACTTGAATGGATTCTCTCAAATTTAAATTTTGTCCACTGTCTTTAATTGCCATTATTTTGTTTTGTCTTTTAATATATTGTATAGTGTATTCTAATACTGTAATTATGACATAATGCTTTTTCAATTAAATTATTATTATTTATATTTATATATTATTTATTATAAACATGATCATTTTGATTAAATTTTATGTCTTTTCAATGTTATAATCTCAATTAAAAATATATACACACATTTAGTTGTTTACATCGTTTACTTTAAATTAAATTAAGTTTTATGTATTACCGTTGTCATTCTCTCAATCATTATAAAACATAGTCATTCTCTTGTCTCCATTGTCATATACTGTATAAAATAAGATATATTCTTTGAAGATATATATTCATGCCATTCTTATTTAAAAAATTTGGCCAAATTAATTGTGACTGCAAAATGAAATCCGAATCCATTATATTATACTTAATGTCCAAAAATTCCTTACGTGTTCTTGTACAAAATGAATAATTAATGTGAATAAAGAAACGGTTGAGTTTACTTCTTAAAAGAATCCCAAATTCCCAATTATAATTCAAGTTTCAGAAATATACATTTTCAGCTCAAATTGATTCTCATGTTCACGTGATACCTTTTCCTCACCTTTAAAGTTTCCATGTGCTTACGCGTGTCGGTACAGCCAGGTGGATGAGTCTAGAACCATGTACATATGCACCATTGAATGGGTAGTTCGTTTGCATTGGCATATTGAATGATATGAATAAATTTTTTTTCAATAATAGTTCATTAATTTTTTACCCTTTCCAAAAAGCCAAATCCACTCAGGCAATTCTCTCTATTCCCTTCTCTCTTTTCTCTTCTCTCTTTTCTTTTATCCCTTCTTTCCAGAACACGGTTCTCTGATCAGAGATCTTCCACCAGCCCCTCCCCTCTTCGGCCAGATCCCCCCTCCCCTTCCCCCTCCATGGCTCTCCCTCTCTTCCACCGCCCCCTCCCTCTACACGCCCAGAACCTCTTTGCCACTGCCTCATCACAGTGCCTCTTTGCCACCGCTGCATCAGTGTCTCTTCGGAGCCCTCTACTTTGCATGTCGTCGTCTCCTGCAGATCGGAGAAGAACAACGCTGCTTGGCTTTATGATCGGATAAGAGAAAAGCCTCTCGCTGTAGATCGGAAAAGATCAACGGTCAACAATGTTTTCCTGCAGATCGGAGTCGCACAACGCCTTCTCCTTCCTCTCGTTGCAGATCGCCGAACCGCTGCCTCACTGCCGCGTCCACAGCGCGACCGCCGCCACACCGAAGCCTGCAGATCTTGAAAACAACAGTGATGATTTATTTTCTGTTGAACTTCCTCTCTCGATTTCTTTCTATTTCTTCTTCATCTGAGCCTCCAAAAAACATCAATTTTGATTTTTTTCTGTGTTTATTTATTTTTGTTTCCTCTAACTGTTTGAGGTTCCTCAATGAAGCCTTCCACGTTGCTGAAATTTTTTTCGTTTCTTCCACCTTTCCTTTTCTGTGTTGATTCCCCCCTCTTTTTCTCAGACTTCACATAATCTCAACAATTTCTTTTTTTTTCCCGTTTTTCAATTTTTTTAAAAAAAATCCTGTAATTAATTTGTGTTGATATATTATTCTAATTGCCTCTATAAGTTTTGGTAACTGGTTCAGTAATTAGTTCTGTAATTAATTTATTTAAATTTATGTAATTTTTCTGTGTTGATGTATCATTGTAGTTGATTTTTCTCTGTATGATTTTATTCCTTTTTGTAATTTTTTTCCGTTCAATCATATCAACTATATGCCTCTGGTTACATTTCATTTTTAATATTCAGTTTTAATGCTAATACTCGTAATTCAAGGATGCTTGTGGAAGCACTGATCAGTTGTATTATACATCCCTCTGCTTGCTGCATTTTATCACTGCCGCCCACACACACAGTGAACTCAGATCTCAGATTACACATAGAATATACAGGCAAAAAAAACATTCAGCAAATTCAAAGCAAACAAAAAAATGAAATCGATTCACAAATTATCTTCCTTGCTTTACAATTTTTGTCACTGCATTAGACTTACCGTTGCGACTTATTCCTCTTTCTCTCTTTTTCTGCATCTGGCTTTGAACACATTAGTATTGGATTCTAATAAATCAACCCATTCTTTTTCTGAGTTTTTTAATCTACTTTTATTTCTCCCGCTTCTTTCCGAATCATGTATGCCTCCACCCTCCAAGAAAATCAAACCACCCTTTTATAGGCATCTAGGACGCACAGGAACATTATTTTTTGGCTCCAACATATGAAATTTGAATTTTACTGACCATGCCCAGCAACATCCAGCCTGGAATCCATATAGATGTGGGAAAAAATAAATAAAAAATGCCCAGCATCATCCAGCCTGGACTCCATATAGAGGTGGAAAAAAATTTAAAAAAAAAGATAAATTGGTCATTTAATGTTCTGACAATCCACAGGGACAATTATGGTAGCCTCATAAATACCAAAACGGAAAAATCAAAAAACGGAAAAATCAAAACGGAATTGGAGGATTATATAGAAAAATAACATGAATAGTAAAAAGGTAAACAGAAATTTTCTTGGATTGTAGAAGTTTAGATTCCTGTAAACACCGCTCAATAATAGATACAGAAAAACTCACCCACGTCTCAATGATGAATATTTGCAATCAAGGAGATATTACTTTAATGAAAAATATCATTTTATAATTTTTAATATTGTAAGAATTTAATTAATAGACACCGTCGGTGTAAAAAAAATTTACACATACATCCAATTGTGTACCGCCATATAATTTAAAGGAAGTGACATCTCATTGTTATTAAATTCAACTAGTGGGGAACCCGTGCGATGCACGGGGCGAGAATATGACGGAAACGATTAAGAGTGGAGTGTTAGATTTATCTAAGAATACATGATCAATTAATAGTAACAATTAATATTAATAGTAAACTTGATTGAAAATACTCATTAACTAAAATTTCAGTAAACAGTACTTTTTCATAACATTTGTCATATAAAACAATATTGGTCCAAAAATATGTAGTTTCCCACTACATAAAAATAGTAAGTAGACATTGAAAGAAGTTTCGTGGATGCCCTGCAAAAAATAGGTTGAAAAGTTATAAAGGTAATTAGTATATGATAGTCATAAATCGAAGACGATTTGAAATAAAAATATTTGAACAATAAAAAAGTAATCATAATCATATCATAATAAAAATAATATTAATGATTTAAAAATAATAATTAATGATTATAATAATAATTATAACAACAACAATGATAATAATAATGATTTTTATTGAAAAGATTTAAGCTCAAATCTATTGTAAATTTTGGAAGACTTCTTTGTATACAACATTTGAAGTTGAATCTGAAACATGTCCTTCATCATCAGTTATGAGTAATTTTAATCCTCCTCTGTTGGTGACTCTGGAAACTGCAACATATAATTGGTCATGGGAGAAAACAAACCTTGGCAAGTAAATTCCAACATGCTTCAAAGATTGACCTTGACTTTTATTGACAGTCATTGCAAACGACACAACGATAGGGAACTGCCTTCTCTAGAACTTAAAAGGAATTCTATTATCTGAAGGAGTCAATGACAGTCTAGGAATGAATACCTTGTGCCCCACATTTACTCCAGAGATGACTTTTGCTTCTAATACATAAGCTCCTAACTGAGTAATAATGAGCCTTGTACCGTTGCAGAGACCTGAACACTGATCAATGTTTCTCAACAACATTACTGGCGCACCAATTTTCAACTTTAAGACTTGATTTGGAAGATCAGATGAATTAATTGTATTCAAAAATTCTGGAGTGTGAATATCATCTGCAGAATTGAAATCAACATTTTCTGTACACGGACTGTCAATGACAACATATATTCATTCAAGTTGAAAACTATGTCATTTGTTGGAGCTAAAATAGCTCGATGTAAGAATATGTATTTATATTCAAATTAAGAAAACCTATGTATTTATAAAACCTATGTATTTATATTCACATCTATATTCAAATCAAACCAAATTTAGAAAACCTATGTATTTATATTCACATTAAATCAGATTTAGAATCAGAACAGGTCTATACACATAAAGTGAAATCAATTTATCTATACTCAAATCAAATTATTGCTTTTATCCATGATTTTAATTTATTTTAATACAAAATTAGAATCAAATTTAGAAAATACAACTATATTCAAATCAAATAAGCTTTAGAATCAAATCAGATTTATAAAACATATCGATCTATATTCAAATAAAATCAAAATACTGTCTCTCTAAATCTAAATCACGTCTCTCTAACCTATTGACAAAAACACAACTTTGCATATATTAATTTATTATAATCAAAATTTAAATCAAATCGAATTTACAATCTTTATTTGAACACCTATCTAAATTCAAATCAAATCAGCTTTAAAATCAAATCAGATGTAGAAAAACTACCTATCTATATTCAAATAAAAACAAATTTAGAATGAGAACGGATTTATACAAACAAATTAAAAGCAAACCTATAAATTTTCAGATCAAATCATTGATTATAATTTATTATAATACAAATTTAGAATCAAATCATATTTAGAATCAGACTTAGAATACTCATCTATATTCAAATCAAACCAAATTTATAAAACCTATGTATTTATATTCACATTAAATCAGATTTAGAATCAGAACAGGTCTATACACATTAAGTGAAATCAATTTATCTATACTCAAATCAAATTATTGCTTTTATCCATGATTTTAATTTATTTTAATATAAAATTAGAATCAAATTTAGAAAATACAACTATATTCAAATCAAATAAGCTTTAGAATCAAATCAGATTTATAAAACATATCGATCTATATTCAAATAAAATCAACATACTGTCTCTCTAAATCTAAATCATGTCTCTCTAACCTATTGATTATAATCAAAGCATTAAGCAGGTACATAAATTAAAATCTGAAATAATGATCCACTATCAGAAAATTCAGATCAAATCATTGATTATAATTTATTATAATACAAATTTAGAATCAAATCATATTTAGAATCAGACTTAGAATACTCATCTATATTCAAATCAAACCAAATTTAGAAAACTTATGTATTTGTTTGATGTAAGTGTCATATTAATTAAATAACTAAATGTTGTAGTAATTCAATGAGGCCAAAAAAGATGAATGAGGATGCAACCCAACTAATAGCCCAATGATTTCATTAATTGTTAAAAATTAATTGAATTATTAAATTGTTTTTTTTGGAATCTAAAAGGAAAACATAAAGTTTTAATTATTAGGTGAATGAACCTCATTTTATTGTTTATTAATGCAATTTTTCATCTTCTCAAGGATGTTTCTGCATTCCAATGACTCAAACCCCATTACTGACCACTGCCCAGGTGCGGTATTAATTGAATATGGAAACTATGACAAAATAATATAATTATTATAATAACGATAACGATAAGCATAACTAAACACAAAATTCAAGTTCATAAATACTGGCGTAAAATGGTTCAAAAAACGAATGGCCAAGTAAAATTCACCAATCCTGCCCAAATTCACAGTGTAATTCTGCGCAGTATTATTTAAAAAAAACAGCAGCTCCATTTTAGTCCTTGGGTTATTAGTCCTTGGGCTCTATCTTGATCTTCACTTTTTTGGGGAATTTTGTACTGGAATTCTGTGTGCCTCCATCATCGACGGCTAGTGAAATTTCAGCATTATCAATAGATCTCTTCCCACTTGGTTTGCTCGATGGAGTCTCGCCATCATCGTCTGATAAAATTTCCTATATCAACATGACCAAGAAATAATCTCAACTATTTTAATGATCATAATTATTATTCAAACTAAAAGAAATCCGTTACTTCCCCAATAAAAGTATTAACGTCCTCAATAAAAGTATTAACATCCCTTTCAAATTAATTGAAGCTACAATAAGTGATAATGAATCAACCAAATTTTAACAATCACACATTCTAATATCGATCATTAAAATTAAAAACAATAAAAACTTAATGCAAATTCATAACATAATCATACATCTAAGTTGAATAGTTCCCACAAAAAAGAAAACAGTATTCAAATTGGTAATAGCATCTATATCTAACACTTATATAAAATGACTTGCTTCAATGTGTCGAGACAACTCAATTTTAGAGACTGACAATTCCTGCTCAGATTTATCCTATATACAAATAAAAACCAAAATTAAAATAAATCGATGCAAAAATAACGATTCAAAAGTAGGTACTAAAAAGAATTATATTATCTATTCATATTCACCTTCATGTTATCATCTACTTGTATTGTCAAATTTCGTTGTTGTTCGTTGTACTCATTATCTTCATACAAATCCTAAGCAAACAGTAGAAAAGAAATATGATCAATGTTATTTAGTGAAAAAAAATCCTAATAAACCATTATTATATTTTTTAAAAGAATAGATGTTTCACAAAAACCTTAATTGAGTGCATAATCTTAAACTGATCAATCAGTTCTTTGTCATATGTCATGAACCTGACTTTGTATGTCTTGAAATTGTAAACAATGTTTGCTTCATAGACTTCCACTTTGAACAAAAACTCTTTATCCACCAATGCATCAATCTCAGGGGGACAATATCCTTTGTCTTTTGCCTATAATTTGAAAAACAAAAGATTAATTTTGAACTGAAAACTAATTTTCAAAACCATACATGATTGTTTTAATGAATTATGGTAAGTAAATTCCACCTTATCATTTGCCCCAAGTAACTCGGAAGCAGTTTTGCCCAAAAACTTAGAAAGGACACCATCAAACATGATCAAACATGTTGACCCAGTTTCATCAATCACAGTTGCATTCACTTTAAACCTGATCGAATTAGCAATTTAAAAACGCATATTATATGGGACAGCAACTAAAATCAGTTTCATCTTTGAATAAGAACATAAACTAAAATCCTAGTTTTACCTTGGGACAGCAACAGTTATCTTGCATTTTTCACAATAATGCTTTGTCCCCATCTCGACAACATGTTTGTAACATTTAGAACATGATTGAAACCACCAATCTTTGTCAAGATCTATTTCTATAATGGTTGCCAACAATGATCCATTGGTTGTCTATTAAAAATGAAGAGAGAACAGAATTAGTTCCTAATGATGGACTAAAATAGTAATCTAAATAATTGTACAAAACTACTTATAAAACAAACATTCCCTAATCTTGATGCTTTCTATTAAGTCTGAAATAGTCATTCGTCTTAACACAAGCAAATCATCAGAAAATGAAAGAGACTGCTGTGAAGACATTTGGCTTACTACTTGAGTCAAAGATAAGTCCCCACTTTGAAGTCTATATTGGAGCATAACAATGAAAAGCAAGATAAAAAAATGAATATCAATTAATAACAAAAGGAAACTAAGATTAGTTAAACAGGCATGCGCTTACTTTTCCTTGTAATTAGTTACTTCAGCTACGTCCGGGTTGATTAGCAATTTAGTACCATTGTAAGCATTTGAAATCCCAACTTGTCCTAAGATAAACAAATGTATGCATCAGATACAAATAACTCATTAAGTAAATAAAACATTGAATACAATAATAAACTATTTTAGAAAAATTTACCATTAAATATCTTCCTTTTTCCAAGCTGCAAAATGACAACAATACTATCATCTTTATCTGTTGTTGTATTCAGATAGTTGAACATTTGATCCGCAAAATTACCCCACAGAGTGTAGATGAGACGATTCTTGCTGAAATTACAAATGTGCTAAAGTTAGTGGGTGATTTAATTAAGAACAATGAGGGAAAGAAAAGTGGTACATTTAATTTTAAACACCCCATGCAAGAATAAGATTATAAACCTCTATTATAATGTACTTACTCCAAATCCTCAAGGACAACATCAACCAGTTTACTTTTTTTTCCCTTCTTTGTCCTTTTCCTTAATGTCATTTTTCTCAACAACATGACCAATAACATCTATTAAAACAGTAAAAAATCAGTAATTGGCACATAAAAAAATTTTCATTTTATGCCAAAAATATGAAGATACTTACCAAATAAGCAGTCATCATCTTGACCTTGAATAATTTGAACAAACGAAAGGAATTGGAAATTGTTAACAGGAATATGGTGATCATTTGTAAGGATAACTCTTGTTGATTGAATAAAATTGAGCTTGAATTTGTGTTTAATTGTCTTCAAATTGAGCTCAGGCTGACCAACTGCCAAATTGCGCATCTCATAGGTAAATCCTTCTTGAATCATGTTTAGGTGTGGGTCCAAACATGCACGTTTTACAGTAGCATGAATTCTGTGACCCTGAAATGAAAGAAAAATCATAAATTGTCTCTAAATAAGAGTCTATAATTTTGGCTGTTGATATATTACAATTACTAAACCTCTTTAAAAAAGTGTTAAGAAATGATTATTTCAGAATAAAATTTAACCTTTTCATCTGCAAGAATCATTTCCATACTTGAAATGACTCCAGGATTCTTAAAATCATATGGTGTCCACAAACTGATCACTCTTACTTTAATTTTCCAGTCAATTCTCTCAGCTTTAATTTCATTGATCAAGGAAAATCTATTCGCCATCCTATTAGGTAGTTGTGACATGGAAATATATGACAATCACATGTTAACTTCAAGCATGTTATAAAGGGAATTTATCATGAGTGAATCAATATTTAATGCTTAAAAAAATCTAAAATATTAGCATCATGCTATCAGTAATCAAAAAGTCATTAGCAACAATTCATCCTAAAAAAAAAATTCATAATTGATAACTCAACATAAAATGATGTGAATTTTTCATTTTAACAATAATTTAAGAAAACATTTAAAAAGATAACTATGAAAATAGAAAATAGGACTAATAATAGAGAAGAAGGACAAATAGTTTTTTCACATATTTTTTTGAAATAGGATTATGTTATCAAGTGAATTTATCAAAACGAAACAGATTTTTTGGAAAGAAAAAACAGAATTTATCATACAAAAAGAATCAAATCCATCAATTCATCCTTAAACAGATAAAAGGTTAGAGAATTTAATACAAAAATCAGGTCATAAAACCTAAAAAAAAAGTAAAGAAAGCATGACATTAGATGAATTTAATAGAAGAAAAGAGTACTGATAACAAAGAAGAAGAAGAAGAGAATTTTCTCAAAGGAATGTTGCATAATCAAAAAACATACTTGTATGATTAGATATATTCCAAATAGCCTATGGAAAATCTGACAAAGTGAACTCAACATTGCATATATGTATACATGGTAAGGAGAACATTATCAGAAAATTCAGATCAAATCATTGATTATAATTTATTATAATACAAATTTAGAATCAAATCATATTTAGAATCAAACTTAGAATACTCATCTATATTCAAATCAAACCAAATTTAGAAAACCTATGTATTTATCTATACTCAAATCAAATTATTGCTTTTATCCATGATTTTAATTTATTTTAATACAAAATTAGAATCAAATTTAGAAAATACAACTATATTCAAATCAAATAAGCTTTAGAATCAAATCAGATTTATAAAACATATCGATCTATATTCAAATAAAATCAAAATACTGTCTCTCTAAATCTGATGCATATTTAAATATAATTAAAACTTCAAGATTTTTGATTTGAAATTTGAAAACGAATTTTGTTTTTTTTTTTGCTAAAATTGCCCTCTTTTTTGGCGGCAAAATAAATTTCAGACTATCTCTATTTATATATATAAAGATTTATATATATAAAGATAAATGATGTGGCAACACATCATTATATGTTTGTGTAAAATTTCTTTACACTGATAATGTATATGAGAAAATCATATTTGATTATTACGATTCTTATTATAATTTAATTTTAAAATACATATAAAATCTCTCAAAAACTAAATATTACTTTTATAGAATGATCAAACAGAAATTGATTTCTTTTTGTCAAAACCATTAAGGTTTGAAAAGGTGAATACATAGTTACTTTATAACATATTTAGTTCATAAACTTATTTGGCCACATTATACATGTTCGATTGATGGGCTTATTTTAGTAAATTATATCGTTTTTTCTAAACACTCCTACAAATAATGTTTAGGCTTATAGTTTTTTTTACCCTTAATATTTTAACAAAGTCCCATTTTTTATCCCTCTTAATTTTTAAAAAATTCTATTAAATCCTTTTTAAAATAAATGTGCTCTATTAAAAAAATTAAATAATTGAAATTAAAAAAGCCTTAGGCGCGCTAGTCTTTAACATTAAATAATTGAAACTAACAAAATAGTGAAATTAAAATAATTCACCTTTAAAATATCTAAAATTACAATTTCCCAAAATATTATATATTTATCTATTACATAAATTTTAAATTTATATAAAAAATATCATATAAATATGTTTTTATGTCATTTTGTATTTGTCTATCACTTCAACAACTAATTTTATTAAATATTTTTAATTAAATAAGTTGATTTTTTAGATTTTAGTTAAAAATTAATTTTCCAACTGTCAATTAATTTATTAGCTATTTTTATCAAACATAGTTAAGTATGCATATTTATTAATAAATTATTTAATCCATTAATGATTTTATTCGTGAAACATTTAGAAGTTTTTAAGTATGTCAAAAGCTTTCTAAAAGATGAAGCCTCACATTGCTTTGGAATGGAGCAATTTTGAGATTATATATATTAGAGTATGACACTCGGTGTAAGGTTTAGGTTTGTTCACATGACAACGAGCCCCATTGGATTGTTTTAGTGCAAATCTACTGATTTAATTGCCTCTCTTAATTTGTGTCTGACATAAAAAATAACCATATTTTATTTTTATAAATCAATTTTTGACTTCATCCTCCTCCAAATATTTTTATTTTATGTGTATTATTTATCTTATCTTTTAATGGTTTATTAATTACATGTTAGATAATTATTTTTTTTAGCTTAGATTTTATGATCATCAGTTTTCGAAAAATGCTTTTTTTTCTTTCTTCCTCTTTATTCTTCATTGCTCTTGTTTACTGAAATATTATATGTTGTTTTGATACCTTGACCTAGATCTAGTATACCTTGAGCTAGTATGAGAATGACTTGTTATATCCTAAGGAGATTTCGTTTTAGGTGAATAAGCTCTTAAAGACATGCAACATACTCTTAGACCACCATGGATAAATTAACGTTCAATTCTACAGACTTCATGTTCCAGATGCTTTGCCCCGATCGTGAGAGTGTGTGTTGGAGTCCTACGTTAATTAGAGATAAATTCAAATGAAATTATATAAATTTTAAACAATCCTCACCTTAACGGTGAAAATTTATAATTCCATTTTTTTTATAATTAATATTTTTATGTAACTTTAAATGTAAAAAAAAATTCTATTGAACCATGAATTGATATTTATTATTTTTTAATATTTTATGTAATTTATATAAAATAAAAATATCATGATAACTTCACGGTAAAAATATTATTTTATATAGTATATTTTTATGTAATTTTTTCACTTTTTGTATACAATAGAAACATTGAGATTCTAACTTATGATCTCATATCAACTACCCAAGCCCCCCACAACAAGGCTGACTCGTTTTTTATTTGATGATACATAAATATTAAATATAATAAACTATGGATAATATAAATACAATGAATATTTAAATAATATTTATATTCAATGTTGTAAAGCTAAAAATTTTATTTTAATTTTTTAATAATAAAAAATATTAGTATATTAACTAATATATCATGTCTATTAATTAATAAGTAAAAATATAAATATAATTTCAAACAAAATGTTATTAACATTCTATAACAGTTGTTTATCAAAAAAATAATACAAAATAATTTGTAATAAAATATTTTTGATGATATTTATTATTAGGGAAATAATAAAAAATAAAAAGCGAAATATTGTGGGTGTCAAGAACCAGCTAGCTAAATGACGTTAAAATGTAAGATTCAAACATTTTATTTTAAAAGCCCGAATAACTTTAGGATTTTTTTAACATGGTCTGATAAAGCTCTCGCTGCCCACAAAAACTCACAACAACCCGAAATGCAAAACCCATAACAACCCGAAAAAAATCGGGGTTCTAGTCTTTCATTTTAAAGCCCGAACTACTCTAACTCAAGCTCTCTAGAGTGTGTTGGCAAAACTAGCTAATAAACTCCTAACTTATAAGCTTCGAGCTGATAAGCTAACTTATTGAATTAGAAGTGTTTGGTAAAACTAGCTGATAAACTAGTTAGTAAATGTAAAATTACATAAAAGGGAATAACTACATAAATTTTATTATATAAATTCTATTTGTGTTTTTAGAAAAAAAAATATTATTATGTAATTATAATGTTATATTTTTTAAAAAATAATTAAATTCTTATTAAAAATTTTAGTAATAAAATATTTAATTAAAATTAAAATAAATAATGAAATTAATAAAATAAATAGTATAATATAAAAATAATTTCATAAAATAGTGAAAAAATAACAATTTAATTAATTTGTAATTTTTTAAATTACTTATTATATATGTAATAATAGGTAAAAATAAATTGGAAAGTTTCTATCACTAAAATTGAAAATATATAATAATAGGTAAAATTAATAATAATAAGGAAATGTATTAAAATATAAGGGGTAGTGGTGGAAGAAAATTAAATAAACTACAAGCTACAAGCTATAAGCTAGGTGAACTAGCTTGTAGAATTATGAGCTAGAAGCTCCTAAAATAAGCTACTTTGACGTACTTTACCAAACATTTTTGTGTTAGTTAAACTAGCTTATAAGCTAGTCAAATAAGCTAGTAGCTAGCATATTGGCCTTGCCAAACACACTCTTAGTTTGACCAACAAATGCTCGGTTTGTTACCAGTATCAGGTTGGGTCTGGTTGAGTATCACAAACTGAAGGCTCTAAATGTGTCATTGTTTTAATACACTTAAAAAAGAGTGATAATTTTTTTACACCTATTTTACACTTTTTCACATTTTATATTTTTTTCTATTCCCATTTTCCCTTCCCATGATATTAAAACATTATATATTTTAAATTAACCTAACACATTAAAATATTATAATGTCAATTTAAATAAATTCAACACATTTAAATATTTTTTCCAATGAATGGTAAATAAAACTATAATACTCCAACCAACACATTAATTTTTTTTCATGTAAAACCTGCGGAAGTAGAGGTGTCAATATGGGTTAAATTCAGTGAGCCGACCCGACTCACATATGGGTTAGGTTGGTAAAAATTAAGCTATCACATCTTAATGGGTCAACGCACTTAACCCCGCTGGTCAAAGTAGATCAGAGTCGGGTTGGCTCTCTTTTATTTATTTATTTATTATTTTATTTCTATTTTTTCTGGGTTTATTATTATTTTTTTAGTTATTAAAAAATGAAATAAAAGTGAGTCAACTCACTTAATCCACAAACTCGTGGTGGGACGAGCCTGATTTGTATTTTTCGGCTCACCAAAAAAGTGAGTCAACCCAGCTCGACTCACTTTTAACCAAACTCATGATGAGTCAATTCGGGTGAAACGGATTGATTCACTTTGACACCTCTATGCAAAAGCCTAAAAAATGTTAGGCTCAAACTAATATTTTAAACACTCAAATAGCTAGCTCCTAGACTTTTTAGCCCGACCCGTAAAAGTCTGCTGCTCACATTGGACCAAGTAGTCTAGATTAATTCCCGATTTTAAGAATGTAAGTGATTTGATACATTTTATAAAAGAGTGACAGTTTTTTCACTCTCTTATTTTAACTTTTTTTCACACCTTATTTTTTTATCTTTATTTTCATTTCTTGCCACATTAAAATATTATCTTGTCAGGCTAACCTACATAAGGTCGTAAAAATGTAAGCCACCTAAGCCTTTATTTTGTAAGCCCGAAATAATTCCGAGGTTTTTTAGCGTGGATCAATATAAAGCTTGCTAACCGCAAAAACTCATAAAAGCCCACAAAATACCTATAAAGCAAAAAAAAAATGGCTCAAATCTTTATTTTAAAAACTTTAATAACTTCCATACTTTTTAGCACAACCTGTTACTGCATCGGGTCTGGTCGGACTGGATAGCATGATATTTTTTTCCAAAAATTGACAAATAATTCGATAATTCTCCAAAAAAAATTTAAATATTATTTTTAAATTAAATAATAAAAAACAAATTAACCAAATCACATTAAAATATTTTTTCAAAAAAGAATAGGCAAAAGTAAATCAAGTTAGTTACATTAATATTACAGATATCATCACTCCTTGAAAACACTTGTCACTTGATTAGTTAAAAAAATAATGGGTAAAATAACTTTTTCACCCTCTAAAATACTCGACTTTAGATTTTCGTCCAAGAAATTATTTTCTAATTTATATATACATGAGCGTCTATTTCCATAACATCACCGATATTTATGGCTAAAATTAAGAAAGTGGCGTTTGTTTATGGATGTGAATATTTTTATTAAAATAATATTATATAATTAAAATTTTTAATATAGATTTTTATTTATTTATGCGAGCTGAATTATTACATAAAGTTTATCAATATCAATCAGTTATTGATATATTCTTTATTTATGCATGATCTACCAGATGAATGATGGACAAAAATATGCTAGAAAGCATTAATATAAGCTGCTAATATTGGAATATATTGGGAACTTTAATTTAATCATCTGATTAGGCTGCTTTTAACGGGAAATTAGAATTGTCCAGTCGAGTCGTTCAAATGGAAAAGCAAAGTTAGGTTGTGCGTGATGCACTGAATATATATGAGTTGCTTTATCACTTGAAATTCTGGGGTGAGTGACGCTGCTGAAAAACCTTCAATCTCTATCAAAATGAAAATGCTTTGAAGTCCCTTAAGGATAGCAAAACCACGTGAACTGGCCCCCACTGTTGTCTCCAATTAATTGCTGCCGTTGTAGGACCCATCATCTAACGAGTACCTACACTCATATAATATTCCTCCCCAACTAGGCAATGCAACTTTCTTTCCGATAGCGATGTCTACTCTCTTTTCTTTGTCTTAATTACAATTCTGATAATCATATCTGTAAAATGTAATATCATGGGGATAATAGCAAGGATATTAATTAAGATCCACTTTCTTTGATCAACGATGAAAAATAAACCGGGCAAGGAAAAAAAGAAAGAAAGAAAGCAAAATTGAGGTTAATTTCATGTTATGCTGTTCGTTTTGAAGTGTTTTGAAGTTTATGATTGAAAGCTCGTATCAAAATTTATGGTCGAAAAATTGTCAATCAAAATGTGTCCCTCAGCTATGTTTAATTTAACGTTAAAATATGATAAACTTTAATTTTTAATATTAAAAATAATTGTGTTGAGAAATATAAATTTGAGTTAGACAATTTTTAACACTAAATTAAACATATACTAAAATTATAGGTAGTTAGTTCCACAACGGTGCGCTTATGATTAGAAATGACAAAGGAGAGGTTACGGCCGGGTATAACTTTTCGGCCGGATACTGGCACAGAACTACTTACCCCAGGTTTATTACTACGTATCGTTCTTGTTTTGGACTTTCACGTGTTATCTTTCTTTTTAATTCCAGCTTTGCTATTTTAAAGAGTTTTGATATTTTTTTACTTATATTTTATATATATATATAATTACATCTCATTTTCTTTTTATTTATATTTTATTATATTGATTATCACGTGTGCGTTTGGTTTACAATTGAGTATAATTGACTATAGAGAAATGAATGATTGAGATGGGTGATACAAATTTTACGAAATACGTTAGGTAAAAATGATTTAAAATCAATTCTACAAAACCATAATTTTACATTAATGCTACGATAAAACAAACAAAGGCCGCATCTCTCACTTTCTTTTTTTCTCATTACATTCTTTTATTTATATCCCTCTTCCACGCACTTGTACATTCCAATCATTTTTCATTTTTAAATTAAGGTGGGAATGGGAATGATTGTTTTGATTTTAATTAAAACAAATAAAAAATCAAAATCAAATATAATGTAAAAATATGTTTCGTAAAATTAGCTGAAAAGCTAGCTGAAAGCTTAAAGTTATAAGTTGAAAAGCTAGTTGAAAGCTTAAAGCTAGCTAAAAACTGAAAAACTAGCTGATTTGATTGAATGTGTTTGGTAAAACTAACTGAAAATTTTAAAAAGACATATAAGGACATCATTAATTATTAAATAATGGTAAGTGACGGTGGTTCAGGGATAGTCTTCTAATTAATTTTCAGCTAGTTGTTGAAAATTGGAGCTATTTTAAAAAAGCTACCTCAAGTAGTTTTTCAAGAAAAGCTAGTAGCTACAAAAAAAACCACCTTACCAAACACAGCTGAAATGGTTTCATCAGCTACTAATTTCAGCTTTCAGCTAACTGAAATGACTTACCAAACACACTTTAAATATATATCAATAACAATTAATGTTAGTTTTTTAGGTTAACGTACAACATATATTCCGATATAAATGGGGCAGTTCTGACTTCTGATCATAATTAATTTAATTAATCACAGTTAATACCCTTTACCTCTCAATATATTTAATGAGTATTAAATTCAAGAGTTCTTTTCACAATTTCAATTAGTATTACTAATGAAACTACAATCCTTTAATTCAATGGTTGTTATTTATTCATTTCCTATCCTTAAAAATATATTTCCTATCAACATTTTTGTTTAAAAAAAAAACTCATAATTGTCTTTATATTCATGCGGTCTCATGCCCTCTAAATTTAATCATAAACATCATAAACATAATTATTTAACTAAACTAAAATACAACATAATATGATATATTTTAATTAATTAAATTAATAATGTGTGTGTATATTTATAGGTATTGGGTGGAGTGGGTCCTATGATCAGGGGCAAGGCTATGCTACTTGAAGACTAAAGGAGCCATGGCCACCCTCAATTTTTTTCTTTTTCTTTTAAAATTTTTTATGATATATATATGTTTTTTTTGGATAAATTTTTTAGTAAAAGTTAAAATTTAGTTAATAAATTAACTTATTAAATTAGAAAAATTTGTTTAAAGAGTTGATTAATATAAAATGATATAAAATAACATATTTAAATACATTTATACTATAAATTCTATTTTTATTTTTTAATAAAATATATAATCTTATATAATTATAACTTTATATTTTTTATAAATATAAAATCTCATTAATTTTTAGTGATAAAATATTTTATTAAAAATAAAAATAAATAGTAAAATAATTAAAATAAATATTAAAAAGAGAATAATAAATAAAATAATTCATTACAATTTTAAGTTATTTATGTTATATATTTAAATTATGAGTATTTATCTTAATTCATTATTTTATATTTGATTTATATATAAATAATAAAATTAAATTTGAGAAAAACTAATTAATTAAAAAAATAAACTTATAATATTCTCCTCTCTTACCTTCAATTTATGGCTTTACCCCTGCCTATGATACTCATTGGTATCTATTCTCATTAAATTTTGTGGGTTATTACTCACACATAAACACTAATATCTAATTCAGGGGTGTTTATTCTATATTGGTGATTAATTTTGTAGAGAACCTATTATATTTGAGTCTAGCTAGTTAACAATTACCATCCCTACTCACATCCATCGTCTTAGGACATTATGAAAAATAAGTTCTTTAATTAATGATGCTTAAACAAATACTACTTCCGTTCTTAATTATTTATTTGTCACATTACAGGAAAAAATATAAATTAAAAAATATAATAAATATAGTAATTTATACTGTATTTATTGTATTTTTTCTAATAAATATACCATTTAACTTTATATCTTAATTATTAATTTTTTCACTTATTATCTCTCTTATAAAGAGTAAAAGTAGAAAAAAATAATTATTACTCTTTTAAGTTTCTAAATGTAATTAACAAATAAATAGAAACAAAAATATTTAAATGAGACAGATAAATAAAAATAAAGATGGTAAACACTACTAATAACTCAAGTATAGCTAGATGGCATGTAAAATAATTGTGGTGGATTAATTGTTACTCAAATTTAAATTATTAGTTAGGAGAATTTTTATAAATTGTAAATACACTAATTGAATTCTAGATCATTTAATCATATAATTTGCATGGGATACTATATCATGAGTTAATTTTCTTTAAAATTTATTTTATTTATTTTTTATAGGAAAGTTTATGAATGGTTTTAGTTTAATAATTATACACAAAAGTATAAAAAGGTTTAACACATATATTCAAATTTCAATAATATTTGACTATATATATAATTAAACATTTATGTAAAATATATTTACGATTAGTGTGAGTAAAGCTGGTAAAATGGACTGGCCCACAAAAGCTCGCAAAAATGTAGGGCCCATGAACCTATTTTAGAAGCCTGAATAACTCACAAACTTTTTAGCTCAGCCTGATAAAACCCGCTACCCGTAAAAACCCGTAAAAGGTCGGGTAGCCCGCAAGAACCGGGCTACTGCAAAATGGTAGGGCTCAGACACCTATTTTAGAAGCCCGAATAACTTCTGATCTTTTTAGCCCAGTTCGATAAAGTCCACTATCTACACTGAGCTAGACTCAGTAGCCCGAATTGATAGCTCTTAATTAAACTTATAATTTTATATCATAACAAATATGTAGTTGGAAGGCTAACTTATTTGCCAATGTTAGGACATCAACATCGCTGATGCTAAAGCCCGGTTCTTAACTTTCTGTCAGAGTGCTTAGCAATCTTGCGCGATGGAGATGATTAGTTTTGGGGATTTAATTTAGCATGAGTGCTTGTATAAGCACTAAGAGCACTACTGCTCAACAATACTTTTTCATTTAAGTAATGGTTGTGTGTGATGTGATTGATTGATAGGTAAGTTGTGGGGTTCACTTAAGAATTTTTTTTAGAGTTGTTGGGATGAAGATAAAAAGTTATTGAGTTGCTTAAAGTAATAAAAATAATATAGTAGTATAAAAAAGTGTAAAATATTATAAAATATTAGTTTAAGAAATTTTTTAGAGGTGCTGAGATAAAGATGACCTTAGATCCCTTTATTCTGAATGCACTCAAAGTTTTAGTTTATCCACATGTACACATATTAAAAGAATGACAAACAACACAAGAAGAGGAGCCTTTTAGAATAAACAGACTCATAGACCCAGATTGAGGTACTATCAAAGAAAACAGCACCATAGCGCTATTTTAAAAAAATTTGAAAATGATTAAATTAAGACCCTGAGTATAGTCTAACACCAAAGGAAATAACAAATCCTAAAAGAGCAATACTTTTATACTTCATCATATAAATACTATAAGAGTCAATATGTTTGCTTAAAATACCGAAAACCAACAAAGTAAGCAAACCTCTACTCTCTCTCTTTTTTTGGATAACTCTCTTCTCCAATCAACCTAAACAAACTCAGAGTAGTACCATAGAAAATACCCAAGGCGCTTTCCCTTTTTTTTTATTTTGTTTTGGTCAAAGTTCCATTGCAAAAAGCAACAAGGGAAACAGAAGGAGGCGCAAAGCACCACAGGCCCAAGGCCCAAGGCGCTTTGCTTTGAAGATTCAATTTCCCCTAACTTCTATTGGACATCGGTAATTGAATTTCTGCAGCCCAACCCAACCCCCTAAAAATGTCCATATGAAATGAACAGCAATGAAGGGGATCCGAATTCCGAAGAGGAGCGGAATTTGTCATTAGAGAATCTAAAGGCTTTGGACAAAGAGTGGAAGGGCATTGCAAATCCCAAAAGGGCCAAAATTGGATAAGGAGAGAAGAAAAATTGGGTTGAATGGATGGGTTTTTTGGAAACAATACGTGATCCAATCCAGTTATCATCATCTGTTTTATTCGTTATTATCATCTGATTAATCATCAAGTAAAAAGAAACTAGAAGACCGCTAGAACAAACAACGGGCACAAATCAGCCGTTTGAATGTAGTTGACTAAATTAAGAAGAATGGTCGATCAAAAAAAAAAAAGAATGGAGTAGATTTCAACCAAAAAAAATGTGAGTGTTTTAACTTTTAGAATTTGAATTTTTAAGTTGTGTGAAAACATTTTAATGTCTATCTTCCAGTTTGATTATGAAACAAAATTTAAACCTCTCCACACAGTTTAACTTTGCGAAATTGTGATTGAAGAAAACATTGTTAATTAATAATTCATTATCAACTAGTAACAAAAGCATGAAGGGTACATAGTAAAGGACATAACATGTCGCACTCCCATAAACCCATATCCCCTACGTAATGTGTGGAGAGATGCAAATACAAAATCAACTAATTGAAAATGTTTTTTAGTCTTTATATAATATACGTAATATATATATAGAGAGAGTGACGAGTTCTGTTGCGTAATATATTTAAGGAAGATTAAACACACTTGCAGCAAGAGAAAAAATTGAAAATAAATTTAAACTTGAATAAAAGTATGTCTCATGCAATTTTAAAAATATTAGTACCGTTTAAAAAAAATAAGAAATAAATGTTTTTATTGATGAATGCATCAAAATCTTTTATCGCTATAGGGTATGCTAGAATTTATCTAAAAAAATTTAAAATTTGAAGTAGATTATATGGCAGACTCAATGACTCACAGTTCACGGTACGCTTTAAAATTTTATCCTCTCATCAGGGCAGGATATTCAATAAAACAATTAAGGCCACTGCCTAGAGCCCCCAAATTTATAAGGCCCCACAATTTTTTTTAATAGTAGTATTATTAATATAAATTATTTTTTAAAAAATTAATGATATTTGAGATAGGGCTCAATATTTTATAAGACACATATCTCATATTTTTTATATCTTTTTTTTTCTTATCATTTAAACTACTTAAAAGTCCACATCCATTCATTAGTTTTTGCAAATGAAAAGTCACTCAACACTTAACAGTGAGTTTCCTTGTACCAATAGTATTGTTGAGCCTATATAAGATCTATTGGCTACTTGTACGGTTACCACATTAATGCAATTTACTTTTCTTTGACAAAAGATTTTGAGTTTTGAGGACCATTCTGATATTGATAGTCTTGATTTGTTTTCAAAATTAAAGTTATTGAAAGAAATTCTAACAAATGAAATTAACACACCATTAAAAATATTGAACTATATAAAAAGATTAGGTTCTTTTAATTTTCAAATACATATATTGCTTATAGAATATTATAAACATTACTTGTAACTGTCGCGACCGCTGAAAGAAGTTTTTCAAAGTAAAATTGATTAAATCATATTTAAGATCAACTATGCTACAAGATAGATTGAATGAGTTGGCTATATTATCTATTAAGAGTGTGTTTGGTAAGCCATTTCAGCTAGTTGAAAGCTGAAATTAGTAGCTGAAACCATTTCAATTGTGTTTGGTAAGGTAGCTTTTTTGGGTAGCTACTAGCTTTTTCTGAAAAGGTACCTGAGGTAGCTTTTTTAAAAAAGCTCCAACTACTAGCTAAAAATTAATTATATGTTTATCCCTCAACCACCCCCACTTATCATTATTTAATAATTAATGATGTCCTTATATGTCATTTTACCATTTTCAACTAGTTTTACCAAACACATTCAATCAAATCAACTAGTTTTCAGCTTTCAGCTAGCTTTAAGCTTTCAGCTAACTTTTCAATTTTCAGCTAACTTTAAGCTTTCAGCTAGTTTTACCAAACACACTCTGAGAGTGAGATGTTAGAATTACTTGATTATAAAACTTTAATAAACAATTTTGCAACTCAAAAAGTCAAAAAAAAATATCATAAAAATTATTAGTCTATATTAATATGGGCCCCTCTCTTAATTTTTACGTAAGGCCCCGAAATTCCTAGATACGACCTTGCCTCACATCTTTTAACATTTTAAAAGATTAAGATAATATTCATTACTATTTCGACAATCTAATTGTCTAAAAAGTTAAACGACTAAAAGTGGACATACTTTTGGAAAAAAATGGATATAAGTTAGATTGGTTCACAATAATGTGAATCATCTTTACATGATTATACTTAATTTTATTGAGGTCTATTATTTTCTTTTATGATTTAATTACTTTATTATCTCATGTTTTTTATTAATTAATTTCTCACTCATCTCAACTAAATCTCAACTAATACAGATATTTTTATCAAAAAATAATTAATATAAGAGATAATTTAAAAAAATTCTTACAAAATGGTTTTGATTACCTCAACCTGATAGCTGGCATTAATTATTTAACAGTGATGGAGTCTATAATAATATCTTGTATTAATTATTTTATTAATTAATTAGATCTTATGATGTTGATATAACCGGAAGCATTAATATTCTCAGATTTCAATTATTCCTATTTAGTGGGCTTTCAACCCCTTAAAAAATGGGGGGAAACACATCAAAATCATAGATATGCGTTACCTTTAGTGGTGTCAATATGTGTTTAGATCAGGGAATCAACTCTATCTAATCCGGTTCACCGGTAAATTGAAATGATAATAATTAGATTTACATTTTCACGGATAAGTGAATTCGAGTCGGGTTGACTCACTTATTTTATTTTATTTTTTGATTTCGTGATTTTTAAACTTACTTTTTATATTATTAAAGAATATGAATGCAAGAAATGAAAACCTTTTACTAAAAAAATAAAGTATTCGTTGTGCTTTTTTGTTTTGAATGTAATAAATACTTTTCAAAATTTGTATTTTAAATGTTATTATAATATTCCATCCTAAGATTTGATGTTATCAAAATCAATAACTAAATAAGGATGTAATTAAATTATTAAACATGAAATATCAAATATAAAAAGCTACTAAAATTTCATTAATTACTATTCCAACAAATATTCATTTACTTTTACTTAAATAAGAATGGGATTTATGGGAATTGTTCAGATGTAATATATTAAATAAATATAAGATATATAAGGAAATTAAAAAATAACAATACAAATTAATAATATATTTAATTTGTGGGTCGTTAATTTAAGGGACACTTAAGGAAATGTATAATGAGTGATATTTATGCTTTTAATATAATAATTAATTTTTATTAAGTACCTTTTTACTGTGTTCTTAATTAATAAACGTTCCAAATATGTTATTGACCATTCTATAAAATTTTAGAATATATCTTTAAACTTTAAGAGTGAGAAGATCCCAGACCATGAAAAAAAATATAGAATATTGATTCAATAATTAAATAAATAGATATGACAGAGCAACTTTTTTTTGTTAACATATATATCTCACCCCTCCTTTTTATCCCTTGATAGTGCACCTTATGTCATTGGATATGTACCGAAGAATTTTCAAAAATACAAATTATAATTTATAGAATAATATGTTATTATTTATATAATTAATCCCTCTAAATAATACAAATTATATGAAAACTAATTAGAGAACCTAGTCCCAAAAAACAGTGGACTTTCGTGTTACAGCAAGAGGAGGGACATCGTTTGTTTGGTGGCTTGAGGTTGGTTCTACAATTCTTTAGAAGCATATACGTCAAAGCGAAGGGTAGAGGCTATTCAGCAAAAGCGCTTTCAAATTAGTTCAAGTCTTCGCTTAACACTGCAGTTTGAGGCCATGGAGATATTTGATTGCAATTACGCACGAAGAAACAGAGGTGTGTTCCTATTACCAGTTACTCTGCTTGTCACCGTGGGGCTCCTTTCGGTGATCAAAAACTTCAATCAATTTTCCAAGTTATATACTTTCAGATGTGAAACCACATCAGAAGAAACACAGAGTTGCAACATATTTTCTGGAAAATGGATTCCTTATTCTGAACAACCTTACTACAATAATGAAACCTGCCCTTTCATAATACCACAGCTAAATTGCTTCGCATCTGGGAGACCAGACTCAGGGTTCCTCAAATATAGGTGGAAACCTCATGATTGTGAACTTCCACTATTTGATGCAACTCAGTTCATGAAGCTTGTCCAAGGGAAATCACTGGCCTTTGTTGGGGACTCAATGGGGAGAAATCAGATGCAGTCCTTGTTGTGTCTCATAAATAATGTAAGTAATTGATCAATAATATCTATCTACATTTAACCTGATCAAACAGAGCAAGATATAGTCTCACACTTTACAGGTAGCAGGTTTTGAGTCCCAGTACTCATCTGTTTGGGTGAGGTAAATGTATGTACTCCTGGAGTGTTTTTTGAGCCAGAGGTTTTTCCTGGTTTGGACTGAGACATCATCCTGTCATTCTAAATTTATTGTCATTAAAAAATATATATCTACATTTTTAGTTTATAATATAATCAAATTTACAACTTTTATTATTAGATGTGATAATTTCTTCATTACTCTGTTATATCAGGTTGCTCATCTTGAAGATATTACGGGTAGATATACTTCAAAGGATGATGACTATTTCAAATGGTGGTTCAGTGCTGATTACAACTTTACTATTGCGGCACTATGGTCTCCCTATCTAGTCAAATCCATTGATGCTGATCCCAATGGTTTTTCTTTCAGTAGTGTCATGAACCTTTATTTAGATGAGGCAGATGAAGCATGGGCCAGAAGAATTCAAAATTTTGACTATGTGATTGTCTCAGCAGGGCAGTGGTTCTACCGACCATTGAAATTCTACGAAAATGGTCAAGTTGTTGGATGTCAAAAATGCCATGACATGTCAGAGCTTAACTTCTATGGGTATAAGAAGGCATTCCGAACAGCTTTCAGAACTATCATCAATCTGAAAGGGTTCCAAGGGTTGACGTTTTTGGTCACTCAGTCTCCAAAACACTTTGAGAATGGGGACTATGATAATGGTGGGGCTTGTGACAGAACAAAGCCCTTTACATTGGAAGAAAGACAAGTGTACCAACATGGGGATCTTTTACAGGCATTATATCGAATACAAATTGAGGAATTCAAGACAGCAAAAAAGGAAGCGACAAAAAATGGTTTGCACTTTGGTTTGATAGATATAACTGATGCTATGGCAATGAGGCCTGATGCGCACCCCAATAGGTATGGGCGTATGGTTAATAAAAATGTGAGGGTCAACGATTGTGCTCACTGGTGTGTGCCAGGTCCTGTTGATACATGGAATGAGTTTTTGCTCTCTGTGATGATGAAACTAGCTAGGGAGGTATGAAGTTTGACAGTAACACAACATGATTTGGAGAATAAAGTGTGAGCTTACAATTGATGGTAAAATGTATTCGAAGTGGTTATGGTTTTCCACTTCTTGCTGTTAAAATATGAATTTAAAAAACAAAATATATTTAGCTAAAATTGTTTTTAACCCAATTTTAAAATGATCATTTCTTAGTTTTCATATAGCCAAATATTTGTGGTTATGATTTTTAAAACATCATGTATCCCCTACCCTTCATAGCCACTATTGCTCACTCGCCACCACCATCACTCTACTTAGCAAGAGCATAAATTAAGCATGATATGTTTCAAGGCTTACCTCAAGTAAAGCTTTAGTCAATGCATGTCATGATATCTGAAAATAGTTTGAGGATTCTTTCTTTCACGTGCCTTAAAAAATTCTCTAAACAACCACTTAAAGGATTTTGCAGCCTATCATCATGAAGAATTGTAAACTTTAAAAACTATCATCTCTAAAGTGATTAAATCTTACAAACACATCTAAAAGCTCGCACGCATTATTGGTGCTTTATGTAGTGTTAAGGGTAGCTATGTAACCAAAGTATTCAAAATCAAGTATCGTTTTTGCATCACCTAGCTAATTGATAAAATCATAAGTTCTTGTTTGGAAAAAATATGTTTTTCGTCCTTGTAGTTTCGGTCAATTTGGGTTTTCGTTTCTATATTTTAAATACTTGGTTTTTTGTTTCTGTACTTTCTAAACCCCTAAACATTAGTCCATGTCGTTAGTTTAGATACACGTGGCATGCTAGGTAATTGACACGTCACAGGTTTAACGGTCCAAACTAACGGCAGGGACTAATGTTTAGGGGTTTAAAAAGTATAAGGACGAAAAGCATATTTTTCCTTTTTTTTTTTCCGGTATGCAGCAGGGGCAAAAAAAAGCCCAGGGACAAGTTCTATATTGATTCTTATTGAAAGTGATGCAATATTGCTTGTCACTCTACATGCAATGTTTCTCATCTTTTGTTATGAAGATAATTCTTTTGATATAGACGTGTGTAACCAAGGTTTTCTCCTTACCAACTTGTATATTCATTAGTTTAATGAAGTTTAATGTACAAATTCTTAAACAAATTAATCTCACAAGCTTGAATTGGAGACAAATTTCACTAAGATATATATAAGCATCTGAGTTATTTTGGAAAAAGATGGTTATATGCTTATCAACAAAATCATATATCTTTCTTACTCTCCTGAATGCATTTAAGACCCGATTTTATATATAGGACAATTAGTTATTGTTAGTCGAGGATTAATAGTTAAATAATATCTTTTATCATGCTAGCCAGTACCCTCTCTTTGTTATATACAGATTTAATTGCCTTAATTCTTCCATCTTTGTTTTTTTATAATATTATTTTCAAGTATTAAACTCGATTTTCCCATCATACTTAATTAGTAAAAAACTCCCATACCCTCTTCTAAGGTATTTAATATCTTGCATATTCCAAGCTACCCATGTATAGTGCATTTGGTGCAACAATTGAATAATTTGGCATCCTAAAATGGGGGAAAATTGAACGTAAAAATCTAATAAAAAACATCAACTTCAATTTTGTTTAGTTTCTAAAACACATCATAATCAAAAGGCATAAAGCTATAGAAGTGTAAGTGTAACATAGTGCTGGCCTACATATTAGCATTTTAATATTGTTTTAACCATGGAAAATATATCTAACCCCGAATTTCATATATTAAGGATATATAGTACAATACAACAAAAAAAATTAATGTTAAACCCCACTCATAACATATAATCCATACTTACAAGTTGCTTAGTTTTTATTGAAATGAAACTCCAAAATGAATCTTTCTTTTCTTCTTAAATCACGACCTCGAATTTCTCTATCAAAATCAAGACAAAAAATAACGATATAATTCAAACTAAGTATAATAAAATAAAATAAGAACCTTACAATCTTGTTAATTAGTATGGCAATCCTCTTAAGGACATTAAAGTGATTAATTGTAATTTAGATGATAGGAGATAGAGAAAATAAAATTAGTATAACAATTTTATAAGTGAATATTTATCTATACAATTTTATGCGGTATGATTATTTTATCAATAAAATTATATTTATACATATAAATTTGATTTGGATTGAATTTGATGAATTTTAAAATGAAATTAAAATAATAATATAATAAAAAGTAATTAATTTTTTTTATTTTTAAAATTTAAATTTATTCAATTTAACTTTCACTAATTATATTATTTGTCCAACTAAATAAAACCCGATCGCTTTAACTAGGTTGAGGTTAGAGCCGACAAAATGAGCTAATCCAACTAAGTCGACCCACAAAAGCTTATAATAGTATAGGACTTAGGTCTTTATTTAAGATGCACGAATAATTCTTAAACTTTCTAGCTAGACTTGAAAAGTCGACTTATAAAAAAAGGTCAGGTAGCTCGCAAAAATCTGTAAAAAAAAACTAGGCTACTTGCAATAAAATTCGCAAAAATGTAAGGTTGGAGCATTTATTTTAGAGGTCCAAATAATTTTCAGACTTCTTAGCTTAACTCGTAAAAACCCGCTACCTGTATCGAGTTGAGCTGGATTGCTTGAATTGTCAGCTTTTATTTCAAATCAAGGGTTTTTCTTATTATAGAGGATTGATATACACACCTAAATCTCTACATTCTTAATGGAGAATATTTTTCATTCTTTCTATAGTATATATATTTCTCTCGCTATAATTTTGATACCTACTTTTTATGATTAAATTTTTATTTTTAAGTTTTTAAAATTAAAATAAAAAATATTGACCATACATTAAAACAATTACTAAGAGAAAAATAGATATTATAGGAGTACCAAAACATTCTCACGTTAGGGCAAGGGCCACGATGCTATTATAGTTGACAATTTGGGTTACCAGACCCGACCCGACCCAACACATGTCTTTTTGCAGACTTGGTTAAAAAACTCAAGAGTAATTCGAGGTTTTAAAATAAAGACTCAAGTCATACATTTTTATAGATAATCTGGTCTTTTGTGGGTTTTTATGAGTTTTTACGGGTAACAAACTTTATTAGATTAGGTTAAAAAAATCAAAGAGTTATTTGAGCTTATAAAATAAAGACTTCAACAGTACAATTTGCAAATTTTTGTGAGTCATCCCGATCGGACTAGCTCATTTTGTAAACTCCAATATATTTGGTAGAGAAGAATTTAAGTAGAAATAGAGTGAAAATTGTTATTTTTCTTGTTTGGTAGGAGAAAAATTGTGAAGAGGCATAAAGAAATAAAAAAAGTGGTGCATCTCACATATTTTCACTATTATCTCTCATTTATTTCATTTTCATTTTATTAATATCAAATAACCTCAATTTATTTTAATTTTTTTATTTCTTTCATATCTGTTTTTCTCCGGCATATTTCTTTCATAGGAGTTTTTAGTAACGGCATTAGTGATATTGACGTAGTGTGGTTTTTTGGGTTTTAGTAAACGGCATTATTGGACAGGGACGTAAAATGCGTTTTTTTTTTGTCAAGGACGTAAAATGCATTGAATAGTGTGCAAAGCATCCTATATAATCCTCTCAAATATTGAACGGTGTATATGAAATGGGCCGGTCACTAGGTTCTGCACTTGTTTTTGGTAAGATCTGCAATTTAATCAAATTTTTTAAAAATAAATATATGGAGCGTGTTATTCAGTTATGTAAGGATTTTAAGTACTTTTTATAGAAATGTGCCGGAATAGAATTTTTCATTCACTTTTGATATATTATAAATTTTACATTATTAAATAAAATATATATATTTTTAAAATATACTAAAATAGAAATGTGGCAATTATATCTTAATGGACCTTGATGGATCAAGGTCCACGAGCCAAATCTCAAGGGTAATTCATCACATTGAAGCCGGATACGAAGAGTATACCGGTCACAGACTCAATCACTTATCTGAAAACTACTTTGACACAGACAAACATCTTAACTTCACAGTTTATTATCTTACGAATGCGAAGAACATATCGGCTTAGCAAATCCAATATTTAGACAACTTTACAAGCGTTTTAGAACGTTAAAAGCGCAACACAATTCGAAGCGTTACAAGCGTACGAGTACGTTAAAAGCGTCGGGGGCGTCATCCCGGACGCCGAGGGAGTCACCTGCAACTTCTCCAAATCCGCCTTCAATTGAGTGATCTCAGCTTCAAGGGCTTTGTTCTTGTCCTTGACCGTCTTATAAAAAACCTTATACTTGGCCTTGTCCTTTTTCTCGACGTCAAGTGCCTCTCGAGCAGTCTTCACATCCCACAAGGCCTTGTCTCGCTCCGTGGTGCGCGCCTTCAGAGCCGCATTAGCCAGTCATAAGCCGACATCACATCCAATCGTAAATACCTCAGAAAAGAGGCATGCTGAAGACTCTGGCGCTCCACATCATAGAGATGCTCAGCCACTGGGACATGATCATGAACAGACTTCAAGAAAGGGTTATACAAGACATGATCCATTTCAGGCATGTCAAACTCGCATGGTGAACAGGACCAGCATCGTCATTCAACACGGGCAGAGTTCCCGACCCGCCAACACCAGCATCACAGGTGAAATCAATGTCGACATTCAGTTCCCCCTGCTGGTTGTTGTTAACATTTTGCAAGGCCCTCAGTTGTCTCGAAGCAGCGTTGGCCATCGATGCTACAGAACCAACAAAGGAGTGGCCGAAGTCATCTCGATCCATCTCGTCTATCGCGGCTGACTCCCATGTGAGTTATAAACCTCAAAGTCGTCCCAAACGAGTAAAGTCGTCCCGGATATAACATTGAAAAATACTTGAGCTGAAAGTCAACTAGAGCTGGGGGGCTTCTGTTACTGTCTAAACCTAAGGCCCAATAGCCAAAATGGCCCATGCGCAATATAATTATCATATCCATAAATATATGATATATAATTATAATATCCATGCGCAATATAATTATCATATCAATAAATATATGATATATAATTATCATATCCATAATTATGGTATATAATTATCATATCCATAATTATGGTATCCTTACATATATGATATATAATTATAATATCCATAATCATATGACGATATCTGCTAAACTTACTCCTTTTACATCTGCGTCCACTTACCATATTTATACAGGGAAAACCCCTATAAATAGAGAACATTTCCAGATCATAAGGTACGCAACCTCACTCAGTCAATCCCTTTGACTTTGACTGTTTTACATATCTGACCTGGGCGTCGGAGTCCCTTTGCAGGTACACCACTGGGTTCAAGTTCGTCCCTGCAGACTCAGACTCAGGTTCGAGTTCTATCCTAGAACATAAACAAATATACATTTTTTTTGTATTTTTTTTCTTTTTCTAGTTATGACCTAGTTACAATGCTGTCAACTTCTCGTTAGCTGAACATATTATCAAAGTTCACTAAATTTGAGAGTGACAGCATGCAGAGAACCTAATCAAATACAATCAAGAACCAAAGACAAAATTACTATAAAGTCCTTGATATTCTCCACCTAACATGTGAGAAATATTAATTGGTGCGTTTAATTCAGTTTTAGTTTTTAATTTTTAAAGTTATTTATAAAATAATTTTTAAGATATATTTTCTATCAATAAAACGAGTTATTTACAATATTTCCTCACAAAACAATAAAATTTTAAAATATTTTTTTGGAAACATCTTATAATAGTTTTAAATTTTTTGTTTTTTTTAAAAAACAACCACACTTCTACAAATTATTTTTAAAAACTGTGTATTAAACAATTTTTTCAGTTTTATATTTTTTAAGACAAAAAATAATTTTTAAAAATGGTAAACAATCATACCTTTATATTACTACTATTATTTTTCTCTCTCCCAATAATAATTACTAATTAGGCTAATGTTGTAGCTCACGGTGTCTAAGATTGTGTTTGACTTGCCATTTCAACTAGCTGAAAGTTGAAAATAGTAGCTGAAATCATTTCAGCAGTGTTTGGGAAGGTAGCTTTTTGGTAGTTTTTTTTGTAGCTACAAGTTTAACCCTCGACCACCTCCACTTATCATTATTTAATAATTAATGTTGTCCTTAAATGTCATTTTACCATTTTCAACTAGTTTTACCAAACACATTCAATAGCTTTGCAGCTTTCATCTAGCTTTAAGTTTTCAGCGAGTTTTTCAACTTTCAGCTAGTTTTACCAAACATACTCTAAGCACTATAGACTTCGGACTTATAAAAGAGGGCTACCTGCCATTTACAAAAAAAAAGGTTGTCTTGTAAATACCAAAGTTATTGCTATTCAATGCAGTATTTATTAAAGAATTAAAAAGTAAAAATATTTAATAAAAAGAAAATAATAATATGTTAAATTTTTTAAACGTTTTATTTTTATTTGAAAATTTTAAATTCTTATCTTTTATTTACAAAGTCTTGTAAATAAAAAATACTTGTCACAAATGTCACATAATAAAATGAGGATGGTTCAAATTACACCGGTGTAAGTTACACCAAGTATTACATCGCTAATAACTACAAATCGAATATGTTTTTTAGTAATCCAACCGTTGAATTATGTTTGTTCATCATCATGATTATATGTGTCAAATTTTGTAAAATTTTGACACTAATAACTTAATAATCGAATAGTTGAATTTTTCATATATTTCAAATGTATATATCACTTACATATTTTTTATCGTATGAAAAAGTTGTGTCAAAATAATAAAAGTCTTTTAATGGACCGAGTATTTTCCTCCGTTTTTAAATTTTGAAAAAGCTAGTAGTACTTAGTACTATTTGTCTTATTAATATGGAAAAGACCAATTTTATATGTCCCATTTAATAAACTTCAGTTGCAGCATCGAAGTTTGCGGATGACTAGTTTGAGGAAAGGAAACGTATCAGTTGGAGTATTCAGCAGAGTGAGGCACAGCTGCCCCTTTTTGTTTTTGTTTAAGTTTGAGGGCTTTTGAGGTTAATGGAGCTTTTCAAATGCAAGTATGCATCAACAACAACCATCCCCAAAGGCCTTTTCCTCTTACCAGTCACTGTGCTTCTCATTGTCCTACTCCTCCCTCTTATCAGAAACTTGAATCAGTCCTCTTCTAAGTTATATGCGAGCATTTTGGGAACCACCGAAGAAACAACAACGAGATGCAACTTATTTTCCGGAAAATGGGTTCCTTATCCCAAAGGACCTTCCTACAGTAACGAAACCTGCCCTTTCATAACGGACAGACAGAACTGCTTGATGCATGGGAGACCTGACAGAGAGTTCCTTAAATGGAGATGGAAACCTGATGAGTGTGACCTTCCGCTTTTTGATGCAACTCAGTTCATGAAGCTTGTTCGGGGAAAGTCAATGGCCTTTGTTGGAGACTCAATTGGGAGAAATCAGATGGAATCATTGCTGTGCCTCTTAAATAGTGTAAGTTATTCATCAATAATCCCTAGCTATTTGCTTTAATTTCAAGCGTTTCTCTACCTTAACTCCATCCCCAAATCTCTGTTAGGTTTGAAACATTCTGTTCTCTAACTTAACCATGGTTATTCAATTAAAAAATATAATAAAATCTCTTTTCACTCAGTAATGACTTGTGTTTTTTAATTTCCAATTGTATAATAGAATGTTAATATTTTAATAAAAAGAAGAAAAAAAACAAGAGGAAGATTCAGATTTGTAAGTTGAAAAGTAGTGGCCAAAGTGACCAAAATAATTGACTTTTGTGCACTAACTCACACGATGAATAATAGAAGAATCTAGGTCCCACTTCCACACTAACTCTATTTATTTAGTTAATTAATGGAATGCAGATGATCTGATCCCTTAAAAATTTTATTTATAATATTATGTAATAAAATGAAAATTTAATTTAGTTAATAAATTATGAACCATTAGATCAAGAGCTGCACACGAAACGGTGCAGTTGTTTAAAAAGTCCAGACGATCCGTGTCCTTTGGATCCGAAACCCATCACCGTTCTCTTTAATGCATGGCCTGTCAACAACTGCTACTGCTTCATTACAAGCCCAGCTGCCAGATTTGGTCCAAACTCACATTTAGCGTTTTATTTTAGAATACTTGTTAATTTTAGGATACAACTTCTAAGTTTGGGTATACATACATTATAAAAAGTAAATTTAAATTAATAAAATATTATATTTAATTTTTAATATTAAATTTATATTATTTATAGGAAAGGTCTACCGTAAACCCATAAACCCAAAATATATAGAGGTCCATCCTAAAATTCCCCCTCTTTTTAATAGTAATATTTAGGATTTTTTATAAAGATTAAAAAACAACTTAATAAATAAAATATTTTTACTATATAATCTTTATTACTTTTTAGAATATTTTATGATGCCATCGTTACTGAATTTATTCATTTTCCCAATTTCTGTGAGTGCACTATTAATGCTAAGGACAGAATTCACAAAAAAATAATAATACCACTACTTCATTTGTAAATTAACACATTATGTTTATATGAAACACTGTGTAATCTTGAGCTCTCTACATCTTTAGATGCTATTTCTCTGATTTTGTAAGATGAATTGTACTTGACCCTGAACTCTGTTCTGGCACCTTATTCTTATATTGTCTTGATCGCATCACTCTAAAAGTTTAGACCTTTGAACTTGGCAATTGTTGATCCCCTTAATTTTTACAGAACATTTTTTATTTTTTGGTCAACAATTTCTGTAGAACATTGACTGCATCTTTCTTCAGCTTTTGATAACCATGTTTCTCCGTTTGCATCTGTCTCAAATCTGTGGATATTGCATCAATGGTCTCGGTGTTCTGGTTCACATATATAATCCTTTCAAATCTCTAGGCCAAAATATATTGAGCTTGATATAGTTTAGACATTAATGTCTCTTCTCCTTGACAGCCTCATTTTGTTTCTTGAAATATGTATGATAACGATACTATGCTCGCTGTCACATGTTATAACTAATTTGTAACGTTGAACTTATACTAACCATTAAGATATCTGCCATTGTAATTTGATAAAATCTCTATTCACATTACTGACAGTAGTACTCAAGCAGTCCTAATTGCTTCTTCAAATTGTTCCAAACCATCCCCTATTAATCCTTATATCAAACGCAGGAGATGGAAGGCTAAGTGTGTGTTTGGTTTACTATAAAACCACGTTTTAAAGTGCAGCGTATCCCCGGATCAACATTTGAAACGTGATTTTACAGTAAACTAAACACACATTAAGACTGTTTAGGACACCTCACACAAATGACACCACCCTCACTTTTGCAGGCTAGCCTACTCCCACTTCATGCCCCACCTGTCTCACCTTGTGGGCTGGCCACTAATACTTCAATAAAAGCACATATATACCTTAGCCCTATATGTATTGGGATTAGGAGTAGGTGTGATGAGAGAAGAGGTTAATTGAGTATAATGTAGCCTATGTAGGATGTGAGTAGAAGTTTCATAGATCAATTGAAAACAATATTAAGTGAAAGGACTGTTAAACTGAGGTTTTGGAATGAGATATCCAATATCATGAACTAGTTAGACTTCAATTTAAAATTTAAATGATAATTTTTTTAGAAGTGGTTTCACATTGTTTGTCTACCTTTATTACAATAAGTCATTTACTCATGTTTTACTTGGTAAAATTGTTACAGATTCAGATATTTCAAGTTATCCACTCAAGATAGTGGAAGGCTTTATTTTTTATGGAGAAAAACTAATACATTATAATATAAGGCACAGGGTCCCCCTAATAAATAAATCAGAAGGACTTTTAAAAGATTTTTGTGCTCTGTTCTGTGCTGTAAAATAAAAAAGGAGCATGTCCCAATTAATTGAATATGGTTGTAGGTAATCTCGATGGAGCTCTTGTATTTAATAATGGATATATGATGTTTAAAATAACCTTATAGAACCAGTTACTATAAAATAGTTAACAGATTTTTTAGTAACAGGTTATTTAATCATGGAGTGAGCTGGCAACTTAGTTCCTAAAGTTACATTCACTTATGTGGTTTAGGTGTACGATTTATTTTAAAATTTATTAATGTTATCAATACACACATTTATGGATTAATTTGTGAACAGAGTATACTAATTTAAATTATTATTCATGCTGCCAATATATATCTACTTACATTAAGTGTTTTTGCGCAATGTATGATGATGATTCTAGAAATTTAATTTCTGCATACTCTTTCAGGTTGCTCATCCTGAGGACATTACAGGCAGATATACATCAAAGACAGACATATATTTCAAATGGTGGTTCTATGCTGATTATAATTTTACTCTTACAATATTGTGGTCCCCTTTTCTAGTCAAATCCACTAAAACTTACCTCAATGATAGTTCATTCTACAACGCTGAGAAACTTTATCTAGATGAGGCAGATAAAGCTTGGGCTAGTCAAATTGAAAAATTCGACTACGTGATTTTCTCAGGAGGACAATGGTTCTTCCGACCCTTGACATTCTACGAGAATGGCCAAGTTGTTGGGTGTCAAAAATGCCAAAATAATACAGAGCTTGACTTCTATGGATACAGGAAAGCATTCCGAACAGCTTTCAGAACTATTAGAAATATGAAAGGGTTCAAGGGGTTGGCATTTGTGGTGACACATTCTCCAAACCATTTTGAGAATGGGGCGTGGAATGAAGGAGGGGGTTGTAATAGAACACGGCCCATTACCAAGGAAGAGAAAATGCAGGTGCATCCATATGGTTTGGAGACATTACATCAGATTCAAATGGAGGAATTTAAGGCATCGGAAGAGGAAGCGAAAGATAAGAAGAGTCTGAATTTTCGTATGATCGATATAACGGACGCAATGCTGATGAGGCCTGATGGACACCCTGATAGATATGGGCATGCGTTGGATAAAAATGTGACTGTCAATGACTGCGTTCACTGGTGCATGCCTGGCCCTGTTGATGCATGGAATGAGATTTTGCTCTATATGATGAAAGTGGATAGGGGATAAATGTTGAGTTTAATTTGAAACGATTTCAGGCATGTGAAGTGGTGGATTAATTTTAGAGGAAAGAATAAAAATTATAGTCAAAATTAATTATTAAAACTGATTATAAGCATGAGCATGAGTATGTATAATTGTTCTCAGCAAGAAATTCCGGGCTAACCTCTGAGGCAGTTAACTCGGACTTCCTACTCAAATTGTAAACCTGTCTTTGCCCATGGCCCCCTGTTCCTTTTATAGACTACTTTCGTAACTGCTAATGCCCACTACGGTAGTCTGCCTCCCCCAGTTCTCTTCGCCCACTACTCCTCATTTCCCGAGGTGCTACTTGGGGGGCAAGGCATAGTTATGGGCCGATAACTGGACTAAGTGCCCGACCCAATATCCGGGATAGTACAATAATAAATTATAAAGTTTAAAATTTTCCATTTTGTTGCTACGTCTTTGGTAGCGGCCATGGCAGTAGTGTGGCCGCCCTTCAGCCGCATAGCTGTCACGTCTCCCTCTCCCTCTGTCACCTCCCGGGCCACCTTCTGACCTAAGACCCTGCCTTCCCTTTGTGTCTGTCTCTTTGGTTGTTCTGCATTTTTTTTTATTTTGATGGGGAACCCCATTAACATAGTTGTGACTGTTGTAGTTTTTCTGTTAATTCAATTTTTAGAAGTTTAGTTTCAGTTAGTTAGTTAGTTGGAACAAGTTGTGCATTAGCTGTCAATAATACTATGTGTATAAATACCTTTCTTAATCAATGAAACTAGCTATCTCAGCTTTTTCAAGAAACTATTTTCTTTTCTCCCCAACAAAATTGGTATCTAGAGCTTTACGATCCAGAACCTGTGAGAAGCTCAGTGCACTACAGGTGGTGTGAGGTAGGATAACCATGACAGGATCGAACGGAAATTTCCCAGCGAACTTGCCGATTCTCGACAGCAACAACTATGAGAAGTGGTGCATCCAAATGAGAGTGATATTTGGGTACCAGGAAGTGATGGATATTGTGCAATCTGGGTATTGAGACCTGGAAGACAATCCCACAGATGCACAAAAGTCAGCGTTTCGAGAGGCAAAGAAAAAGGATTGCAAGGCAATGTTTTTGATTCATCAATGTGTAGATGCTGCTAATTTTGAAAAAATTGCAGGAGCAAGAATTGCGAAAGAGGCATGGGAGATTCTTGAGAAAAGTTTCAAAGGGGCAGATAAGTTTCTAAAGATTCGTCTTCAAACCTTGAGGAGGCAATTTGAGCTAATGCAGATGGAGGCGCAAGAAAGTGTGGCTAGCTATTTCAATAGGGTATTGACCCTCACAAATTTGATGAAGTCCAACGGCGATAAGGTCACAGAGGTGGCGGTGGTCGAAAAGATTCTAAGGACCCTAACTCCAAGGTTCGATTATGTTGCAGTGGCCATTGAGGAGTCTAAAGATTTGGAGGTAATGAAAATAGAGGAGCTACAAGGATCTCTTGAGGCACATGAGCAGAGGATGAATGAAAGAAATCCTGAACGAGTGATTCAGCAAGCTCTCCAAGCTTCGTCCAACAAATATGGTGGAAAAGATTACAACAAGAATAAGAAAAGGAAAGTGGAAGGGTAATAAGGAGAAAGGAATTTCACAGCAAGATTTTGGTCGAAATAAAGGGTCTTATGATCAGAAATTTGGTGACAGCTCAGAAGGAAAGTCGAGTAGCAGGAACAAGAAAGGCAAAGAAAAGATTGACAAGAGTCGCATCAAGTGTTATGCATGTAAAAAATATGGCCATTTTGCTAAGGAGTGTCGGATGAATGGATACACAAATAAAAGAAACAGTGAGGAAGCAAATACAACACAAGAAGATGACTCAGATTCTGATCAGGTGTTGCTGATGGCTACCACTAACTCAGACAACAGGAATTGTGGTTCTTGGTATCTAGACACAAGATGCTCAAATCTTATGACAGGTCACAAGAATTGGTTTGCTGAATTAGATGAAAATGTCAAGTGCAAGGTCAGATTTGCTGATAACAACTTTGTTCAATCTGAAGGAAAGGGAAAAGTTTTGATTCGAAGGAAGGATGGTAATCCTACATGTATTTTTTATGTCTTGTATGTGCCAAATATGAAAATTAATCTGTTAAGCATGGGGCAGCTACTGGAGAAGGGGTTTTCTATGAGTCTACAGTCTAACATGATGAATGTGTTTGATCAGAAAAGGAGATTAATCCTAAATGTTCCCTTGGAAAATAATAGAACCTTTAAGGTTGACATTCAAGCAGCTGAACTTATGTGTTTAGTTACCGATGTTGGTGATGAGAATTGGTTATGGCATCTCAGATTTGGTCACTTGAATTTCAAAAGCTTGTGTTTGCTGAAAGAAAAGAAAATGGGGCAAGGTTTGCCTATTATTGAACCCCCAAAATAGCTGTGTGAAGGATGTTTGAAGGGAAAATAACCCAGAAAGTCATTTCAGTCATATGTAGCTACTAGAGCTGTTGATCCACTTGAAGTGGTGTATTCAGATGTGTGTGGACCTTTTGAGGTCACATCCTTCGGAGGCAACAGGTACTTTGTGACCTTCATAGATGACTATACTTAATAAAGAGAAAGGCAGATGTTTTTGAAATCTTCAAGGGATTCAAAACTGTAGTTGAGAAGCAAAGTGGCAAGATGCTGAAGGTATTGAGGACTGATGGAGGTGGCGAGTATGTGTCCAGAGAATTTGAGAATTTTTTTACTATTGAAGGGATTTTTCATGAGGTAATTGCCCCCTATACACCTCAACGTAATGGAACTGCTGAGAGAAGAAATCGAACTATTTTAGACATGGCTAGAAGCATGATCAAGAGCAAGAGCCTGCCTCATCAGCTTTGGGGAGAAGCTGTCTCTACAGAAACTTATATTCTGAACATGTGTCCAACCAAGAGGCTAAATGGCATCACACCTGAGGAGGTCTGGTCAGGTAAGAAGCCTAATGTACATCACTTACGAATTTTTGGATCTTTATGTTATAAACATGTGCCTGATGTAAAGAGACAAAAGCTGGGGGATAAAAGTGAGATGATGATTTTGGTTGGCTATCATTCTACTGGAGCATACAAACTGTATGATCCAGTAGCAAAGAAGATCCAGATCAGCAGGGATGTGATTGTGGATGAGTTAAATACTTGGAAATGGGGTGAAAATGAAAATACTTCAGCAGGCATAGTGTCTGTGTTTCTTGATGATGATCAGCAGTCCAAAAATCAGCCACCAGAGGACTTAATAGCTTCTCTTAATACTAGACTACATAGAATAAGGCAACCACCACCCAGACTAAATGACTACATTTCATTTCCGGATAGTGTTGTAACCAGTGAAGGAGACTTGGTCAATCTAGCCCTGTTTGCTGATGCAGAACCTATAAATCTTGAACAGGCTATGACTGAACCCAAGTGGGTTAATTCTATGAGGGAGGAGTTGTTTGCTATCAATAGAAACAAGACATGAGATTTGGTCACACTACCAGAAAATAAAAGGCCAATTGCAGTTAAATGGGTGTATAAGGTAAAGAGAAGACTGGATGGCACAGTGGCTAAATATAAGGCAAGGTTGGTAGCAAAAGGGTTCTTACAAAAGGAGGGCTTAGATTATCATGATGTTTTTGCTCCTGTGGCTCGCATTGAAACTGTTAGACTAATAACTGCTATTGCAAGTTCGAAAGGTTGGTCACTACACCAACTTGATGTGAAGTCAGCTTTCCTAAATGGATCAATAGAGGAGGAAGTTTATGTAAACCAGCCACCAGGTTTTGAGATACCAGAAGCTAAGGATAAAGTATGCAAGCTGAACAAGGCCTTGTATGGCCTAAAACAGGCACCAAGGGCCTGGAATAAAATACTGGATTCATTTCTGCTGCAATATGGATTCAGAAAATGTACAGTTGAGTTTGGTGTATATGTGAAAGGTTCAAGTGAAGACAACTTGTTGCTAGTCTGTGTGTATGTTGATGACCTATTGGTGACTGGTGGAAATGAAGTTGAAATTTATAGATTTAAAGCTGAAATGAAGACATAATTTGAAACGACTGATCTAGGCCCTCTTTCATACTTTCTGGGAATGGAATTTGTAAACACACAGAAAGGAATTTTTCTGCACCAGAGAAAGTATGCTACTGATGTTTTAAGAAGGTTTAATATGGCTGATTGTAACCCTGCAACTACACCAATCGAAGGAAGTTTAAAACTAGAAGAAAATGAAAGTGAGAAACTGGTAGATTCAACCTTATATAGACAGATTGTGGGTTCACTAAGGTACCTTTGTCATAGTAGGCCAAATTTAGCCTATGGAGTTGGAGTAATCAGCAGGTTTATGAGTAAACCAAGGTCCTCTCATTTAGCAGCAGCAAAGAGGATCCTTGGATATGTAAAAGAAACTGCAAGTTATGGTGTATTCTTCCCTAAACATCCAGCTGGTGAAAGAGGAAAACTTGTGGGATTCTCAGATTCTGACTGGTGTGGAGACAAAACAGATAGGAGAAGCACAAGTGGGTATATCTTTATGCTTGGTGAAGCTCCAATCTCATGGTGCTCAAAGAAGCAAAGTGTGGTGGCACTCTCATCATGTGAGGCCGAGTATATTGCTGCCTCTCATGGTGCTTGTCAGGTTGTGTGGCTGGAAGCACTGCTCGAAGAAATTCAGATGAAAAGTGAGGGGCCTGTATCACTGATGGTAGACAATAAATCAGCCATAAGTCTTGCCAAAAATCCTGTTGCTCATGATAGAAGCAAACATATTGAAACCAAATTTCATTTCTTGAGGGATCAAGTGAACAAAGGGAAGATTGAGCTTAATTTTTGCAGAACAGAAGATCAAATTGCAGATTCATTGACAAAGGCTTTGAAGAAAGACAGGTCCATCAAGATGAGAGAAATGATGGGAGTAATGGAATTAGAAAATCTGAATTAAAGGGGAGTGTTATAGTTTTTCTGTTAATTCAGTTTATAGAAGTTTAGTTTCAGTTAGTTAGTTAGTTGGAACAAGTTGTGCATTAGCTGTCAATAATACTATGTGTATAAATACCTTTCTTAATCAATGAAATTAGCTATCTCAGCTTTTTCAAGCAACTATTTTCTTTTCTCCCCAACAGTGACTATGAGTTAGGGAGTGATGATTCTAGACTTTGAACTGTTAAGTGCCAAATATTAGATGTTTTGTTTGGAAAGAATGACACTTTTTGAGTTAATTGCATAAAGTCTTCAATTGATTTCCTCCAAATTCTAGAACATTTAAGTTAAGCAGTAATATCTGAGTGTTTGTTATAATTGAAACCTTTTAATCCCAAATTTTGATGTTTAATTGCAGAAGAAATTAAAGAAGAGCAATCAGGAACCAAGAAGTAAAGAAGCAAGGAGAACAACAAGAAAAAAAAATAAGTGTTGAAAATTCGCTTAAGCCATTTCAAATGGCTTAAGCGAATTTTGTCCACAGAAGGGGTGATGTTTCTGCCAAAAATTCGCTTAAGCCATTTCAAATGGCTTAAGCGAATTAGAATTCCTTCAACATGAAGAAAGCAATTCGCTTAAGCTAAATTTTTAGCTTAAGCGAATTTTCACTTACCCAATTGGACAAAACAGAATTTGAACGCAGTTTTCGTCAGTTCGACATTTTCTAAAAGAAGAGCGAAGTCTCCGAAGAAGAACAAAAGCTGCGGAAGCTGAATCTTTGGTTTTTTCCTTCATCTCTATTGATTGTAAAGTCACCATGAGTGGCTAATCTCTTCTTTGGGATTGGATGTAAATCGACTCGAACTCGGATATATTCTGGTTATATTTCTATATAGTGATTTCGTTTCTATCAATATTGTTATTTTCGTTCTGTTTAAATGTTCTTGATTCTATCTGATAAATAGATTCTAGATTTAGATTTTTGGATCTAACTGGAAAGTATTTCTGAAAATTCGATCTGAACGAAAATAGTCGATATATCGTTATACTAGGAATAGATTTCGATATATTGAATGCTTTAATACTTGAACTTAATGCTGGATGATCTATTGAATATATGAGGAATCAATATTCAAGAGATTAATCTTATGAATTTTATATGTGAGGAATCAATATAAATGACCATTGTGTATGCATCTATATTGATAGTTACAAATGCTATATATTGATATACAACCAGAATATAGAAGAGGGAGATAGATGAAATTCAATCCCAGTTCTCTCACTGATATCTCAATTCAAGTTTTATACTCCGTTTTACTACTTGCTAGAATTTTACTTTAAATACCTATATCAATCATGAAACAAAATATTCTCTTTTGTATATATTCACTTTTTGAATTAGTGAAATTTTGAACTACCAACTCCTCGTGGGATCGACACTCTGAAATTATTTTCATATTACTACAGTTGACTAATAGGTATACTTGCCTAGGAAGCCAACTCCTAACCTTACATAGAAGGTGGCCTGAATTCACAATCCACTTTCAGTGTAATCAACCATTGTATAGTGTTCTGAACTTCTGATTTATTTCAGAAGACTGTGTTTATTGTTTTTTTTGGTCAAACTGTAACATCCCCTTAAATCGAGATGTTAACTAAGCTTCTTCACCCCCCTCAGGTGGATATCCCCCACTAATAGGGGACCTCCGTGGGTTTGAACCCATGACCAAGGGGACTTATAGTCATAGATTCCTTAAACCCACTACCAATTGAGCTACTAGCAATAGATTCCTTAAACATAGATTCCTTATTGTTTATTGTTTTTTCGTTGGTTTAGTCATTATTTTTTAGGCGGTTTTTTTTTGGAGGAAGGTGGTTTTTTTTTGGTCAACAGAATGGAGGAAGGTGGTTTTAGAAATAGGCTTCTTTTTGGGTGAGTTTAGATGCTTGGGCTTCCATCCAATTAGGCCGAGATTCTAATTTGAACCTATTCTGTTTATTATTTTTTTATTTTATTCTTTTCGACCAAAAAAAATCTTTTGGGCCAGTAAAGAGACATATTTAGTCATTAGTAGTTTGGTTATATGAAGTTTGGTTATATGACCTCTCCATTAAAAAAAAACAAATAAGTAAATAAAATAACTTATGACAAGTGCTTGTTTGACTTGATTTTTATGACCTTTTGTAAATTGTCGCTTGATTAATTTTTTTATGTATGAATATTTGTTAATGTAAAAAAAGTCATTTCAGTTAGGAGCTCCTAACTGAAATTTGAAAATGCTACTTGGAGTAGCATTTCAAAAATTGCTCATTGCTACTAAAATACACTACTTCATTAAAATGAGAGTTGAAGTTGTTTGACAAATTTTCCAGTTAGCAATTTAAACTATCAATTTCCAGTTTTCAATTGACTGAAATAGCATGTCAAAGACACTCATAAATAATTTTTTTAATATAATAAATACGTTATTTTATTTTTTTGTTACATTGATTAATATATACCTCAAAGAATTTATCAATAAATATTTTAATAGTAAATGATTTATTTACTCTCTTCATTCATGTGTCTATGCAAGTATGAAGTAGCTAGGAAGCATAGCTTTGAGAAGACAAGTAGGGTATGCAACATAAATTTGGGTATCATGATCTGGTTCTTTGAACTGCACATAGGTCGATGATTCATAATTATTAAGAAACACCTTCTAAATTCTAGAGCTAAAATATATTGCTCGGTATAGTACCAATAACGTACGTCACAAAAGACTTAAATTAAAAGGCTAGGATCAAAACATAATTTTGTATTTATATATATGGGTTCGACCCAACAAGAACCATGCAGCTGGTAGATATACCCTTCACATATATATAAACATTTCTTAAAATCAAGACCCTTATCCTTTGAGAATTAGTCAAAGTAAACTCATGTCAATTGTTATGCATGGTAAATCAAAGTTATAATTAACATTAGCATACATTTGGTATATGAAAGCGATTTCATATATTTTTATAAAGTTACTAAAAGAACAATTAATGAGTCAAAGAAGTGATAAATTGAACAAACATATATATTATTATTATTGAGTTTGCGATTAAACCAAGTAAAATATATCTAGCTAGGAGATCTTTTAAAAAGGTTCAGATAGCTTTAAACAAGTATGTAATCAATCGAGTGCAAAAATCTCCCCTTATTTTAGTTTGTTCGTCTCATGTTAAGAAATAAAGCAAAACTAAAAATTAGAATGAAATGAAAATAAAAAATTATATTCACATAATTGAAAAATATGACAATGAAAAATGAAAATGAGTAAGTTCGATTTAAAGATAAATTTGATTTTTCCATAAAAATAGGTAAATTAAATTTGATTTTTTTGGAGCGGATTATAACAATGAGAAAAAAATTTAGGAAGGCTGCTTATTTTAGTAGAAAAACATATATAATATGCTCTTAATTGAAATTGTCTTTGGTTTGAAAATTGGAGGCAGACTTTTACTTCAACAAAAAAATATAAACATATACAGATTACAGAATGACTTTGAAGCACCCGAAAGAAAAAGTTCGTCTTTATTACCGTAAAATAAAGCAAATTGATGCTTCTTTGTCTACATTATAAAAATTAAAGAGTAATGAGTTGGAAATGAGATCACTTTTCAATTAATATAATATAAAGATTCCCTTTGGTGAAGAAATGGCATAACAAATTATTAAAAATAAATGTTGCGTACGTACTAAAAGGGAACCAGAACCCACAGCCTAAAATTTAATTCAATTTGATGGAAAAGGGAGCAATAAATCCATCGGAACCTGGAAAGTTTGCTTTGGTCCGAAAAGTACAACAGTGCAATATATAACAAATGCCATTCAGGAGCATGCAACTTTAACATTCCATATCCACTGAAATTGTATGATGCTTAATCTGGATTTGTGGCCCCCCTACAAACTCTTTTTGCCTTATCAAAAGCCGCAAAAAGTCATGCCTATATCACTTATTCGGAGGCATCCCCATTCACATGAGAAATGCACACAGTATCCCTTTCTCTATCTGATTGTGATTGCAACAAATTAACCAAATCTTCAGGGCATGTGATGTGAAATATATTGTTGTAAAATTTCTTTTTTCTTTCTTATCCTTAGCATATATACATTCTTGCTGTATAAAACATGGCTAACAAGGGACACATTCCCCCTTTTAGCTTGACGAATAACCAAATATTCCTCCCCAATATTAAAGTTGCACATCTACATATATGCACCAACATTAGTGTAATATATAATTGGAAACCAGAATTATATATAATTCAATCAGATTTTGTAAATTTTAACCGAATAAATTGACTGAATTAATTGGAAAATATCACCTGACAAATTAATGTCGATTTTTGAGCATATTAATTAGTTGAATTCTTACAATTTTTCGCCATTTTAGTTTTACCCATGCTGTTGAGTATCTTTCTTTCTCATTTCCCTTTTAAGCAAAACAGAGAGAAGCTGATACTCAGATTAGGAATTAGGAATTTCTCCTAACCGAAAGGAAAGATTGGGCCTACAACACTAACACGTTGGCAGCTTTAGAATCAAACCTTGGGCATAGTCCTAACATATCCGTTATATGTGGCTAACATTTAAATACAGTGAGCAAGCTATAGGAGTAGGAGAACCAACCAAATGGCAGATCCAAATAGCATAGCCGCATAGCATACTTATATATATATATATATAACTTATTTAAACAAAGAATCAATCTGTCTCTTAATTTTATGAGCTAGCTATATGATCCGTTTCCAGCGAACATCCATTTCTTCAAAGCTTCACCGGTACATTTCCTTTTGGACCTTTATGCATACATACATACATGTGGCTCTGTATACAAAAAAGAGAGTGCACCATTGCTCTAAGTCATTGACGTATCAAACCAAACTTAATATACGACATGCCTTTAATCTTGTTCTCGAATTATTTTATGGAAACTAATAGGAAAGAGAAAAGGCAATACTTTTTAGCTAGTAAGAACTTTGAGCAACGTAGCTTACTTTTGAAATTAGAATAAGAAGAATTTCACTAGAACAAGCTTCTTTTTTTTTTCTTTCATACATATATATATGTGTATTATTATTATGCAAGTACATGCATTCCCTTTCCACTAACTTTTGACACTTTGCAAGCGACCTATCTGGATTGGGCCCACGTTGTAGACATTTTAGCCCTCATGATGATGACGTAGACTAACTCTGTTGGACACAAAAATGAAAAAGAAAAAAGAAAAAAGAAAAAAAATCCATCCCTGTAGCTATCACAGCAGCAGTACCTTGAAGCGTTTTTCTTCCTTTTCAATTTCCATTTCCACTTTTCTCCTTTCTTTAGTTTTGACAAGGCACTTTATACTCCACCTACGTTTGGTTTTTGGCGCGTCCCACGTGGATTTTATGCTATGGTTTATGATTGTACTAACTAATAAGCACTTTTCGCTTTATCGCCTTATATGCATATAAAAGCGCTTCTATAATATTTCCTCCTCAACCCCAACCAAAACCTTCTCCATTAAGATTAAGAATTAACAATCTCTCTCTCTGTCAGAATTATGGCGGAAGTGCGAAGAGGACAAGAGAGTAGTCAGGGGATTAAGCTATTTGGCGCAACAATTACATTGCATGGTGGGGAAGTAAATGACGGGAAAAAAGGAAACGGCGAAGATCAGACGGTGGAGAAGAGATCAGAGAAGATCATAGCGTGCCCAAGATGCAAGAGCATGGAAACCAAATTCTGTTACTTCAACAACTATAACGTGAATCAGCCAAGGCATTTCTGCAAGAGTTGCCAGAGGTACTGGACTGCTGGTGGGGCCCTCCGGAACGTGCCAGTGGGGGCCGGCCGGCGGAAGGCCAAGCCGCCGTGTCGTGGGGAAGGTGGATTCCCGGACGGTTGCTTCTATGAAACTTCAGATGATGATGAGCAGAGATTTGGGTTGGAGCAGGACAAGTGGCATGTTGCTACGCCTCAGAGTGATTTCCGGCAGGTTTTTTCCGGCCAAGCGGCGGAGGACGACCTCAGGTGGTTAGCCTTCTTGTGATCTCTCTCTTGTTCTTTGACTATGGACCTAAAATTAATAAATAATATCTCTAACCACAATTTTTTGAATCATAAGAATTCTTCCCATCTTCTTCTCTCAACATTGTTTGTTTTAAATTTTAAATGATTAGCGTAATTAATTTTAGATTGGTGGAACGTATTTTGTAAGGTGTGTATATTTATTTTTAATATTTTTAAAATTAATTCTAGTAAACGAAATTGAATAGAAATTTTCAGGAAAAACAGGAACTAGGACTCATTTTTCTTAGGTGATTGGAACTATTGCTTGTTCAATTAACCACCAATTATTGGATTATATTTTTCTGGGAATATTTTGAACGGTCAATCTTGTGCATTTTTTTTCTATTGCGTAAGTAGTCCAAAATGCCTTAATTAATTAAAAGAATATTGTTTGTTTCTGCAGCTCAGCCTCAAGGTCAATAAACCCCATATAGAATGAGAACTGAGAAGGTTTAACAACAACGGACCAAAACATATGTGATGAATTAAGATGTGAACACCGAAAAATGGCGCAGAAGACGTGACGGTTCCGCTTAGTTCTTGCCGTGATAGTCAAGTCCATATACAGCTATTAAGGCATGAAATGGAATTCAGATAAATGATTCAAGTGGATTTCTCTCTTACTCATTAGCTATGACATGATTGCGATCCACGAAAACTATACCAAATTATGTGTAGATAATAGATAGATAGATATAGATGAAATGGTCAATGGAGAGAGATAAGGTTGCAAAAGTAAACACTTAAACACGGTGATTTGAGTGCAAATTGTAGTTTAAACGTTTAACTTATTCCTTTTTTTTCTAAGGAATCGACCCCAGTGACCACAGCGCGGTTAGAGGCCGGCTAATAAACCGTACCAAATCAAATATTAAAGAAAGAATTTCAAATTCAGTGGAACAAAACGAAGATTCCAATTTTATGCTTTAAATGCAATAATAGACTTGCTGTTGAATTTGTTTTTTACTCAGAAAAAAATTCAACAAACACTTTTTCCTGTAAAATAAATTTGTATAAACTATATATGCTTACCTATCGATCGACATCTTGGATATTAGTTAATTTAGATTGCGTTTAGAATATTGGCCCTTTCTTTTTGGTTTATTATCTTAAATACTTACAACACCTACTTTATACTTATTTAATGATGTTTGTACGATTAGATAAGATGTATGGGTTGATAAAACTCGTGTCCCTCATGTTCTTTTTTCTTCTCTCGTTTGTTCCTGGAATCAAATTCCATTATCAAATAAGGACAGAAGATTATTGATATGATAAACTGTTTTTGAGAAATGGAATATCAACATATTATTTCAAAGAATAATCCTTTTTTTGTCACATCATGTGTACTGTGAGAGTGGGACATTAGACATTTACTAACTAATTAAGCTTCAAACTACTATCATGAATGAAAGGTTGGTATATATAATTATAAATTGTTCGTAAGTTTTAGATTTGATTTTTATTTATTTATGGAAATTTATAACTCCGTAAGCTCTAGTTCACATGCTCTAATTTTTTTTGTTGTAAGACTACGTGTATCTTCCGGGAGACAATTATGGGTAGAATCTTTATAGGCCGCAAAACTCTCCGAATATTTAGCACATCTACATACATAGGACACGAACTCAAGACCATTAATTAAACTGGAACAGCCTCTTAACGACTAATCCATATGGCCACTAAAAAGCATAATATACCAGTTACATCCAATGATCTAACTTACTATTCCTTAATTACCCTTTCTCTCATTAAAAAAGAGTTGTACGGGTTACGGGTACATCTCCTACAAGGGAGTTGGACCCTAGCCTTCACCAAAGTATAATTTGCCTAATGAAAAATCTATATGTGTTTTTGTGATCGAAGAGAAATCCATATGGTTATGTAATATATGGAGCTTGGAATTGCTACTTACACTATCCATTTTTACTATTCACATCACCTTATGAATTTCCTCAATTACCCTTCCCCTCCCCACTTTTTTTCCCTTTCCTCTCCACCAGTGCAAAACCCACAAATTAGAAACGAAAACAAAGTTTCCATTCAAACAACATATATATATATATATATATATATAAACTGTAAATTTATATAAAATAATATATTTAATTTAAAATATTTATATAATCCATAGTGACTTATTTTTTATAATATATAAAATTTTATATATTATATAATATTTTTTAATATATATTTATATAATTTTATATTATATAAATATACAATTATTAAATAATAAATAAAATTATGATAATATAATAATATATTTAATAATATATAATATGTTTAATATTACACAATAATATATTAAATTTATTGTATAATATATTTAACTATATTTAATTATTTCATTTTATATAATATGTAAGATTTTATACATTTTATAAAAATATTTATACATATTTATTTAATCTTATATTATATAAATATAAAATTATTATATGATATATAAATTTTATATATAATTGTAGTACAAACTTTATATACATATTATAATATTATATAATATATATTTTTATAGTAAAAATATATATGTATTAATATGAATATATAGAAGACATTCATCTTAAACTTGGGGTTGAGTGCCTGAAATTCAATTTATGGTAGACAATTTAAAAAATTGTTTACTAGAAATTTAATTTTTGGTAACACAATTCGAATTGTGTTCTAGAAATTTAATTTCCGGTACATAATAAAACTTTTGGTTGCCATAAAATAAAAAAAAAAAAATCCATTGGTGTGGAGGGGACTGGTAAAGAGGAAAGGGAGGAAGAAGGAAGAGGAAATTGGAAAAAAACATGGCGAGAGGAACGGATAATTGAGAAAAATCATAAAATACTAAAAAGGGTAGTGTGAATAGTACACAGTATAGGTGTGAATAGCAATTCCCATGGAGCTTTGATAAGAAACAAATCTCATGACCATCGAATCGCCAAGCCCAATTTTTTAAACAGACCGATGGGCACTGTTTGGGCAAGCCCAAATATGTGTCTAATTTTTTCCAAGAATAAATCAATGATTTCGACAGTTAAAAATAAACTTAGAAAAATACAATAATTTTAATAAATTATTTTTAATACCTCTCATCTTATTAGACCAACCTTGGAAATAGACTATAAAGATAAGTGACACGAATAGAAGGTTTTGAAGAGTAGTTTATATATAAGTAAAACTGGTGTAAAAATCTTGCAAATAAAAACTTTTCCAATTAATTTGGATAACTAGAAGTTGCATCATACATTGATTGATATGCTAGTAATATTGCAAAGGTCAACGGTTAAGTTCACAGCTACTACTAATGACACACACTCGAAGTTATATTACTTTATATTTTTGTTTGCTTTGCCAGTAATTAGTCTAGTGAAGATTATCATTCTTTGTCAGTAATTAAGGTACTAAGGCACACGGCACACCACAAAAGATCACAAACAGCAATGATACCAAATTGGAACAATATTGAAATCCTTTATTTATTCTTCTTTTTTTATTTTTAAGATCAGGCGATGAAACAGCAAGAGATGAGGCATACAAACTCCGCCAACTAACAAAATGAGAGAGTACACTAGACTCGATCAAGTCTAGAAAAACTCCCCCTAAGGCACAGCCTTATATTATTATATAATTTTTATTTATTTATTTATTTAATAATTCGCAGGTGTTGATCCTTAGAAAAGAATATTGAGCCCTCTGCTCTGCTCTGCTCTGCTAACATAACAAGGATTGGTTCCTATATTTAATTGTCATCATCGTCAAGGAGGGTGCCATCTTCCTTAATTCCAAGCTCCTTGAGGACATCACCGCAACCAGCAGCACGGTCTTTGATGAGGAAACCAAGAGGGTTAGCAGCACGAACAGGGGATAGAATTCCATTGTTGTTTGTGATGCTGATCTTAGCAGCCTGCTCAAGGTGAGAATCGCGGTCAACCTCTGAGCAATCACTCCTTGGGCTTTTCACCAACACGACCTCGCACACTTCCTCCTCATGATCTCCATCAACCTCCACTCTGTATGACCCGCTTGCATCTGTCACTGCCTCTTTGGTGAATGTCACTGTCCCGTTTTCTTCTTTGCATTCAACGCGTACCGTTGCACCTTCCAGGAACTCACTTAGCCTTGTCAGGAACTGTGCGCGGCATGTGTCACAGTAAACTTTGCCCTCTACGAAGAAGCGGTCACTGCAATAAACCGAACCAAACATGGATAAGAAGCAGAGTGCCGAGGCAAGGATGATTGCAGACTTTGCCATTGTGATTGAATCCTGTCCTGCTGTGTGCTGATGTATGAGAATGTGATTCAGAGAAGGAGGATCTTCTGTCTGTGTTAAACAAAGAGACAATTGCTTGCGTTTTATACCACAATTGGGTAAACTTAATTTAGCATTTTTTGTTTATTCTCTAATTTCTCCATTTATTTGTTAGTGGTTGAAATTGTTGTTTTGACCCACTTTTTACTCTCTTGAATCTCTGCTAACCTATTTTTAATCATGTCCATATCCAAGGCATCAGGTGCCTTTGCTGCCTTTGCTAACGATCCTAGGCTAGTTTGAGATTGCTATATTAGGCAATTAGAGTGGGGGTATATAATTAGGCATGAAGACCAACTAAATAGGACGTACGAGGATGAAGGGTAACCATCCACACACACACTTAACAACCGACACTCACCATTCATTGCCTGGGATTTATATGGAGTCATCATTTCTAACAAAAATGCATTAGATATATTCCGTGTATCTATACTTCTAAAAGAAAAATATTGTATAACATTATAATAAAAGAAAAGAAAAAAATTATATTTTGTTTCGGATATATTCTTTTTCTTTTATAAGCAAATGAAATTATAATTTTTTTTTGTTTCGGATATATTCTTAAACGGATTTAATCTCAAACAAATTTAAGATGGAACAATAACAAGTGAGAGTGTCCCGGGCTAGCTCGTCACAAATAACAAATCCATCTAGAGATATCAAAATTACCTATAAAAAAAAATTGGATAATTAAACTCATCTAGAAACACAATAAAATGAATTAAGAAAAACAAATTAAGTTAACTTTTTTTCATAAGTAAACTCAATTTTTTTAAAATCCCTCTCATTTAATTTTTTTAATAAACATTTGTAAATTCAATGCGTCAACATATACGATTATACAAACCGTAAAAAAAAATCATATACAATTATACATATATATGAGGTACTATTGTACACTTTTTTTACGTTAATTTATAAGATTTTTTGGAGAGTTGATCTTCATCCTTTTTTATAAGAATATTTTTCATATATTGTCTCCGATATTAATTATTTTTATTTTAAAAATATAATTATTTACTTAACATAATTTTCTAAACCATAAATAATAAATGCTTTGAATTTCTTAGTCTCTCTAAAAGTGATAGAAAAAAACTCTTCATAGTAAAAGGAAGTAAATAAAATAATGGAGCAATAAAATGAAAAAAAAATAATGAATCTTAATAAATTTAAGAATAAATATAAAAATATATCAATTTTAATAAAATCGGTCCTTAGTTTATAAGACTTCAAAAAGTAAAATATTTTTATTAGAATAAAATTATTTATTGTTCATTTATGTTTATAATGTAATTAATATTTTCTATTTTAATAAAAACATTCCATTGTTGGATGTCTTATCCTTGGCGTTAAGTTTTGATTTTATCAAACCATAAAAGATACTAATGTATATTCTTAGAGATTTATATATATATATATATATATATATATATATATATATATATACTGTCAGTGTAAAGAAATTTTACACAGACATCCAATGATATGCTGCCACATCATTTATTAAATTCAATAACACATGAGATGTCATATTAATTAAATGATTTGGCGGCACACCATTGGATGTCTGTGTAAAATCTCTTTACATTGACATTGTATACTAATTAAATTCATATTCTTAATAAATTTATCTTCATTTTTTACTATGTGGAGTTTTGACAAATTTATTTTTTATGAAATCAATGAGTAATTAATGTTTTTTCACTGTTATCCTTTGCATTTAATGTGTGTTTTGTCAATAATATGTTTGTAGAATGATAAATGAAGAGAAAGAATGAAGGGTATAATAGAAAAAATGAGTAAATTTTCTCAAAAACTAAAATACCAATAATTTTCTTAATTCTTGTGCATAAAACGTTATAGAATAAAAAGTGGAAAGAGTATCATCAACTAAGTGCAGGTTTTCCTGACCATCTCATCTTTCCAAACTAACTTTTTTTAACGCTTTGATAAAATTTGCATTGAAATTTGCAAACATAAATTTGCAATTGTTGTCCAACACATACTAAATTAACTAAAGGATCATGCAAACAAGTGTCCTGAGAAAGTTTTTATTCTAAATCACGACATTGGTTGATTGTTGTTCTCAAATGACCTCAAAGACTGGGCTCTTAGGCCTGGTCGGCGTATAACTCAATCGTCAAAGTCCGAGCCTCATATACCCTAGGTGTAGGGTGAACTCCTTTATTTATAGGCTTCCAGTAATGGGCCTTATCATCAAGGCCCATTAATGGTGATAACCCTAATTTGCATAACGTAGTCTTACTAGAGTCATTGACAAAAAAAAAAGTAGTCTTACTAGAGTCAGCTTGACGACCTGGACCCGAGTTAGGTGGTCCCCATTAGTTCTTAATGAATTCGGGGCCTACTTCAGCCGAGGTGACAAGGTCGGCTCCTGGTCCCCCTAACGGGACAATTGTATAACATCACGTTTCCTACAATATCAATGATACATTTAAAATAATATTTGTAGTATTTAAATAATAGTTTAATTACTATACACTCACTATTTAAAATCTAATTATGTGTTGTTATATTTTTTTTATAATATATAATGTGTCATATATTGATTTTATTATTATTGAATCATAACAATAGCATTTAAGTATTAAAAATATAAAAAAATTAAGTGTTACATAATTGATTTCTCTTGAGCAATGTATCGATTCGAGTAGATTCGAGTATTGTATATTGAAAAAAAACCCTAATCTTACCATGACGTAAATGTTTAGTAACTTGAGCAAAAATAATATAAATAAAAAAATGAAAGATATTATCTAAAAGAAAAATCTTTATTATATAAATAATATAAAAAATAATAAATACTTTCTTTTTTATTAAAAAACGTTTGTATATTATATTCATTGCATATAGCAATAAATCTTTGACTTTTGATTCCTACATTAAATTTTCACACCATTTTTTATGATTCATTTTAATTTTCTCTCAATTTCCCTCATTAAATATATATTTTAAATATTATATAATATTTTAATTAACAAAAAAAACACAAAATTATAAGAAATTAAGATATTTAAAGTTATAAATTTGTTTAAATAACCTTATTATAAGATTTATAGAACAAAAAAATTAAAAATATTTGGCAAAATAATAGATATATGTGTATAATTCTCAAACATATGTTTTTACTTATCTTAAAAGTATTTTAAATTAATTAAGAAATTGAATTTTTTTAAAAAGACCGGTTCAACCGATTTTTGTACCATTTTGACCGACTTTACTGATTTTTTTACCGATTTACCAGGCTTTCTGCAAACACTGATTCTCTGATTTGTTTAAACCGGACGCCGGGCCAGTTCACCAGTTTACCGGTCGGACCGGCCGGTTCGATCCGATTTTTATAACAGAGGCGTTTTCAATGCGTCAACGTATACGATTACAAACCGTAAATATATAAATATATATATATATATATATATATATATATACACCGTTATATTATACATATGAGGTATTATTGTACACTTTTTTTACGTTAATTTATAAAAAATTTGGAGAGTTAATCTTCATTCTTTTTATAAGAACATTTTCTATATGCTCTCCTATATTAATTATTTTTCCTTTTTTTATTGATTTAGTTATTTTTCCTTTACAAAATATCATTATTTACTTAATATATTTTACTAAACCAAAAATAATAAATACTTTGAATTTCTTAGTCTCTCTCTAAAAATGATATAAATTATTTTTCATATTAATAGGAAGTAAATAAAATAATGGAGCAATAAGATAAAAAAATAAGATAAAAAATGGATCTTAATAAATTTAAAGATAAATATGAAAAGATATCAACTTTGATAAAATCGTTCCTTAAAACTAAGGATAAGACTTCAAAAAGTGAAACATTTTATTAAAATAAAAATATTTATTATTTATTTATGCTTGTAATGTAATTAATATTTTCTGTTTTAATAAAAACATTCCATTGTTGGAGGTCTTATCCTTGGCCTTAAGAGTTGATTTTATCAAACCATAAAAAATACTAATGTATATTCTTAATAAATTTATCTCCGTTTTTTATTATATGACATTTTTACAAATTTATTTTTTATAAAATTAATTAATAATTAATGTTTTTTTTTCACCGTTATCCTTTGCATTTAATGTGTGTTTTGTTGACAATGTGTTTATAGAGTAACAAATGAAGAGAGAGAATGAACTTAATGAAGGGTATGATAGAAGAAATAAGTACTAGAATACCAATAATTTTCTTAATTGTTGTGCATAATCATGAAGTGCATGTTTTGTTGACTATCTCATCTACCAAACTTAAATTTTTTAAAGAATACCTAGTTGTTGCCTTGATAAAAATTGCATTGGAATTCGCAAACATAAATTTGCAACTGTTATTAACACATACACTAAATTAACTAAGGGGTAATGCAAATGAGTGTTTTAAGAAATTTTTAATTGGAAATCACGATATTGATAATTTTGGTTTATATATTCTTACTACAAACTCTCTCAATCTCCCTAAAGTATATCATTTAAAATAACATTTATTGTATTTAAATAATAGTTTAATACTATACACCTACCATTTAAAATATAATAATGTATTGTTATATTTTTTAATAATTTTAATAACATATAATGGTTATATATTAATTTTATCATTATTGAATCATAACAATAGCATTTAATGATAAAAATATAATAAAAAAATGAATGTTATAAAATTGATTCCTCTTGAGCAATGATTCGGTTCGAATAGGTTAGAGGATTGTAGATTGAAAAATTAGCTTAATCTTATCATGACGTGGATGTTTCATAACTTGAACAAAATAGTATAAATAAAAAAATGAAAGATATTATCTAAAAGAAAAATCTTTATTATATAAAATATAAAAAATAATAAATACTTTCTTTTTTATTAAAAAAACGTTCGTATATGTTATTCATTGCATATAGCAACAAATCTTTGCCTAATTTATTGCTTATCATCTCATCTTTCCAAACTTAATTACATTTTTTTTAAGAGTAGTAGTTGTTTTTTTATACTCCCTCTATCCCTTATTATAAGACCCTCTCAACCATATTACATAGTTTAAGAAAAGTTAGTTAGTACATCGGTCTTTTAAAATAAATTACATCGTTCCAAATATACCCCTATTTAAAATTCACCATTTGTGGCAAACTAGGAACATCACCTCCATGAGTGTAAAACTTTATTAATTGTTCACATTCATCAATACATGGGAATTGAAAACTTAAACATTAATTAAGGGTAAATATGGAAAAAGTTAATTAATTCATCTAAAAATTTGTACAAGGTCTTATATTAAGGACGTCTAATTCTTCTAGAAGGCGTCTTATAATAGGGGACGGAAGGAGTAAAAAATTGCATTGGAATTCACAAACATAAATTTGCAACCGATATCCAACACATACACTAAATTAACTAAAGGTTGACATGCAAACGAGTGTCTTAAGAAAGTTTTTATTAGAAATAACAACATTAATTGCTTTTATAACATTAAATTAAATGTTACACGTTAACGTTTCCTACAATATCAATAATACATATTATCAAATTTTGGTTTATATATTCTTACTACAAACTCTCTTTATCTCCATAAATTATATCATTTAAAATAATATTTATAGTATTTAAATAAGAGTTTAATTACTATATATACACCCACTATTTAAAATCCAATTATGTATTTTTTATTTTTTTAATAATTTTAGTAACATATAATGTGTCATATATTGATTTTATTATTATTGAATCATAACAATAGCATTTAAGGATAAGAATATAAAAAAATTGAGTGTTACATAATTAATTTCTCATTTTCGGTTCGAGCATCGAGAATTGAATAAATACCCTCATCTTATCATAACGTAGATGTTCCATAACTCGAGCAAAATAATAGAAATAAAAAATTGAAAGATATTATCTAAAAGAAAAATCTTTATTATATAAAAAATATAAAAAATAATAAATACTTTCTTTTTTATTAAAAAAACGTTTGTATATTATATTCATCGCATATAGCAATAAATCTTTGACTTTTGATTTCTACATTAATTTTTGACAACATTTTTAAGATTCATTTTAATTTTCTCTCAATTTCCCTCTAACAATATTCATGAGCAGTGTGTATAAAAAGCGGTGTTCAAATAACATTTCTTATTCAACGGGGAAACGATTCCGTTCCCGTACTACATTATCCAATTAACCTTAGCTAGCTACAGTAACAAAACAATGGATACCGACTCCATGAAAGTGAAACCTCACGTAGTTGTTCTCTCGAGTCCTGGAATGGGTCACGTGACACCCATGTTGGAGTTCGCCAAACGCCTCGTCCTCCACCACTCCTGTCACGTGACCTTCATCCACATCACCTCCCAAGCACCCGCCGTCCAGACCCACCTGCTTCACTCCGACCGCCTCCCTCCAGGCCTCAACGTCCTCGATCTCCCAGCCGTCGACGTCTCCGACATGATCTCCGACGACACTCCGGTGCTCTCCCACCTCTGCATCACCGTACGCGAAAGCCTCCTCTGTCTCAAAGCCAAGTTACTCGAAATGCAACAAAAGCCCCAGGCTCTCATCACTGATCTCTTTTGCACCCAAGCCTTCGATGTCTGCAAGGACCTTTCTATACCTTTCTACGTTCTCTCCACCACTTCCGCTATCTTTCTCGCCTTTTCATTGTTTTGTCGGGAGCTTGCCCCTGACGTCTCCGGCGAGTTTCTCGACCTTCCTGGTTGTGGATCGCTCCGAACCGAAGACCTTCCGGACTCCAACAATGGCGACGATGACTGGTATTATTTTCACCTTTGTCGTGTGCCCATGGCTGATGGGATTTTCATGAACACATGGGAGGATCTCGAACCGGTTTCGGTTCAAGCCCTTAGGGAGAACGACTTCTACAAGGATATACCGACGCCGCCGGTTTACCCGATTGGACCGTTGGTTAAGGAAACCGACCCGGTGGCCGGAAAGGGAGAGGAATGCCTTGCTTGGCTTGACAAGCAAGCTTCAGGGTCTGTTCTGTTTGTGGCGCTCGGAAGTGGGGGGAATCTAAGCGCGGAGCAACTCACTGAGTTGGCGTGGGGTTTGGAACTGAGTCAACAGCGATTCCTTTGGGTGGTGCGTCCCCCAACCGATGTGAGTGGAGTGAAAACGTATTTCAAGGTTGGTGAAGAGGTGAACGATCCCAAATCGTATCTTCCAGAAGGGTTTATGGAGAGAACAAAGGAATTGGGGATGGTGGTTCCCTCGTGGGCCCCACAGGTGTCAGTGCTGAAGCATGAGTCAACGGGGGCATTTTTGTCTCACTGTGGGTGGAATTCGGTGTTGGAAAGCATGACTCATGGCGTGCCTATGATAACGTGGCCTCTTTATGCTGATCAGAAGGTGAATGCTACGATGATCGAGGAGGATATGGGTGTGGCCATGAAGGCGTTGATAGGGAGGAAGGAGATAGAGAGAGTGGTGAGAGCTGCGATGGAAGGCGAAGAGGGGAAGGACATGAGAGACGAGGCCGGAGAGCTCAAAGAAAGTGCTTTGAAAGCACTGGAGAAAGGTGGGTCAAGTTTTGAGACACTCGCCCACGTCACTAACCAGTGGTGGGGTTATGCTAAGTAAGAATATTCAGAAAGAATTAAGTTTGATGTATTATATAGCCATATAGGTGATGGAGGAGAATAGAGAAACAGGCGTAAAAAATGGGGTAATGCTAAATAAAATAAGATTAGAGGAATAAATAAAATTATAATCCCAAGAGAACGTTTTTATGAAGTTAATGAGAAATTTATAAATATAGTCATTTTGCTTATTACAGATTTACAATTTGCCGAACAGGCATTGTTTGCTGTGAAAATTTTAATGCCAGACCCAGATTTACAATTTGCCGAATAGGCATTGCTTGCTAATAGTGATATAATTGATGACACAAAAATATATTTATTAATTTTACACATGCAGTTTTGAAATCATGGAATAAAGAAGTATATATTTCAGGAGTACTGTTCAATTTGCGATATAACCCCGCACATTTTTTATTGTTAAACTAGAAAAATTGTAATCTATAGATATGGTTTCAGTCACTCAGTTAGAATTTTGGTTCATGTATTTTATCATATTAATCTTAATATTTTCTTTATTTAAAATATTAATTTTTACTGTTAAGGTATTAAAGTTTATATTTTCTGCTTATTTATTAGATTTTGTAGTTTTACGTATTACTGTATTGATTTTACATTTTCATTTTATGAAAATTTGTTCTTTATAGTTTATGTAATTTATTTTCTTTTAAAATATAAAATTTTAAGAAAAAAAACGTATTAATATAAAATGATTATTATTTTTATCTAAGACTATTCGGGTGACTTAAATATTTTCTTATATTCTTAATTGTTTTTAAAATAAAATATTATTTTTTATCCTTATAAAATTAGTGAATTTTATTTTTAGTCCCTATAATTTTTTAAATAAAAATTCCTCCTATTATTTTTAACAAATCGATCGTCCCTCTTCATAGTAATCTATTCTATATGGATAATACCATGTTTTATCTTTCCTAGTCGGATCGAGATATATTTATGAATTTAATTAGGGTGTTTGCTACGATGCATTTAATAAATCTGGTACTATGCATTGAAATCAGTCACATATAATATCATATTACATGTGGATACTAATCCATGTCAATCTTTATTTTTTTCTCATAAAACTTATTTTTATTACATAATATAATCACCCCATGTTCCCTTGTGTGAATTTTCCAAAAAAAAACACATTGTCAACAACTCGTGAATCAACACTCCACAATAAGAATTCATCTTCCACTCCAAACTCCCTAACATTCCCATCCCTGCTTACACCTTCCATTACACTCTTGCTCTTTCAAAAAATCTTTCACACTTCCAACACCATTCATGCCTCATCAACGGTGACACCAGCGAGACCCTCACCTACGCCAATATGTCCTCCTCACCTCTCGTACGGGCGCCACCCGCCTCCACCGGCCCCCAGTTCACCCTCACCTTCCTCGGAGCCTCCTTCGTTGGCGTCGTCATCACCATCACCATTGCCAACTTGTTCTACAGGCCAACAAAGCTCGTGAAAAAAAAAATGAAAGTGTTTTCAAAAACCTTCCAATTGCAATGTGTGGAAGTTTCCCTCTCCCTAAAAGTGAGTCGTTCTGAACATAGATGAGTACTTCCTTTCCTGAAGTGTAACCCACACCATTTGGAAATTGTGTGCCTCATTTGGGTGTTTGGGAAATTAATCTCACGGAGTTCATTGTTTTTGAGTTATGGAGAGGAAGCTCAACATGCAAAACAAATGTTCTGTCCAGTTCCAGTGGTGGTGCTGTCATCACAAGATCTTCTTCACCAGCTAACGCTACAACAAATCTTCAGAAAACAAGGACGGAATTTGAAATATTGAACATATTTAGGTCAAAATATAATAACAGATGTTATCATTGTAATTGCTATATGCCAATTGCTAATAGGAATAAGTAGGCATGTTAAACAAACCCGAACCCGCGGGTTCCGACCTGTCCCCGCCTCGACTTTAATGGGGAAAACCCGCTTTGACCAAGTTTAATTGTAAAACCCGGTCCCGAACCCGCCCTGCCTTTAACGGGGACGGAGAGGGTTTGGGGTGTAAGAGTCCGCCCCGCCTCGACAAAATAATTAAATAATCTTAATATACTAATGGTTAAATAATAAAGGTAAACTTATATATTCCTTAAAATATAATATAGTTCTTAAATATATATATATATATATAACTGATTTAAAAACATATATTTAAATTAAATTATAAAAAATAGAGATAAAAAATGAAAAATAGAGAATGTGAAATTTTCGTAGGATTCCCTGAACCCGACGGGCACCCGTGTGGATGAAGATGAGGTTGGGTTTCATAGTTTAATACCCGTTCTCTTTAAACTCGGACCCGCCCCGATTTTTACGGGGTCAGGGACGGGGAGAGCAAAACTCACCCCTGACCCGCTCCGTTGCCATGCCTAGGAATAAGTAAGCAAGGCACCGGTGCTCTAGGTTTGTTAAATGCATCATATATTCTGCCTTTAATTAATTTATCACTTTTATTATTCTTTCATTTTAAATTAAAATAAGAACCTGACTCTTCTTAATTCATCGTCAGATTGATAGAAAAACGCCGGAGAGGGTGGAAGCCAAATGTTTAGTATTTTAATTATATTTTGAAAAAAAAATTATATAATGCGTGAAAATATAATAATTGTAGAAAGAATTAAATTTTGATAAATGTACATTTATTACTTATAAATTATTTAATTATTAATTAGATTTTGAAAATAAAAAAATAATATTTTATCTTATAATGATATAAATTAATTTATAAAAAATGATTTTATTTTACAGTGATAAAAATTAAAATTTTGAACATAAAATGAAAATTAAGGAGAAAAAATATTTTTTAAAAAACTTAAACTAAACAAGCCAAATAATAATAATAATAATAAGAGGTTGATTTAGCTAACTTTATTACTTTTTATTTGAAACTTTTTTTTTTTTATGAAAGGAGCCTAATAAAAGCCAAATTACATAGAGACTCTAGTTTAGGGACACAACATCCCGTAAAATAAAAAAGAGATGAGCATGAACATAGGTAGATTAAAAAGCTATAACATGAACCCCGAAATTAGGGATGATAATGGGTACCCTTTGGACAGAGTATCGCAGTGCCCATTCCCGTACCCGCATTTTCAAAAAAAAGCCCGTACCCACGTGGGCATTAACTTTAATGCTCGTCCCCATACCCGCGGGGCACCTATATGCTCATACCCGCGCCCGTTACCCGCACTTTTTTAAGTAAAAAATTAACAACTTACTAAAAAAATATTAATTTAAGAAAACCACATCTCAATTGAAAAAGTTACTCGAATATCGTCCAAACATAATTTTTAAATGTCAGTGATACAACAATTTAATTATATTGAAACACAATATGTAAATGTTCTAAAACACAACAAATGATTTAAAGTTCAAAATTTTTATTAAATATTACAATATAGTTTCACGTCACACTATTTTATAAACTTGGATATCATGTGTTACAATTCTTCAAGATCCGTAAAAAAATTATTATTAACACTAATTAGTCATATATCATAAAGTAAAAAAAACACAAACAGGTAGTTATAAAAATATATTTTTAATTTATAATATATTATATATATTAATTTTAAAAATATGTATAAATATATTAGATATTTTAATAAAATTAATATATCTCTATATATAATTATATATAATATTTTTTATTAAATAATTATATATATGAGTGCGGGTATGGGATGGGCTGGGTATCAAAGTGTTCGTACCCGCGCCAGTCCCCATGAAAAAATGCGGGTTTTTGCCCGTACCCGCGCCCATACCCGCTTTGCGGGTTTTTACCCTGCCCATTGCGGGTAATTTTTTACGGATACCCATAGGGCTTGGGCTCAATTGTTATCCCTACCCGAAACTCTCAAAATGACCAGCATTTGCAATCCTATTTGCAACATAATTTACTTCTCTCCATACATGAGATATTAGAACCTCCCAATCCTTGTGTAAAACATGAGTATTTCTTTGTATTACTATAAAATGAGGATGCATGGTTGGGTGAAACTTTTGATCTAATAAGCTTATTAAAATTGTATTGTGAGTTGTCCTACATCATGACTCAGATATTTAGAGGTAAATAAGGGTTGTGTTACAAATACATAAAACACTTTCAACAATGTTTTTATATCACATTGTAATATCAGTTCAATAAAAAAAAATGGAGAGAGAATGGGGGTTTTAGGCACAGCTGGTAGTGTGGTAAAAACAATATTGAACACTGTTTTATGTATACTAAACATTTCCGGGTAAATAATAGAGGGACATAAATGTAAGCGGTTGAGATATTTTTGTAACAAACAAGTCTTGTAGTTTAAATTCAAAATTTTGTTGTAGTCTATTTTCAAATATTCATCTCCTGTATTGTACCTATATATACTTATTCTCATCATATTTATTATTTTCTATATGGTATTAGAAGTCTCTCTGCCTCACTAGCATCTCGATCCTTATGGCCTCTTCAACCTTTGATCCCACAACTCTCATCGAGTTCAATACCACTACTAATCTACCCATCAAATTAAATGGCACGAACTACCCCGCCTGGTACAAACAATTTCGATCACTCCTTGTGGCCCGTAACCTTGAAGGCTACGTAACCGGTGACATCCCATGCCCTCCCATCACCATTAAACAAGATGGTGCAGATGTTTCAAATCCTGCGTACTCTTATTGGGTACGCCAGGATCAGTTTCTCTACCTTGCGCTGCTTGGCTCCTGTGACACTGAAGCCCGCACTATCATGTCGTCTGCTGACACTTCTGCTCAAGCCTGGCGTAAACTACAGCAAGCTTATGCCAGCCGCTCTCGGTCTCGCATTATGTCTTTGAAGGAGCGCTTAACTTCCATCACCAAAGGCTCTTCCTCTATAAGTGAGTATTTGCGATCCATTCGCAATATTGGTGAGGAGCTGGCCCTTATTGGCCACCCTATTGACGATCTGGATCTTGTCATTCACGCCCTTAACGGCCTTGGTCCATCCTTTCGCGAGTTCACTGCTTCAATTCGCACTCGTGACTCTCGTTTCTCCTTTGATGAACTTTATGACAAGCTGATTGATTTTGAGACCTTCATGCAACGGGATGATCGACTTGCCTCATCTGCCCCTCTCACTGCTAATTTTGTCAATCGGAACCCCTCTAGTTTCAACCGCGGGCGTCCACACACTTCTCACAACTCCTCAAAGAAGACTCCATCCTCTTCTGCTCTTGTCTGCCAGTTCTGCGACAAGAAGGGCCATACTACCAAGACATGCTACAAAATACATGGCTATCCACCGAAGCAGACTCCTCCCTCTGCACACATGGCACAAATCTGAAGGCAATGACCTCACCTGGCTGCTTGACTCGGGTGCCTCCCATCATGTGACCAATGACATTAATAATCTTTCCATCAAATCAGACTACCCTGGACAAGACACACTCACCGTGGCCAATGATAAGACTTTACCCATCACTCACACGGGGTCCACTAAACTTCCCACATCCTCTCGCCCACTCCATCTTACAAATGTTTTATGTGTTCCCTCAGTCACTAAAAACCTCATCTCCGTTTCTCAACTTTGCCAAACTAACAATGTTTCCATTGAATTTTTCCCTTTTCATTTTGAGGTAAAGGCACTAGACACGAGGGTGATGCTGTTACGCGGATCTAGTGAGGACAATGTGTACAAACTACCAACCACCAACCATCCATCCACCGCCGCCTATGCCGCAACCACCACACCATCCCTGGACCTTTGGCACCACCGTCTTGGCCACCTAGCACATCCAACCCTTCTCCATGCCCTTAGCTCAAATAATATCTCCTTTTCTTCCTCTATGAATAAATGTAGTGATTGTCTATCCAATAAAAGTCATAAAATTTCATTCTCTAGGTCTACCATTGTTAGTAGTCATCCTTTAGAATTTGTGTACTCTGATGTTTGGGGTCCCTCCCGTATTCAATCAATTGACGATTTTTCTTATTATGTGATTTTTATTGATCATTTTTCTAAATATGTCTGGCTATATCCGATTAAACTTAAATCTGATGTTTCTACAATTTTTCCAACTTTCATATCCTTAGTTGAGAATCAATTTAATACAAAAATTAAAAATTTTTATTTGGATAATGGTGGTGAATTTATTAAGCTACGTGCTTATTTCCAATCTCATGGAATCTCTCATCTCACTACCCCACCACATACGCCAGAACATAATGGTTTATTTGAAAGAAAACACCGTCATTTGGTTGAAACGGCCCGTTGTCTTATCCACCATGCCTCCCTCCCAATTGCCTTTTGGAGCTATGCACTACAAACGGCTGCCTACCTCATAAATCGCCTTCCCACTCACACTTTAAAAATGAAAACCCCATTTTCTATACTTTTTAACAGAGAGCCAAATTACTCCAAGCTCAAAGTCTTTGGTTGTTTATGTTTCCCGTGGCTCACACCTTACACTCAAAATAAATTTGAAACAAGATCTCAACCATGTGCCTTTGTTGGCTACAGTAATTCTCAAAGTGCCTTCCTGTGCTTTAATTTAAAAAGTCAAAAATTATTTGTCTCTCGTCATGTCCAGTTTGTTGAAAATATTTTTCCCTACTCTCTCTCCCCCCATGCCAACCCACAGATCACTCCTACTATCCATTCTCAAATTCAAATCCCACAGCCCAACCCAACAAACCTCCTCCCACCAAAACATATTTCCTCAACAACCTCACCCAATTCTCGACCTAACCCACCATCCCATAACCTCCGCCCAACCAATTCCAATTCAAACACCCAAACCTCTCCCTTATCCAATCCAATAAGCACGCAACAACCATCAAATCTCCCAATCCAAACCTCAACCTCACCCAATCTTAACAACCCGCGGGCCACTACAACTAACCCAATCCTCATCCCACCTAATAACCCGCTTCCCAGCCTCTCGCAACAGCCCACCCATTCCCCCCAATTCACGCCCCAACAGCCCACACAATCCCCCAAAATCCCGCCCCAACAAACCACCCAATCCCCTCAAAACCCGCTACCTCACAATACCTCCCAAAACAAACCAACAAACCGCGCATTCCACCCATCCAGCTAACTCCCTCATCCAACAAACCCAACAACCCGCGCGGCCTCATCAAACCAAATCCCTCATCATTCCACCAATTCACATACCTCAACAAACCATCCAATCCAACAACCCGCAACAACCTTCATCCAACAACAACCCACCAAATCATAATCCATCAACACAAATCCAATTCCCTAACCCACCGCCCAATCAAAATTCCCTCACCATTATCCCATCAAATCCCAATCCAACAACCCCAATACAATCCCACAACCCACAAACACATACCATAGAAGACTTGTGCACTTCCTCATTATCTACGTCACATGCATCTCCCTCTGTCACAAGTGCTCTTACACCATGTCACCCCATGGTCACTCGGGGTAAAGCAGGAATTTTCAAACCCAAACAGCTGGACCTAGCCACTAAATATCCTCTCACAGAGCCTTTAGTCCCCACCTGTGTCTCTCAAGCCATGAAACATCACAAATGGAAATATGCCATGTCAGAAGAATTCAATGCATTAATGCGCAATGGAACCTGGGATCTTGTCCCACATCAGCCACACTTTAATGTCATTGGAAACAAATGGGTCTTCCGCCTCAAGCGTAATCCAGATGGGTCCATTGCCATATACAAAGCCTGCCTAGTAGCAAAAGGATTCCACCAACGCCCGAGCATTGACTATCATGAGACTTTCAGTCCAGTAATCAAGCCACAAACTATAAAGCTAGTCTTGTGCATTGCTCTATCTCATGGATGGCCAGTAAGTCAAATGGATGTCAACAATGCATTTCTTCATGGATCCATCACTGAAGATGTCTACATGACTCAACCCCCAGGATTCATCCATCCTTCTCTTCCTTCTCATGTTTGCAAGCTCAACAAGGCATTGTATGGCCTCAAACAAGCACCACGGGCCTGGTATCATGCGTTGAAGGACTTTCTACAATCATATGGATTCAAAAACTCCAGGTCTGATACATCACTTTTTATCTATAACTCCAATAATGTCTTGGCCTACTTTTTGGTGTATGTAGATGATCTGTTGCTGACTGGGAACAATGAAAAATTTCTTTGGCACTTCCAATCATCTCTTGCCGAGAAATTCTCTCTTCAAGATCTTGGTCAACCATCTCATTTCCTTGGAGTTGAAATCATTCCCACAAGCTCTGGTCTCTTCTTGTCACAACATCACTACATCAGAGACATCCTTCAACTTGCAAATATGGTTGATGCAAAGCCTGTTGGCACACCAATGTCAACTTCATGTTGTCTAACACCATTGTCCGATGCTCCTACTTGCGATGTGACACTCTTTCGACGACTGATCGGCACTCTTCATTATCTAGCCATCACTCGTCCGGATTTAGCTTACCCAGTCAACAAATTAGCTCAACACATGCAGGCTCCACAGGAAATTCATATGCAAGCATTAAAGCGTGTATTACACTATCTCAAAGGCAGTATCAATCATGGGCTTCATCTTGTCAAAAATTAATCTCTTCATCTAAATGCCTTCTATGACTCTGACTGGGCTGGTGACACTGAAGATCGTAGATCTACCGCTGCTTACATCATCTATCTTGGCCCAAACGCCATATCCTGGTCATGTAAAAAGCAAAAGACTGTTGCTCGATCTTCCACTAAAGTTGAATATCGCACAATCGGTTCCACAACTACAGAGGTTCTTTGGTTACAAGAACTTCTCAAAGAACTGAGAGTTTCCTTATCCAGCCAACCCACCATTCTCTCTGACAATATTGGTGCCACCTACCTATGCTCCAATCCCATTTTTCACTCCCGCATGAAGCATCTATCCATTGATTATCACTTTGTTCGAGAATTGGTGGCCGAAAAGGAGCTTCAAGTATCTCATGTTCCATCCAGTCATCAACTAGCTGATCTTTTGACAAAACCGCTATCCGGGCCTCGTCATTCCTTTCTCCTATCCAAGATCGGTGTCGTTACCCCTCCACCATCTTGCGGGGGCGTGTAAGCGGTTGAGATATTTTTGTAACAAACAAGTCTTGTAGTTTAAATTCAAAATTTTGTTGTAGTCTATTTTCAAATATTCATCTCCTGTATTGTACCTATATATACTTATTCTCATCATAAATGAATTAAGTTCCTTTTCATCATATTTATTATTTTCTATAATAAACAGGGGACAAACGAATATCAGTAATATTAAAGCTAAAAGATACTCGCTTGGGTGCTTGTCTAACTAAAGGAAATTGATCCTTCCATTCATGAAAGGATTATAACAATATAAATAGAAGGCTTTAAGAATTTAAAGAAAATATTTAAAACATATATAATTGGTTGCCCCTGGCTAAACATCTTGCATCCTGAACTCTGGTCGGTTGATCGTGAACATTGACACTCATTATAGAGTCACGGTAGAACTATTATTGACCACATAAAACTGTCCGTTCCTTTTTATCCGTCATTTTAGAGTTTAAAATTTGTTTCTAAATAACTATCGTTTTCACATACCAATGCAACAATAAATGTTAATTTTTCAACTTTACCCTCTTCCAAAATTATTAAATAGTGGGGTATTTATTGCATATGACTAGAAATGGTGGAGAATTTTAAATTTTTAATGAGAGAGAAAGGGTATATTTGTAAACAATGGATCTAAAAAGACACACTTATTACATTTCTTAATCTATGTATAAAAATCTTAAATGTCGGATAAAAAGGAACGGAGGGAGTAATTTGTTATGGAGCAAGTGCATGGTCTCTGTATTCTGTTATCGCCTAGGTAGATATTTAATAGGCCTCAAACGAACTTAGTCATCAAAAGATCTACCTCAATATCATCCTCTCGTAGAAAAACCAATAAATAATATATGTGTGCGCGCAGGTGATTTATTTAATCGATCATAATTTTATTTTGTAAGTTCAATATATTAATTTAATACTTATCTATTTACCTCGAATATGATTGTTTTTAGTAATAGGGGATACTTATGATTTACATTAAAAAAATTAAATACTTGTTTATTTGCATGATTTTATATGTATTTGTGTGATCCTAAAAACATGTATAAGTTCATTTGTGGCCACGAGTCTAATTAATTATTCTGCATGTTTTGCGTCAATTTTAAAAAATTGTCACATACTTTTTGTATCTGTACATTAACATTTAAAAGAAAAATGTAATAAAAAATTCCTATAAATATTGTGTCTCCATTTTTTAATTAATAAATAATTAAAGGTGGATATGCTCGAGCTTATAACAATCTCATGCTTAACAATATAATAACTGCGGCATTTGCACGCCTCCCACGCGACCACGTTCTAATGGAGTGTTTTTAACTTTTGTATAGTTTTTGAATTATTTCTTATAGTTTTAATAACTAGTTATTTATTATAGGTTGTCATTGTCACGTGTTTTCCCATTATTTTTTTTACAATTAAACTTTTTTTTATCCAATACAATTAAACTTTAAACTTTGTCAACTTTTTATAGTTTTACTTATTTGGATTTTTTAATATAAGTCTGCGTTAATTTTAATTTTGTACATGTATTTTTTGTTGTAAGATATGTCATAATCATTAAATATATAAGTTTAATGAAAAATTACTTTTTAAAAATGGATTGTGACATTATTGGTAGAAAATTCTCTTTATTTTAAGATTATTCAATATACATTTCCCATATATTTCAAGCGGATAAGATTTCATATTAAATGTATCAATATATAAACTATCGTGGTGAGTACGTATCTATATGATGCAAGAATAGAAATTAACTATATATATATATATGATAATGTATTAATATATAAATGATTAAATGGGTGAATTAATTATTATAGACTAAAATATGTTTTTTTTATTACTGTGAATATAACATGTTTTGATTTTAGTTTTTATAAATTTTACCTTTTTATTTTCATCGTTGAATTTTCCAAGCTATTTGTTTTTCTGTCCTTAAGGCTCTGGGCACCATTTAGTTCGTATTAACATGACTAATAAAACTCCACACAATTAGGAACAAAGGAATAAAGTTTGAAAATTTGGGGATGAAATTAGATAAGAAAACATTTCATGATCAGGAATAAAACCGAAATACGTATTTTCAAGGACTAGAAATTAACATGTTATGTATGATATTAAAATAAAATAAAGAGTTGATACATGTGGCATTGCTTAAATTGACTTTTGTTAGACACGAGTACGAACTAAATGGAAATTAAAATTGGAGACAGAAAATAAGTCAGGGATGAAATAAAAAATAAATTTATAAAAACTAAATTAAAATATATGTAATAGAACTATAAATCACACCCAAAAACTTGCTAAGATCGTGAAAGGAAAAGGTAAATGTATATAAGTTTGTGTTGCTGTTATATCAAACTTAAATCCACGTTTTTTTTTCACTCCAACCCATTTTTCTTTTTGTAAACGTTCCTTAGTAACTTATAACCATACATACACTAAACCGTACGTTTTCATTCTTAATTAGAGATTCAATTATAAATTTTGAAAGTTATAAGAACTTTTTTAGGACCTTTTAAATAGGGACATTAAATTTACCTAAAATATAATAATGAAATTAAAAAGAATATCTGTTTAAATTATCGAAATAATAAATATTTTTATATAAAATTAAAAAAAAATGATAGTTTATTTTAAAAGGAAGGAAAAAAATATTTTAAAAATAAAAACAAAAATAAACCAATAAAAAAACAATAAGTAATAAGTACTCTAGAAGCAGGCCTCGAGTTTGATTATCTATCATGCAGAAAGCCAGAAAGTATATTCAGTTTCAGGTATCATTTGACAACGTGTGTTTAGTACTTGCTGACACGAGCGGGGACAATGACAGACTCACAGAGCATTTCAGCATTCTTCTAGAAGGGAAAATTTTCTTAGATACCAATTATTCTATAGATTAGTGAGCTAAAAATTTGCACGCAATACAAGAAAGTGAAAAAAAGAGAAATAAAAAAAATGAGAATGAAATTGGAGGGAAAGTAAGTAAATGTTTTTGGTTTTTTTAGTTTAAACTATGTTTAGTTGGAAGAGTGAAGTAGGGAAGAGAAAAAGTAAATAGAGTAGATTTATATGTTGTTTGGTTGAAAAGAGATATGAGAAAAATAAAAAGATAGTTAGGTACAACTCCCTCTCCCCTTGTTTGGTGGAATGGAAAGTGGGAGGAAAGAAAGTATTTTTTTTTTAAATTGACAATAATGCCCTTATAAAATATTTTAGAAAAAATAAGATGAATGTTTAATAAGGGTATTGTAATAATGGAAAGTGGGACCCACACCTTTTTATTTATCACCTCAACCAAACAGGGTTGATCTTCTCTCCCTCTCCCTACCATTTCTCTCCACCCTAACTCTCCTCAACCAAATAAAGGGTAAGAGAAAAGGAGGGAAAAAATTCCTTCGTCAGGTTGGAGAGAAAGTGAGAAAAAAATTCATAAAAAGATAAAATTGACACTTCACTAATAAAGCAAAAAATAAAATAATATTTTTTAAAGGATATGAATGAAAGTTCACATGTGAGATTAATTTTTCTCTTCACTTTTTTCTTTTCATTTTGAAGAGAAAGAAAAAGATGGTGAGACTCATCACTTTCTTTCACTCATTCATCATTTTCTCCTTGCACACTCAAACATCTCACTTTTTTCCTTCCTTTATTCCTCCCTCTTTCTTTCTTTAAACAAATGACGAGATACTATTCTTTTATAAGGATACTTTTACACTTATTTATTTTTTATGATTTAATATTATTAGGTATAACAATTGAATTTGAATCCATGGTACCGACTTGTCTACGCCTCGACTTTGAAGTGACTTTCATGGAAAATTGCTAACCCTAATCCTGACTTGATTTTGATGGTGCAGGTTTGGGGTGTGCAGATCCATACCCACCTTGATTTTGTACTTGAACTCGTACGTATAATAATTAAATAATATAATTAAATAAGAAAAACAAACTTATATATTTTTTTTAATTATGATATGATTCCTCCCTCCGGTCCTAATTACAATAACCTTATAAATACTTCACACGAATTAAGAAAGTTGGTTAATTTAGTTGGTTACAATAAATTTGTCATGAATGTGTATCATATTTCCTGAATTGTCCTTTTATTGAGACTCACTATCTTTCTCTTTTTATTTAATTACTTCATTGTGTCTTACTCTTTCTACTAATTAGTTATTCACCTACCTCCACTAATGAAGTATTTTTATCAAGAGATATAATTAATGCACAAGACAATTTGAAAATGTTCTTATACCAATACCCATCCTAAAAAAAGTTCTTATAAATAATACCGGAGGGAGTATTTTTTAAAAAATCAATATATAATTTCATATATTATTTGAAAATATATATATTAGATATATATGACTTATTTAAAAATATGTATTTAAGCTATTAGAATTAAAGAAAATGAAAAACTATATAAAATATTTTTTTAGTTCCTAAAAAATTAGCGAGTTTTTTTTAGTAACTATAATTTTTTATAAGATAACTTTATATTAATGTATAATATATACAAATATAGAATGACCATAGTTAAAAAATCCTATAGTCAATGGAGTAAACAAATTCATTGGATGTATTTTGGACAGCTTACAATCTTACATTTCGAGTTATATTTTTTAATTTAATTTTATTGAGATTAAAATACGAGTCATCTGGAAATCATCCAACGACTGTTACTAGTTAACTGCACTGACAGGCACGGATTTTTTAGAGATCAATTATTCATACAATAATAAACATACAACAACTCATAAAACACACTTTTTCTTTCTACCTCTCTCCATCACATCACCTATCACATTCCACATTTCTCTCTCTTTTTTCTCTTTTATCTCTTATCTCTCTTAGTTGTAGATGTTGTTTGTTGTACAAACAACATTTCTCGATTTTTTAATGTAGCACCGTGTCACAATATATATTTTTAAATCGATAAGTAAATATTAGCTATAAGATTTTATATATATGTGTGTGTGTGAAATTTGATTTATTTAAACATGATATGCATGTTAATATTATATTATGTAACAATTGAATTTGTTAAATTTAAAATTTATATAGAGTAATTAAATGAAATAATTTTAATAAGAGTTACTTTGTAGGTAACTAATCTCTTTTCTTTAAAATTAAGAATGATTTAATTGATATACACAACTAGCTAGTGTAAAATAATTATTATTTTATATAGTTATCTAATAACATGTTTTCGTATATTATTTGTTAAGTTTAATAATATGAGTTATCATATTTTTTAAATGATATATTAATATTAATGGACGGTTGATTTAAATGACACATATTTGATTTTCTCTGACTAACATCTCAAGTATGATTAAAAATCTATGCTAGAAAAACTAACTTTTTTTTGAAGTTAAAGTGGAATTCTATAAATATGAAGAATATGAAGCCACATCCGAAGTATGCATCATGGGACTTCAGTCCACGAAACACAATTTGAAAGGTTATTAGCATTTGCAGCTAGAATATGAGCTACATTATTTGTGGACCTATAATCAAAACAAATTAAGCAAGAAATAAGAGACTGTAACCGTAAACAATCATTGACTATGTTGTAGATCAGAGGAGCAGATGAAGGTCTTTGTAGAGCCTGAATAAACTTCAATCAATCTGTATTGATCAATATGTGATCCATCCCCCACTCAACAGCTAGCTGTAAAGCCCAACGCACTGTCATAGCCTCAGCCACAAGAGGGTCAATCCTGCTGCGAACAACTTTTGTAGCAACAACCATAATTGAACCAGAATGATCCCTAACCACCAATCCAAAACCAGTATTTGTGCCTCCTGTCCAACATGAGTCGACATTAAGCTTCATTGTGAAATGTGGAATGTGGTGGGCAATTTAGTGGGAGGAGATAAACAAAAAAAGATAACCTCCTCTTAAATGTTGTATGGCTAACAATATACTAGTAGCATGCTTAACAATAAAATAAGTGCGGCATTTGCACGTGTCCCATGTGACCATTTTTTAATGGTGTAATTTTAATTTAATCCTTTTAATTATGAGAGATTGTCATTGTCAGGCTTTTTTTATTATTATTTTTTCCTAAAAACTGCAAACTTTTCTTATTTACGTAATAAAAATAAAATTTTGAGAAAAAAAGTATCCATGTGTAATTATTCTAATCGTATAATTAAAGTTCTATGTTAATGGAGTACATGCCATATCTTTTTTAATTAACTTATGTCAAATAATTTCAGTATAAAATTAGGCAACTTTTGAGTGCACCATTAGTTCTGTCTATATAATAACTTGAATCCAGTAAGTGCCACACTGCCACTCTTTCCTGTTGTATATATCCACTTGAATACTTTTCATTACAGAAACAGATCGAGGACAGCAATCATGGTGGTGGAGGTTGAAGCCTCGAAACCTCACGTGGCAGTTTTACCATGCCCCGGGATGGGTCACGTGATACCCATGTTGGAGCTGGCGAAACGCCTCGTCACCCACCACTCCTGTCACGTGACCTTCCTTCACATCACCACCGAAGCTTCCGCCACCCAATTTGGCCTTCTCCACTCCCCCAACCTCCCTCCCGGTCTCCACGTTCTCGACCTACCACCCGCCGATCTCTCCGCCGTTATCTCCGACGACACCCCTGTCCTCTCCCATCTCTGCATCAACGTCCGAGAAAGCCTCCGTTCCCTGAAATCAACTCTCACAGAGCTCCAGAAACTCCAAGCACTAATCATCGACATGTTTTGCACCCAAGCCTTCGACATCTGCGCCGAACTCTCCATCCCTACCTACGCCTTCGCTACCACCTCCACAACCTTCTTCGCCTTCAGCTTGTTGTTTCGAAACCTCGACGCCGATGTCGTCTCCGGCGAGTTTGTCGACCTTCCCGGTTGCTCGCCGCTGAGAAAGGAGGATCTTCCGCTCGTGAACAACGGCGACGAGAAATGGTTTTCTTACCACTTTTGCCGGTTACACATGGCCGCTGGGATTTTCATCAACAGCTACGAGGATCTCGAACCGGTTCCTATACAAGCCATAAAAGAGAACCAATTCTACAAGGAGATACCAACGCCTCCGGTTTATCCGATCGGACCGTTGGTTAAAGAAACCGAACCGGTTACTGGAAAGGGAGAGGAATGCCTTGCTTGGCTTGACAAGCAAGCTTCAGGGTCTGTTCTGTTTGTGGCGCTCGGAAGTGGCGGGAATCTGTGCGCGGAACAACTCACTGAGTTGGCGTGGGGTTTAGAACTGAGTCAGCAGCGATTCTTGTGGGTGGTGCGTACCCCAACCGATGCGAGTGGGATCAACAATTATTTCAAGGTTGGTGCAGATTTGAACGACCCCAAATCGTATCTGCCGGAAGGGTTTATGGAGAGAAACAGAGAATTGGGGATGGTGGTGCCGTCGTGGGCCCCACAGGTGTTGGTGCTGCGACACGTGTCAACTGGAGCGTTTCTTTCTCACTGTGGGTGGAACTCGGTGTTGGAGAGTGTGACTCATGGCGTGCCTATTATAACGTGGCCTCTGCACTGCGATCAGAGGGTGAATGCGACGATGGTGGCGGAGGATATGGGTGTGGCAATCAAGCCGGTGGTGGAGGCGGGGAGGAGGGTGATAGGGAGGAAGGAGATAGAGAGAGTGGTGAGAGCTGCGATGGAAGGGGAAGAAGGGAAAGGGATGAGAGTTAGGGTGAGAGAGCTCAGAGATAATGCGTTGAAAGCATTGGAGAAAGGTGGGTCAAGTTTTGAGACACTGGCTGGCGTAACTAACAAGTGGAACACCATGTGATTTGAAGGTTTCATAATCTTCATCATGATCCAGCAAATTGGTTGCAGCTCCCTTTAAATTTTCTCAAAATTTTAATGATTGCTGTAAGTTGAACATGTATTTTTCTCTTGCACTGTTGATTATTAATCTAATGAACATGCTTGTAAAGAAAGAGATAAAAAATCCACAACTACGGGTGCTCATGAAACCGTTTGTGCTTGTCACTAACTAACGCTAATTTTTTATGCGGTTAATTTTATGGACGTGAACCAGTCCATAGATATGAAAATACCCAATGATGTATGAAATGTAAGATGAGACTGAGTTGAGCCAATATATAATTTAATATAATTATAAAATGATTTTGTAATAATGTTTAAAAGAAAATAGTTTATAGAGTTAGTCAGAGTCGGTCCGAGGGGAGGCCGGTAAAACAACCGCTTTAGGCTTTCCCTGTAACAAGTCCTCATTTTTTTAATTTTATGTATATTTTATATATTAAAATTAAGAGTAAAATATGTATGTAATTTCTGAAAAATTAAATAAATTTTATTTTGGTTCTGATAACTTAAAATTGGTGTGTTGAATCTTTCACTCTTTTAAATCACCCCATTATTAGGTATATTTTTATTCTCAAGTTCAAGTATTTCTTATCAAGTGTGATTTTAGTATTTATTGAGAGTGGTTCTAACGATTAAATTGAGTTGATTTTAAGAAAAGAGAAACCCCCATCACATTGGTTTTAAATGAGAACCAAATTCAAATATGCTTAAATTTATAAGGATTAAAAAACGTATTTTACCCAAAATTTAATAAAATATTTATATCAAATATAACAAATTACTAATTATTAGTTAATAAATAATAATTAAAAATAAGTTTTTCCTATAAAAAATAAAAGTTTTAATTTAATATAACTTTCTTATGTTAAAAATAGACTCATCTTTTTATAAATATGTCATTTCAAGTCTCTATCACTTAGAATTAGGCCTCCATATTTAATTTGCTTTAGACATACATATATGTTGGGTTGGCCCTGGAATTAGTAAATATATTGTATACAATTTCTTTTAATGCATGCAATATTTTTACTTCTTTTAAAGTTTAGAACATTATTAAAATAAGAATAACATTATATCACTATATAATTTACTTATAGAATGTATTTTTAAAGGTAGATAGAGAAACTTAAACTTGAAAACCCTATTTAAAAGGAAAAAGTAAGGTTAGGACTTTACATAATAGAAAATTGTAAGTAATAAATATTAATTTATAAATAAAGGGCGGGTCGAGTAACCCAAAGGTTAACCCGAATTCGTCCTAAACCCGATGTCGGGTCAACAAATAAGACCCGATTTGATTCTATTATTTGTTATAGGAGTTGGGACACGAACAAACCCGACCCAAGAAAAACGTGTTCGGACAAACCGAGTCTTGAACATTCCTATCCACAATTGTCTCCTAATCCACAAAAGAGAGAGGAATATACTCCAACTCTCCAAGAATTAGAGAGACTTTTTCCCGCGAGTGAAGAGAGTTTTTTTTTTTAATTAGGCCTTGTTGTTAAGCTTTAGAGTGAAGCTGGGAGATGAAAAATGAAAAAAAGAAATTATATGTGGACAATATTTTGCCCTATTAATGTACAATATAGTGAGCTCATCATAGAAAAAAATATGAAAATGATGAATAATGTGATAAAAAAATGTGCTGTATAAATTTATTATAAGAATAATAAAAATATACTTGTACATTATAAATGTACAATAGTTAAAGAGAAAAATGATCTAAGTGTGGAATGTGATCAATAATGTAATAGAAAGACGTATACAAATATATTATATAAATTACTGTATATATTTGTCATTAGTAGGAATTTATGAAAATATATATGAATAGAGAAATTAAATAATATTTATAAAACATGTACTTATAACCATGAGAGGAAAGTGTGAGATATGATAAATGATATAATGGATCGAGAGAGATATAAAAAAAATATGTTGTATGAATTATTATATATATTTATTGTATGAATGATAGGTCTCGTATAAATAATAAAACTCAAAGAAGAATGTCATCTTCAAAAGTTTGTAAGAAAAAGTCCTCTTCGTGTGAGTTAGGTTCACCCAATGACAAAAGATAATGACAAAAAAGTCCTCTTCAAAATTATGACGAAACAATCTCTCATGATTTTGGGATTTTATACTAAACTTCACGATCATGAATCTGTCGTGGACAAATTTACCAGTTTAATCAAAAATAAATTTCACTATACTAAAGAAGTGCTTGTCAAGAAATTAGGTGGCAAGAATAAATCATAAATAGTTAACTACTTTTTGTTTTTTTGTTGTTATTTAAAAATGAATTACATTATCTAAATTATCCTACATTTAATTTTATTGAAACTTGTTTCAAGTGGATATACTATCTTTCTATTGACACACAGTTCATTAAATAGAGTTGTTGGAAAAAAAATTTTGAATTAAATAAAGAGTAATTTTGGATGATCTCATTTAATAGGGTGAAATTAGTTAAAATTTGTTTATATTTTAGTCCATCATACATGGATACTTTTTTACCTACATTCAAGTCCATAATAATATATTACATAACATTCGTACATAAATAACTATACAAAATTTAAGACACGGTGTAGCAAAAATCTAATACTACTCCTATTAAGAAAACATTCTTTTACTTGTTTAATATATATACACTGGCAATGTAAAAAATTTTACACAAACATCCAATGATATGATGCCATATCATTTATTAAATTTAATAACACATGAGGTGTCACATTTATTAAATGATGTGGCGGCACACCGTTGGATGTCTGTGTAAAATTTCTTTACACCGACAGTGTATATTAATTAAATCCTTGTTTTAATGCATATTAATTTTTAAAAATTTTATGTAATATTCAAATTTACACTTATATAAAGTCAAACTCTATTTAATTCTCCACATTAACCAAATCTACAAAAGCTCATTAATTACAAAGTACTCCCTCCATTTCAATTTGTTAGTCGTTTTAGGAAAATAATTTTTTTTTCATAATATAAGTCGTTCTCTACTTTTTATGTGAGTATTAATGTTAGTTTTCCATTTTTACCCTCCCACTTTTATGGGAAAAGAAGCTTAAAAAATTGTGCACCACACTACTCATTAATGTATTTAGGTAAAATGAGAAAAAGTCTGTAGTTAATTACAAATGGTAATTTAGTAAGATTACTATGTCTTTTAAGTCATTTATTGTTATTCTTAATTTGTATGTAAAAACCTTAAACGACAGATAAAAAGAAATGGGGGGAATATAAAGATGAAAAAAAAACTAATAAATGCTTCTAAAACTTTACAGATGGTCTTATAAATGGGATCAAGTAAAAAGGCCTTCTATATCCTTCTAGAAGAATTGAGTGTCTCTTAATATAAGACCCTTTATAGATTTTTAGATGAATTAATCATTTTTTCCATATTTGTCCTTCGTTAATGTTTAGCTGTTTTTAATTCCCAATATATTGATCAATGTAAATAAGTAATGAAATTTTACACACATGTTCAACTACACAATTAGAAACTGATTTTTGGAGTCTTCTGCTATGTGACAATTAATGTCCCTAAAATATAGTGATATTTAAATAAGGGTATATTTGGAATGCTATAATTTTTTAAAAGACCAACGTATTGACCAACTTTTTTTTAAACTGTGTGAAACGGTTGAAGAAGTCTTATAATAAGGGACGGAAGGAGTAATATATAACACTAACATAATATTGACATAAATTTTTAAATCATTACAAACATATTAACATATCATTATTTATTTTAAAATTATAATATTTCAATCAAATTAAGATAAAAATTCAAGGCACATATACTCTTAGTGTAGAAGAATTTACACACATAATAATAAGTTTTTTTTTTGGTGCATTATCGGGGCATTAGCCCCAAAAAGGAAAACTACATAACACTAACACTATGGCTGTCACGCCTATACACAACTCCAGTCACATTAGCAAAAAGAGCAGAAGAAGCAAAAGCAGGCACAAGTCCAAATTCTACATAAGGATTTTTACATCTAAGAGCATGACGAGCAAAAGCATCAGCTAAGAAGTTTCCTTCACGCCTAGTGTGGTTCCAAACAACTTCAGGGATGGAAACAGCCAGCTCACAAATATTATCAACCAAAGAAGAACATAAATGAGCCTGGTTACAACCGAATTGGATGAAGCCACACAATAGTAAGTTATCACATTGTTTATTGAATTGAATTAAATAACACCAGGTATTATATTTATTAAATGATGATGTGATAACATATAATTAGATGTTTATGTAATTTTTTTACACTCACAATAAATATATATATATATATATATATGCATTAAATCGTTATTTATTTTAGGAAAGAGTAGTTTTACCAAACTAGTTGAAAAGTAACAGCAGTTCACCACTAGCCAGGAGGGTAGGTTGTAATAAACTTGAAGTCAGCTAATAAAACATATAGTCACTGTTATAAAAACCGGACCGGACCGGCCGGTTCAACCGGTTGAACCGGAAACCGGACCCAGGTCCGGTCCGATCAGCTCATTAGATTGGTTATGCGATTAACCCGGGTCTGACGTCACTAAACCGGTATCAAACCGGTGGAACCGGTCCTGCGCGCGGCTGCATTTGCTTGAGGTGGAGAAATACAAAAATGTGCAGCTAGATTCGAAGACTAGACTTGAGGATGAGGGATGCACATCACTGCCACTAATTCAACTCTTTTATTACTACATTTAAAAATTTAATATAATCTAAAATATATTTTTAAATTTATAATATATATTGATAAACATAAATGTATTTTCATATTATTTAATATATTATATAAAAATTTAAAATATTCTTAATTCTAATAAATTATAAATGTTTTTATTAGTTGGATTTTAAACATGTTGGTTTATATCATTAATATTTTGTGAGTTTTATTTTTTCATAAATTTTAAAATTTTTAATATATAATTTATAGGTTTTAATATATATACCGGTTTAACCGGTTCAACTAGTGACTCACTGGTTCGACCACTAACCCACTAACCCACTACCTTGACCGAGTCGATCACCCGTTCGAGTTTTATAACATTGCATATAGTACATTGTTAGAGTAAAAAAAATACACGTAAAAACTGTTATTGTGAAAAAACCCATCATTTCAAAATATTTACCTATTATCATTAACTAAACTCACAGAATGTTTGGTAGAAATGAAACTAGAAAAGAGAATTAAGTGATGTGCATGCCAGGGGCCGTACGTTGGAGAAGTTATAGGCTAACAATCAGTCCTATGAGTGTGTTTAAGGGTGTCTTTAGTGGAGATAAATAAAAGTAAATTTTTCGGTACAAAATAAAAGTAAATTTATGTTTAAAGATATTTATTTGAGAAGTAATTTATTCTAATAAATATTATATAGATAATGCCAATTTAAATAACTTTTAAATGCATGGTTAAAAAACAGATAAGACCTTATCTCTTGTATTAGACTAAAACAATAAATGTTAAAAATCTAAGTATAAATAGACACACGAACTTGATTCTACAGGCAGCCAAACATATTTAAATTTTCAATCACTCAGAATCAATTCTGCAGAATTAATTTTAAATCACTTCCGTTCAACGTACTTCGTAAAACGTGCATCATCGATCTTAACCATTTATTTCTAGAATCAATTCTACTCAACTGTAAACCAAACGGACCGAATAAGTTCAAGACAAATTTTCATTCTAAAGGATTTCGTTTGGTTCAACGCTCAATAATTTTTCATTCGAATGGATTTCGTTTGGTTCAACGCTCAACTGAACTCATGGAAGAAACATGAAAAGCACAATCCATTACCCAAATGCATTTTTTTACCTTATGAGAATTTAAATCAATACTATTTCTCTGTAAATTGATGAAAAAAATGCAAGAAAGCATCTATTTAGATAGATATATGTAAAATTGAAGCATCTATTAAATTACAGCCAACCATAGATCTAAACTCAAGTCTCCAATAGCAGAAAGAAGTGCACAGAACCTAAAGCAACGATGACAATGGTACTTTCCATTGTCAAAAGAAGTTGCATAAAGATAGTCTCTCGTATTCACGCCACAAATCCCCAGTCAGTAATATCTGCGTCACTTTACTGCAAAATATAACTTCGTTAAGGTAACAGTAAAACCAGAAGATAATCTATCTACCATTTGGGTAAATAACGTACCTCTGCATCACCTCCAGCAGCTCGGGCAGACTCTACCTTTTGTTCATCAGCTGTTAAAAAAGGAGATACTTAAGGAACCGGGAAAATAACACATACAGAAGGTAGATTGGCAGGTCCACATTAGTAATAAAAAATAGAGCTCGCAGGAAAATAAAAATGCAAAGGAAGACCTAAGACGAGTTTGACATGAAAGCAACAATTGCAAAATGGATGGTAGATAGTACACTGTGATAAAAATAAGTTCGCAGGAACCAAATAGAATGCTTCGATTGTTTGCTATATTACTGACATACAGAATAATAAGAGAGTACTTTTTTCTGACAATGCTTAGCACGGTATTTCTTCTAAAGGAGCTTTTTTTTGTGAACTGAGAATAAGAGAGTAAATGCATCCCCTGGCACAGAGGCCTAAGAGTTCTGAGCAAAAGAAGCATATGATCTCATGGCTAGATCAATGTGTACTTCTACTATGATCACCGTAGTTGTATAAATGAATTGCATGGTTATTACTCCTCCCTCCAATATAACTTGATGCAGAACTATAGGGAAGAAGATAAAGGACTGGATCAAATATCACTTAATAAAAGGTCTAAAGTAATATAGTGCGTATTCACAGAAAAAAGTAATTAAATACGTAATAACCTGATAAATGCAAAACTAAGAAAACTCTAAGCTAATTCTAATTTAAAAGGAAACATTAAAGACAAATTATAAAACCACCAGTCCAGCAATGACCCAATGCCCAAGTTCATGAAGATCATCCATAAAACCCAATAAGCTGATAGAGTTACATATTTCCCATTAATAATTATCAGCATTATCGTTATTCGTCAACATATGTATAAGAAAGTTTGATGAGTGGAGAAGAAAGCAGGAGTACGAAAACGAAGTATTAAGGATCAGATACCTTTAAGTTGGTTGGTTCCACAGATTTTATTGGCTTCGATTATAAGAGTGACGAAGAAATTAGACAATTGAAAAAGCTCTATGATGAGATCAAATTTCTTACATAGCTTTGTCACTTCCACAAAGAAATTCATCACTAACAGCTTAATCTGAGTTCTTAGAACTTCTAGCAGGTTGTTTTGACTCATTTTTTCCCCAACTTAAATTGCTAGGCACTGGTTTTTCTTCAAGATTGTGACATTTTGAAAATCAACATGGAATTCTTTTCAAATGTTCGGAGATGAATTATGTTGACATTTCATGGAAGAAAACAAGATCTAGTGCTAAGCCTGATTACCATCTCCTCCTTTAGACTTTGGTATGATGCAAAATATAGTTGGAATCTCTATCAAGCCAATAAGACAATGTTCAATTGACAATATCACACAGACAGAAAGAGAGACCAATCTGAAACTAGCTTGTTATTGACACACAATCCTATCTGATTAAACAAAACATCAAAAGATATCAAATTAAAATAAAGCATTTTATATATTTCATTTGCATTGCAGATCAGATTAGCAAAGTTAAAGGAAAATGTTAATTTCCACCTCCATCTTCAGGGATGTCAGAAGTCCACAAGGTGAGGTTGTCCCTCAGAAGTTGCATAATTAGTGTGCTGTCTTTGTAAGATTCCTCATTGAGAGTATCCAACTCAGAGATTGCTACATCAAATGCCTGCTTGGCAAGGTGACAAGCCCTGAAATACAAGGAGAATCATGTTAAATCAGTTAAACAGACTGACTTAGGTACTTAGCATTAGCACATGAAAATAGAGATGGAGATGCAATATATTTCTGGGAAAAGGTAATATTAGACATACCTTTCAGGAGAGTTCAAAATTTCATAATAGAAGACAGAGAAGTTCAAAGCCAAACCCAGTCTGACGGGATGTGTGGGAGGTAACTCAGCTTCTGCTGCAGTGGAAGCTTCCTGCAATTATTTTTATTTATGAATTATTAAGAATAACTGGTGGAAAAGTACTTTGACAACCCAACAGAACAGCCAAATCGGTATTCTTCCCCTTTGACACAAGGGTTGTGTCTTCATCTAAATGAAAGCCACACCATCAAAATCAATCATAGACCGAACATGGGACAAAAATAAGGTATAATGTTATGCCTGGAGAAGAATAAGCACTACCATCTAGCGTCTACCATTAGATTCACCCCTTTGAAGTGTATATTATCAATAATGAGTTCAGGCTCACAAATATTATGCAGATTGAGATAATAACATCAAAATAATAAACATAGTAAGGTTGGAGAGGCAGTCATTCCAATCAAATATTCTAGACTACAATACAATTTTAGTCAATAATGCGAGCTATATACCAATTACAGGATCTTATGGAAAGTTACAAGAGGAAACAATGATGACCAGGAAATGGTTATCAGTGATCTAGGAAAAGCCTATAGTATGGCGAGTCCTGTGGAAGGCTTTATAGACGTATAGGAATGTAATCCCTACATCATGAAATATAAGGCATGATATGCTTGTATTTCATTCGAACCACACAGAACACATGAGAGATACATACAATACAATACAAGAGGTGTGAACGTTAGCATATACCTGATATGCTTTCAAGGACTGATCAGCAGCCTCTTTTCTCTCATCCCCAGCCTTAAACTCAGCCAGATACCGGTAATAGTCACCTTTCCTGCAATGAAATTCGAAATTCAAAGCGTGTGGGAAGTAAAGCAACAGAGAGAAAGAAAAGGACTCACATTTTGTAGTAGAAGACATTGGATTCACCCGACGAGTGTGGAATGAGATGGTTATCGATCATAGTCATGATATCGGTGCATATATTGGCCAACTCAGATTCCACCTTTTTCCTATATTCCTTTATCCGATTCGCATTCAGATCGTTCCCTTTCGATTCCTCCTTCTGTTCAATCGACGACAGGATCCTCCACGAGGCCCTGCGTGCGCCCACCACATTCTTGTACGCAACTGACAGAAGGTTTCGCTCTTCAACCGTCAATTCTACATTCAGCTTCGCCACATTCTTCATCGCATCCACCATTTCTACCCAACGAATATATAAATAAATAATAAAACAGAAAAAAAAACATGTAATTACGAGAATGGTTTGGAGAGAGATAAACCTTCGTATCGCTCGGCTTGTTCAGCGAGCTTGGCGCCATAGATGAAATTTTCACGTTCCTTTGAGGATGCCATGGCCGATCTACGAGCTTTCTCTTTCTTCAACCTTTTGGTGCTTTCTCGCTCTAGAATTGGCGCAACAGTTTGTAATGCTTGGTGCGAGGGTGGAGACTGAAGAGAAGGAGTCAGGGCTTCGTTTTATTGCCACGCGTCCGGAGGTAATTTGGTTGGTGTGAGAGATGCGAGTAAGGAGGCAAGGAGAAGATAAACACAAATCAAATCAAAATGGTAGAGTTGGGTCGAAATTAAATTTAAAAAAAAAAAACGTATCTAGTTTAACTTGATTTGGATATATTCAAATTTTTATCTTTGTTTAAATTTTGAAAATTGAAAATGTTATTTTTAGGCCACAAATATCTCATATTATTAGAATTGTGCTCGGGATTTAATTTTAGCTAATATCCTTTGATTGAGTCATAACTCTTTTCATCTTTTGATAGAAAATTGAATACGTGTTGATCATAAATCTCTAAAAAAAAATTATATTACATTATTATCCAGATTTTTCAATCATTAAAAAAGAACTAAGCATTTTAAATGCAAGGGAGACAAAGAACAATCGATTTTTTTCAGAATTGTAATTAAATCAATTTCATTAAATATGCACCATAAACAAATCATTTTTTTAATTATAAAGCAATTTTATCCAACTTTTAATCAAATAAACTGTAAATTTTTTAAGAATATTTGTTTAATGTTATATTCTTTTTTTTGTCGAGTTTTATGTTATATTCTTGTAGAAGGTGGCCTAGAGCTGTCAATATGGGTTGAATTCTGTGAGCAAGTATGACCCAACCAATTTATCGATGGGTTGGGTTGGAAAAAATTAGCCTCACATTTTTATGGGTTAAAGTGGATTAACCCTTTTAACAAAAAAAATAGGTTCGAGCCGGATTGAAATGAGTTGACTTACTTTTATAATTTTTTATATTTTTTGACTTTTTTTTATTATTTAAATTATTTTTATAATTTTTTAAATTAGGTGAGACAACCCACTTAACCCATCAACGTCGAGCCAGGTTGATATTTTTTTCAGCTCACCAAAGAAGTGAGTCAGGTTCGACTCACTTTTAGCCTATCATGTGACAACTCTAAGATGGCCAGTGTTGAACTAGATCATTGGTATGATAGTGCATCTTTCTAGTAAGGTTGCATGATAAAAACCTGTAAGTACTATTTACTTGTGTTAGAATGTTACAATAATATATTTCGAATTCAATTTCATAATAATATGCTGTAAAGATATCAGTGACCATTAAAATAGAAAAAAAATGATTTCATCTTGTATTACGCAGCTATGCCTCAGGCAGAGTGAAGTAGTTAAAAGCTAGTGGCCAAAATTGATGATGTTTCTTGCTGCCTTAAGCTGTCAACAACATGAGCGATTACTCCTTCACCCGCCTTGAAAAGCCATGTATTTTTCACCTGAAATCCGGCGAGTATTCATGTTAAAAATTATATTAGTGATATCAATTATCATCATCCCCGGAAGAAGATTTAGTGGATGCATCACCTGAATGTTGCTGTGAGCAAAGAAAGGCCAGAATGCTGAGTGAAAACTGACATCAACTTTTGTCCATCCCAATTGTTGTAATCCCCGTATCATCTCCTCTATTAAAAAGACATCACATAAAGTGGCTTTAGTGATACGGCAACAGTAAATTATAGTAATTTCTGTTACTTTTGGTTGTAGTAATAACCTTCCACAATTTCATGAAATTCCACAGTACTCTGAGTATTTTGTGCAATCTCCTTTGCTTTCACTGCCTCCGGAGGAAATTGTGGCCCATCAGAAGGAATTGGGAGGCAGTATTCCACATCAACAACATGCTTGTATCCATCCAAAGATTGGCTTGGAGGCTGTCAATACAATATAAAATGTTAACACTCTCCAAACATTCGCATCCTCAACTTCTACAATACCGGCAATTTACCTCTTTTCATATATTTAATAATTTGCCTTCCTGGTTTGCAATGCTTAATCAACACCACACACAATATCTTAATTGCAGTGTCAATTGCTCTGATCCATTATTTAAATATTATTTCAAAAGGATAACTGTAAATTTTCAAGCACACTAGCATTGTATTTGCATGGACACACTGATGCATATACAGCTTATAACCACTATCTTATTCATTTCTCAATACAGGCCTTCATTTTAAACCAATATGCTATTGATCTGCAGTGAAAGGCATTTCTACTTTGAGTTTATTTATAATTATGGTGGGACATTAGAGACTTAAGATTTGGATAGAAATGTACTGAATTGCAAGAAGTATATAATCATTCCAACGATTCAAAATGCCAAGACCACAATCAACAGTTAAACCAGCAAAGTTCAAGATAAAGTACAAAAGTAATTCCGAAAGCAGTGAAAATCAATGCATTATAGTCACGCGCTGCAGGAGTTCTTAATTCTCTTGCTTTCATAATCCTAATAAATGTTTATTTTATTTAAATGTGGTTATTTAATATTTAATTTATAGCAATTTGAATAATCAAGATCAATAACAAAAAAGAGAGAGATAATCCAAGAAGAGAAACTATCATATTCACCTTACGAAGTTCGTTTTCCCTCCTTATAGAGGACGTGCGCCATCCAACCATATCTATATAGAGTTAAAGGAGTGACACAAATTAAGATAGAAAGAGCCAATATTAAGTTTGTCTCTGATATGCTGAATGGATACGATCATATGATACATTAGCATAAGCAACACGACTTCTAAATGCTCCAAGCGCAGATCTACAAAACAGCAACTCATAATATAAGCACAAAATTATTTTACTGAATCAAAGGAATCCATAGTCAGCAAAGAGAGAGAATCCTTTACATTACTCACATGAATTTTGCATCTTCACAATCAGAAGCCATTCTCAAAAGAAGAGATGGGTTGTTGGGTTTACCATCAGTAAGGAACAGCTGACTACCAGTTCGACCAATAAAATATGGAGCTATAGGCGCAACAAGCTTTTCTAGGATTGGAACACCCAATAGTAATGGAAGCTGAAAAGTATGTGAATTAAACAGTTAAAAAATCATTACAAAAAGAAAAGGTCAAAACCCTGTTGACCTACATCCAGTAAACATGAGATAGCAAGTGTGAGATTCCAGTAAGGCTGAGTTAAGGGTTTGAGTAAGGAAGGTTCAGAGATTCAATTCATTCATGATCTTGTTTGATTCAACATGAAATTCATTCACAATATGTTACAATTTTTTTTTCATGATTGCAATTATTGTAAGTTTCTCTAAACACCATAGCTAATACTGAACAGGACTCATTCGCATTCTTTCCTATTCTATATTGTCTAAGGATAAAAACAACAGTGCTTTTTATTTTCAAATATAAGTAACTATGTAAGCACAAAAGCAATAGCTCTATAATTTAATTTAATTGTTCTGAACAGACCTGCTTTTTCCCCCTTACACCAAGATGTGGAGTTGCTAAAGTAATAAAATTTATTGGCTCCAACCCAGCAATCGTCCCTCTTGAAAAGTCTGTTTTCTGTGAAATTTCCGTCATGAAGTTTGCTGGATCACCAGCTCGACCGTTATTATAGGTGTCAGGTGAATAAAGGATAGAAATTGCATATCTGGCAAAGAGGCCTCCTAGAGAATGGGCCACAAAGGATATTTTCTTCAGGCTCTTTGTCTTCTTTACAACTTGCATGACCTGTTGTAACAGAAGGAAATGATATACGACATGAAATAATTCAAGACAGATTCCAATCAATAAGAACAGACTTTGGAGGTCCAGAATTCAGACACATAAATTTGCATATATTTCAAAACTCACTTCATCCGCTAATCGCTTTCCACCTTCATCAATCCCGTTTAATGTCTTAGCGTAAGAATTTGATGAACTTGCTGCAGACATCAACTAAAATTTTAAGGACTTCTGCTTAACCATGAATTCACATTGAAGCACCCAAGCAATTCAGAAAACAATTATTGTCACTACCATATACAGCTTAGGCTAACTAGTTTGCAACCGATGAAATAGACTTTCTCGTACATTACCCACAAAACACACATGGTTCAACGCTAGAGAGATAGCATGATTTTGTAAGCCAACTCAAACTTGGCAGTATCCAGCTACATCAAAGCTGATCAACCTTGAGTTGGCTAATGTATCTCAGTCAGTTTACCCAATAATAAAGTAATCTTCCAAAGATTTTCTAGATTTTCTAATTTCTATTGTAAGATTTTGAATATTTTTTAATTTTTTTTGCGTATATACATTGTCCATCACCTTCAACTATAAGTTTTAGGCATTTTCGTAATACAAAAGACTTCCCAATCAAGCACAGCTCAAAAATAACAATTCCATCTAAAGAAATCAAGGAATAATGTGGCTCAAACAAATACATGGTATGAAACCATAAGTAAAAAAGACATAGTTACCATAAATTAAAAAGCTTTTTCCAAGGTTCTTTTTTAACTCTGTCTCTGTATAAGTCCACTCACTTGGGCTGTGTCAGTTAAAACATCAGTCACTATGTATTAGAATAAAATAGAGAGGAAAAAGCCAAAAACCAGCAGAAGCAAGTGAACAAATGCCCTTTGCTCTATATTTTGTAGTAAAAGCAAAAGATAAAACAGTACAAGAATGACTAAGGGAATTTTCCAGCATTCATTTGCAAGAGAGATTTATTGCTTATGAGTTCTGACAGAGCCTTTTATTCCAGAATTTAGTGTTAAGACATACGGACCATCAAGTAATTAAAGATGGAATAAATCCACTCATGTTACATGCAAACAAATAGGAAACAAAATCAATCAAGATACCTGTCATGGATCCTTTTTAGCACAACCAAAAATAACAAGTAATTTTTACCGAAAAGAAAGAGATTTTTTTTCACCATAGCAAAGTATTAAGCCAAAAAAATTTGTGCATCATGCTCAAGGCTCAAGCACTTGCTTTACCAGGGAAATTCTTTTGACTTTGATAAGACTTATTTCTATAGCCATGTCCGCATGAACATACCAGATACTATCCAAGGAAAATCTATATATTCCCGTCAAACCCTGACCTCAATCCACATGGGTGAATAGCAAAAGACTCTCGGGTTTTCTAGATAATTACACAAATGCTGCATAGTTGGTAAGTAAAAAGAATTTTCAGAGCCTAACCAACTACACTTGCTAGTGAGATTTACATTTTACAATATAAAACATGGATGGAACAATAAGAAGTTATTGGAAGATGAAAGCCATAATTTATTTTCAGATCAACTTTTAATATAGTATATAATCATAAAAGTATTAAGCACATTATTTTTTCTTTCCACCTTAAGCCCATACAAACATAATAATTCTAACTACAATACCGAGCCAAGAGACCATGGACAAGAACAAGGAGATGATCAGGATCATTCTCCAGATTCCCAGTGGTTATGGCAAGAGACTTTCCCTGACTAGCAGTACTCATAGCTTGTGCTCTAAGGCTCTCGTGTCTCTGTCTTTTGTTTGCACCTGCCCAAATTCATCTACCAGCATTTATGAAAATTAAAAGAAAAAGTAAAAAAAATCATCAGTTAATCACTTAAGATTAATATGGTATTTTACCTAAAATATTAGAAAATATAAGATAAAGGGAAAAAAGAATAACAAAGCAAGAGGGTGGAGAATGTTGTTAGAAATATATTATATAAATTCATTCATGTATCCTTCACCCAATAGCTTAAGCTTTTATGATAGTTGGTTCATGACATGGTTTTAACTTTTGGGATAGTTGGTTCATGATAAATGCAAGACTGGGATGACATGTTTTCTACTATCAATAAAGAGAAAAAGGAGATTTCCATCTTAACATTTTTGTTCATGAATATAAGGTCATGACTCATGAATGTACGTAAATAAAATAAATAATTGTGATACCTTCTCTCTCCACTCTCCTCATCTTGCTCTACCTTTATATCCATTTCATTTCTCCTCATATCACCCTCTCCACCTCCTATGTTCATCTCAAGTCTAAATTAAATATAAATAACACATGTAACTCATATCGAAGATGAATAAATGAATGTCCGACATGGTGCTTAACAATCACTGTGTCATCCTGTGGTTAGACAACAATTCAAAAACTAAAAGGGATGTCATCATGAAAAAAGAATGAGGTTGTGTTTACACCTTGAAGGCTTGAAGACATTGCAAATGTCACTATATTCAAACAGGAGTCGTAGTTGTAGCTTAAATAATGAAGTTTCTAGCAGTAGCAAACTGCATATGGGCTACCACCAAGTAGTACTAACCAATGCACACATATAAAAATAGTACATCATTTGAAGTCTAAAGGGACAAGCTTCTTCATCTTCAAAGAATCTACAGATTCTTAACCCAAGAAAACTTTGTGAATTTTGAGCTTCTGATACCGGAATTCAGACCAGACCAGATAATAGATAACAATTGGCCAGCAACACAAGCACTTAAGTTCAATCACTGATAAAACCGTAATGAAATTCAAAGAGATTATGGTATTTCAATAGCCCCACAAATTTACCCAATTAAAGAATACATTAAACAATGATCAAAGTTTGGTACTTTAGGACAAAGGGGGAAACCCAAAATTTTTTAAAAATAAATATATACCAGAAGGGGAATTCAAACTGGAGTTAGAGGTGGAGGGTGAAGAACAAGAGGGGGAAGAGGATGATAAAGAACAACAAGGGGAAGAGGAGCGATTAGTAATTCGTGGCGAGTAACTACAGCGCGCATAAATCAAAGGGGCCGTTGCCATTGTATGTAAAGTAGAAATCTCTCTCTCTAAGATAAGAATATATAATAGCAATGGCGATGCAATGACGAAGTGAGTGAGTCAGTAAGTAAGATGCAAATGCAATGCAACGAGTGGGAAGAAGTAGAATTTGATACCTGAGTGAGAGATTCTGCAGTAAACGAGAGTAATAGGAAAGGGGAAATGAATAGAGCCAGAGGCACAAGCTGTGGCGGCTGTGGCCGTATGAGAGGGTAAAGGTAGCCACCAGAAAAAATTAGGGGCTGCGCCATGCCAATTTGTCAAAACACAAAACAAAACTAACGTACACTTCTTGAAGTTGAGATGTGAGTTGGGAAAGGTTAATGGATGGGATTGTGCCAGGTCAGCTAGTGCCCACCAATCAGGTTCAGGTGGCCCCAAGATTGAGCACCTATTGATTATCATAACAACCATTGAAGGAGCCTCTCCTCTCCTGTACAACCACAGGTCATTCATAATTTATTCGTTTCATTTTGTGCTTTTTGGACTTATATGCTGCTTTGCCTAGAAAAGGAGAAACAAACACGTCTTCGGCTCTACGCATTTCTGTGTGCTATCTATCAGACCTGCGCTGTGTTTCATTTCATTGAGATGCTCTCATGCAAATGCAATGTATGAGGTTATTAATAGAATTTTTTTAATAATGCTATTAAAATAGGTAAAAACTACATTTTGTATTAAATTAAATGTATATGTATATTTAAGAAATTAAATTTTATTTAATTTTATGATGTGTTTTTATAAAGTTCTCACCTCTATCATATAAACATTATTAATAAAAATTGAGTAAACTAGCACATTGGTCCCGAACTCTTGGGGAACCATGCACTTTCATCCCTGACATTTCTAAAATAGCACTTTAGTTCATACTTTATTAAAAAATAGCACTTTAGGGACTAAAGTGCATGTTTTAATAAAATTAGGGACAAAAGTGTTATTTTGAAAAAGTTAGGGACAAAACTGCATGGTCCCCCAAGAGTCAAGGACCGATGTGCTAGTTTACTCAATAAAAATTTGTGTATGAAATTATTATAGAGATAGAATTAACTATTAATCTTGTACGTAATAAACATTTATTCTACATAGATTCTATAATATTTCCGAAAACAGCCCCTCTCTATCTCTTCTCTATTGCTCCCTCACTCTGTTCCATATACATATATATACACATATTTGATATGTATATATCACAATAAAAACATTTTGTTGTGAGGGTCTATACATAAAGGTTAAAAATGCAAGTTCCATAAACATCCTACATTATTTTATGAGATACAATAGATTAACCACTTTATTGTCACGATACATAGTATATATCATTGAGGAGAAATTCCTCATCCTCCCATTTATTTATGCCTAAGACTCTAAATATTGTGGAGACCTTATGTCTAACTAGACAGAAACACAACAAATTATGGACATACTGAATAGTAATTTATGCTTTAACCTGATTATTGAGGCGCTTATTATTTGAAAGTGTTTTTTTTTTTTGGTCGGAAAGTGTTGTGCTAGCTCTTACATGGAACTAATACTAGGCTTCTCTGATATATGTTCCATATTTGGTTGGGCCATAAGCCCAAGCATTGATTGTGTTGGAAAGTCCCACATTGATTTGGGGTTGAGTTAGGCCCAGATTTTGGTATCAGAGCCTATCCTAGGCCCGTTGTTATTGGGCCTCCACCCCTTGATGTGTCCACGATCCAGCTAGCTTGTAGGGTGAGGACTGTCCAAGGTTTATATATTATTAAATGGCCTTATCACTAGTCAATGTGGACTTTCCAACAGATTGCACACACGCCGTATCTTTTATCAGTGTTTCTTTTGATCCATGCATAACCATCAATTCCCCATCCTGTAGCCCAAAAATTCTTTACAATCCAAAAATCTTGATCATCTTTCGAACCATAACCCACTATTAACATAACATGATTTATAAAGGTAGAATCCACTGGACAATTGGGACCATCATAAACCCTAAACCCTGACAATGAAGGAAAATACTTAGAAGAAAAATATGTGATGTTGTATTATTTTTAATTAAGTTGATAAATTAACTTTGATTGAGAAAAATACTTACAGTGTTGCGTCCGTAACTGAAAAAGTCATTAGTTACATAAAAATACACAATAATAGGTTGGATAGCAGCCGCACATAGTAGTCCATTGTCTGATTGTGCTGCTTGATAATATCCATTAATGGTTACACGCGGGGTTGGACATCACTTCAGGAAAAATATGGGGTTAAACAAACTAAAAAATTGAATGAAAAGGAGCAGCAATTTTTTTTCTTAATTCCAATGATGGAAGCAATTTATAGAATCGAGACCTGTCAGGCTTTGCAGGTACCCTTCACTCCAGCATAAGGATAATCTTGTTCTGGAGTAATTCCACCATTTTGCTATAACCCAATTAAATGCTGCATCTACCCATCCTCCCGAGCACCCGTAACTTACAGGGTCACAGTCCACAAGTTCCTGCTCAGAAAGGCTAACAAGATTCTTTGCAACTATTGCATTTATTCCTTCAATGGCGCCTGTGGCTGAGAATGTCCAACAACTTCCTAATAGTACAACAAATTATTCAAAAAAAAAAAAGAAAAAAGAGTTTAATATTTTTTAAGCAATGTGGTAAAAAAGTTTTATACTTATTACCAAGATGTGTTGTTGTGCTATTTATAGCATGTAGTGTCTCACGGTAGAATTCAATTACTTACTCAAAGCTTAGAAATTAAACTTACCACATCCCCCTTGATTCTTAACTCCAGTCGAGGGATGGAGGTGCACTACAGGATACATCATCGAGCTTGATGCTTTTGTCATGAGTAGGCATGCCAATGTCATGTAAGTATGTTTCTCTGAGCTCTTTGTGGCTCCAATCACTAAAGTTGTTCAGACCAAGAACGAACACAGACGACGACCTTCTCTTGGCATTAGTCTCTGTGATATACTTCATATTTGAAACGAATATGTCAAATTTCTTTGCCATCTCTTCCAAGTCTTTGTAGACCCGTCCATGCTCCCTCTTCCATATCTGGAATAGTTTGATGGCTTCATCCTGTGAAGGAAGTTGGTCAAGGTTAGGGCCCAATATGGAGGAGTATTCAGTTGGGATACCTGAACTTGAAGAGAGGCAAAAGATCAATATTGTAATGCAGATGAAGAAGAGGAGAAACAACTTTGAGGGATGGGAAATCATCATGTTTTTATATATTCAAACTATTGATTGATGAGTTGATTAAATGTTTGATGTGTATGGCCTCCTAATATATCAGTTTCATCTATTTATATAGTAAGTGACAGACGAATGGCCTGATGAACATTGTTGTGTCAGCTGAAGCAACTGGATGTGATTTAATGATTTTGCAGCTTGCCACCTTTATTTAGTGGAGTGATTAAACCTTGTACGGAAAACAATGCACCCAGTCTTTAATTTGTGGTCATTAACGAAAAATTTTCATTTATTCAAACCATTAAGTTAATCAGATGTTTACTTTCATGGAAAATCAGTTTAACGGATTTATTGAAAGTGAACGGCGAATGCACAATCCTAACACGTGGAGTTAGCTAAACGGCTAAGCGATTGGCATTTGGCTTATATATCAATTTTGCAAATTGCAAGTTGCAGTGCCACATTACGTTGTGAATGATTAAACAGTGTACGAAAAACAGTGTGCTTAATCTTAATTCTTGCTTTTTTTTTCTTTTTTGGTCAACATTCTTGCCTATTAGTGAGAGTGGTAATTTTTTGTGCAAAAGTTAAGCCCACAAGCTTGTAATATAATTGATTTGGGCCTCAATTGTATACTCAAATACTATGACTGAGTAAATAAGTAAATAAATAAATAAGGAAGTAACATGAGTTTTATTATTAAACTTTTATTACGATAAAAGAAAAAGTATAAATAGTATGTGAAACTTAAACTTTGGTGTGTTTGGTTTACACCGAGCAGTTTGCCTCATGGTTTTGGGGTAAACCAAACACACACAAAGTAGCATTCATCTTTTAAGATTTCACAATATCAGGTTTCAATAATCGGTCATTCTGAAGTCTGAACACACATTTTTCACGGATGCATAAGACCTGCGATCTAGACTGTTTGGGACACAGATCATAACAATCGTTCATCTTGCTAGGCTAGCATTCAAACTTCCAATTACTTATAATCAAATACAAGTTCAAATCACAGCAAATATTCATTAATAACTACTTGGAGTGCATACAGAAGCACAAATTAACCCATCCACGGTTGCCTCACATGCCACTCCAACCTTTCATCAAACATTGGCAACACAGACAGCAGGCAGCACAAGACTCTTCATATATATGTCAGATAGGGCATAACCAGGATTCAAAATTTGTTGCAAGAGTTGTATATGAAAGCTTGGTATCAGCGGCAACGAAAAATCATGAAAGGAATCGAAATCTCAAACATATTACAGTAGCAAGTGTTTCTCGAGATCTCAACACAGTAGGTTCCAAAAGAGGGACCATAATGAGAAAATAAAAAGGGACAGGAAAACATTCAGGACAAGCATCTTTGATTGACAGAGACAACATGATTTATGTAGCGAGCTAGAACAGATAAATAACAAACTGAAACAAGCTTGCATATAGTGCGAGGGTGATATGTGTGTCTATTCTATTGGCACACAAGATTCATCCTAGAACTCTAGTAATCATTTCATCAAGCAAGTAACGTGCAACAAAACATAGTGGAAATCAACAGGCTACTAGCTGCCTTGATCTTGCACATGGAAGCATTTACTCAAAATGATTCAACCATCTAATCTAAATGCATCAGCTGTAGAGGAGGGATGCGGGGGGAGAGACGACAATGAAATATAATAAAATACTGTACCTGGGAACCACTGAATCAGGTAGCAGATGCAAGTAGCAACGCCGCTCCCTCACCTCAAGCCTTTTTCAATCAACATCCCTCGTTTCAATTTCGTATCCAGTGTGTTCGGTACTAGGAATCCACATTTCAAACATTTAAAACGTGACACACACTCATTATCGCACCCCAACCTATGCCAGAGCAGGAATTGTGGATTGTCTTGTACTGGTTAGGACGATGGGTTTATAGGCATATTATATGTCTCAGTCTCACTTCCTTGACCTGGGGAAGTGATCCGGCCGGGATCCTCTACAGTTATTTCAGCCGGAGCAAATTGATTTCAACAAGGAGAGCGTGCATTTATAAAGACGTAGTAGAAAAAAAAAAATTATAATAACTAAAAACAAAATTTGCTTAATTTACAATAGAGTCGCAATTTGGTACCTTCCGGTCACAGAGGTTTTGATACTTTTTGTTATTTTTCATTGAATGAAGCCATAAATATCAAAACTACATATGAATAAGTCATGTACTCCGTCTTAAATTATTCCAAAGACATAGAGTAGATTTTAAATGAGACACATGTGTATTACAAATGAGAATGTGAAAAAATGGGGGAATACAATAAAAAAATACATGATAATGGTTATAAAGGGTGAAAAAGTCTTTTAAAAAATTAAAAATATAAATTCTAATAATTAAATATTGACGGTAAAAAAAAATACTAAGACAATTTAAAAAAATTGAGAAAAATTGATTAAATGATCAAAGAATGTACCAAAACCCTCTCTCATTAGAGGGTACAATAGAATTCTCCTTAAAGGTATGTTTTAACTTATAAGTAATCTTTTAATTTTTATAAACAATGTGAATAATGATGGATCAATGCCTGATAAATATATAGTTGAAAATTTGAGAATTATTTATCCTATTAATTTAATTTAAAAAATAATAAAAATAATTAAAAAGGATAGATTGGGTTTATATGTGTTGGATATTAATTGTGGATGACAATTGAACCTGAGTCATGTGGATATCCATAAAAAATACTCGCAATGAACAAGGTAAAAACTCGCTAAGTGGGTATGGATAGGGCCATGCTTTTATCCGCATTTTCTTATGGGATGAGCCCGAGTATGGATACTATATATAATGTATAGGTCGCCCCAAGCTCTCGCACTCGCACGCACACACAACTATTAAATAAATAATATCATATACAAATTTTTAAATATATACACACATTAATTTTAACCAAATATCAAATATAATTTTATATTTTCAAAACTCATAATACATATTTATAAACAAAAAAGTAAAAAACTAATAGATATTTCATATTAAAATTCGCATCAGAATAAAATATTATAATGTTTCAAACATTTCATATTAAAATTGTAATGATAATAGATCAATAGAACCCCACTTGTCCATCTCAGTGCCGCCCCCTTCCTGCTTTTATTTCAGATTAAACTATTATATTATATTGGTGATATTAAATTGTTATGAAGTCCAAGTTTATTAAATTGTCATGTAGAAATATTAATTAAACTGTTATGAAGTCTATGCTTATTAAACTATTATGTTGGTGGATGATAATATTTAAAAATTATGTTTGGATGAACTTGGAGTAATTTTTCAATTGAGATATAGTTTTTTAAAATTAATTTTTTTATTGAGTTGCTAATTTTTCACTTAACTAAACTACGGGTAACGGGTGCAAGTATGGACATATAGGTACCCAATAGATACGGGGACGAGCATTAAAATTGTAGCTCACGCGATACGGGCGCAAATATGGGGACAAACACTATAATATTCTGCCTAGAGGGTACTCATTGTCATCCTTAGTATTAATCTTGGGCAAGGGAAATCTATAAAAATAACAATTCATACTTAAGGTAGGGAACTATCAACTAAGGCCTGTTTGGGAAAGTTTGAGGTTTTTTTAGGTGAATTGTTTTTTGGACTTTTGGCTAGTAATTTTGAGCATAATAATTTTTAAAATGGCTTAATGGATACACTATTGAATATGAGGAGGATTCAACGTGTCCACACGTGTCGAGTTACACTGAAACTTATATTATTGAACAACTTTTTCATAAATAATTATGCAATTTAAAATCCAACCTTAAATTGAAAGTTATTGTCATGTGTATCATAATAGCGTAGGTAATTCGGGTTACTTGGCCAGTCTGGCCTGCTATTGAGTTGGACTAAGAAACTCAGAAATTATTCGAGTTTTTAAAATATGTGCCCGAGCACTACATTTTTGCGAGCCTTGTGGGCACCCGACATTTTTGCGGGTTGTGGGCTTTATTGGGATAAGCTAAAAGGCCTGAGAGTTATTCAAGCTTCTAAAATAAATGTATGAGCCCTACATATTTTATGGATTTTTACGGGTCGACCCGGTTTGTCTAACCCATTTTGCCAGCTTAAGTTATCTATAAAATTTTTCATTTATATAAAATTATTTAATACGTCATCAATATATGTCAAGATTGACTTACATATACTTTTGAAATATATGAAATTAAGAATGATTTGATTATCAAGTTAATAGTGTAAAAATTTTACAAGATTTAACACAAATATATGTAATAATTATAATTAATTCAACCATGGAATCAATAAAATTCAAATTTAATCTAACATTATCAAAATTTGTGGCATCACTAGAATTGAGTTAACAAATTAGTTGTCATTTGGCTGAAGAAAAAAATGCATAAGACATTGTATTATTATTTTTTTCTATTGATATGTAATATTTTCAACTAGGATAATGTTTGGTGGATAGTGCATGAGGGACTATACACAGAGCAAGGTTGGTGGGAATAGAAGAGAGAAAAATAATAAGTGATGTGATGTGACAAGAAGAGTGATCGGTGATAGGTATTATTTAATTAAATGTGAGTGTGTGAATTTTTTTTTTGTGTCTACACATATCATTGTTGAAACAACCCCTCTATATCTCTCTCTTGATCCTTCATTTTGTTATATATAGATCAACCACTTTATTGTCATGATATATATTTACATCATTGAGGAGAAATTTCATATCTTCCCATATTTATTTATGCCTAAGACCTCTGAATATTGTGGAGAACTTATGTGTTCAAAACAACATTAGAATGTCTCATGACTAGAAAACACAACATTTTTTTTGGTCGAAAAGAAAACACAACATGTACATACCAAATAGTTATTTATGCTTGAGCCTGTTTGATCAGGTGCTTATTATTTGAAAGTGTGGTGATCTAATCTTACATAGAACTAATACTAGGCTTCTCTGATGCTCCATATTTGGTTGGGCCATAAGCCCAAGCATTGATTGCACACACGCCATAACTTTTACCGGTGTTTCTTTTGATCCATGCATAACCATCAATTCCCCATCCTGGGCCCCATGAATTCTTTACGATCCAATAATCTTGACCATCTTTCGAACCATACCCTACTATTAACATGGCATGGTTTATGTAGTAAGAATCCACTGGACAGTTGGGACCATCATAGATTCCCTAACAATGAAAAAAAATAAGAAAACAAATACATGATATTGTATTTATTGTTAATTAAGTAGATATTAACTGTGATTGAAAAAAATACTTACAGAGTTGCGTCCATAGCTGAAGAAGTCATTAGTTACATAAAAATACACACTAATAGGTTGGATAGCAGCCGCACATAGTAGTCCATTGTCTGATTGTGCTGCTTGATAATATCCATTAATGGTTACACGGTTGGGCATCTACTTCAAGAAAAATATATATGGGGTAAACAAACTCAAAAATTGAATGAAAGGAGTAGGAAATTTTTTTCTTGGAAGCAATTTATAGAATCGAGACCTGTGAGGCTTTGCAAGTACCCTTCACTCCAGCATAAGGATAATCTTGTTCCGGAGCAATTCCACCATTCGCTATAACCCAATTAAATGCTTCATCTACCCATCCTCCCTGACACCCGTAGCTTACAGGGTCACAATCCACAAGTTCCTGCTCAGAAAGGCTAACAAGATTCTTTGCAACTATTGCATTTATTCCTTCAATGGCGCCTGTGGCTGAGAATGTCCAACAACTTCCTAATAGTATAACAAATTATTCAAAAAGAAAAAAAGAGTTTAATATTTTTTAAGCAATGTGGTAAAAAAGTTTTATATATACTTGTTACCAAGATGTGTGGTTGTGCTATTTATAGCATGTAGTGTCTCACGGTAGAATTCAATTACTTATAGCATGTCTGGTAACGTGGTAAACTCATGTTTTTAACGTTAGAAATAGTTGCGTCGAGAAATTCAAACTTGAGTTTGACAATTTTTAACGCTAAACCAAACGTACACTTACTCAAATTAAAGTTTAGAAATTAAACTTACCGCATCCGCCTTGATTCTTAACTCCAGTGACGGCTCCTTTTAACCTCCAGTCGAGGGATGGAGGTGCACTACAGGATACGTCATGCAGCTTGATGCTATTGTCATGAGCTGTAGGCATGCCAATGTCATGTAAGTATGTTTCTCGGAGTTCTTTTTGACTCCAATCACTGAAGTTGTTTAGACCAAGAACGAAGCCAGACGACGACCTTCTCTTTGCATTAGTCTCTGTGATATACTTCATATTTGAAACGAATATCTCAAATTTCTTTGCCATCTCTTCCAAGTCTTTGTAGACTCGTCCATGCTCCCTCTTCCATACTTGGAATAGTTTCATGGCTTCATCCTGTGATGGAAGTTGGTCAAGGTTAGGGCCCAATATGGATGAGTATTCAGTTGGGATACCAGAACTTGAAGAAAGGCAAAAGGAAATTGTAGTGCAGATGAAGAAGAGGAGAAACAGCTTTAAGGTATGGGAATTCATAATGTGTATATTGATTGAGGAGTTGATCAAATGTTTGGTGTGCATTCATATCTATTAGTTTCATCTATTTATACTAATTGCCCGATGAACAACATCTCAAGCCAATTGCCATTTGATTTTGCAAACCTTCTACCTTTACCTTATGAATAATTAAACATTCTATGGAAAACAATGTGCTTGTATTAATTCGTGGTGATTAATGAGAAATCTTCATTTATTCAAACTATTGATTGAGTTTATCAAATTGCAAACACCCCTCGTACATTATAATTTCATGTATTTAATTGTAAGAAAAATGGCAAATAGCATGATAATTAAACATAATCCTAGCATATATGTAGTGATCAATTCAGCTAAGCAATTGACTTTAGGCTGATGTATTGATTTTGCAACTTGCTACATTTTTTTGGTTTAAATTAAACCACAAATATTCCTGAGGAGAGAAAATCATGATCAAGCCGGAATATCCTGCTGCAACGTGCTTAATCTTAATTCATGGTGATTAATTAGAGCTTTTGTCCACTGAAATTTTTAAAGTGATATATTTAAAGTATATATATTAACAACAAGCTTGTAATTAGTTGATGTGTGCCTTAATCATATATTGACCTAAATATTTGCATCTTCAAATATATAATTTCTGGTTATGGTCAGTGTTGTTCTTGTGGTGTGGTGTTTTCAAATATATAATTTATTAGTAGACAAGATAAACAGACTGACCAACTGTAAGTATGTAACTTACAAAGCCGTGCGAGACAAGATAAACATACTAATTTAAAAAATAAATTTATAATTACAAGTTAACCCTACAATCCATTTAACACTTCAAAAGTTTCTTATGTATTTTTTACGAATATTTATGACTAGTAGTGTCATTAATTAATCTTTTAGATTTTATTTATGATGTAGGATAACATAATACAAACACTCCACACAAATATATAGTTTTAGAATATTGGAAATCTGTTGGCAGATCATAAGCTGCAAATTGTTAGACTTGATTAGGGATAACAATTGAGTCCAAACTCTATGGGTATCCGTAAAATTTACCTGTAATGAATAGGGTAAAACCCACAAAATAGGTGATTAGTACGGGTACGGATAATAGCCCGCTTTTTTTCATGGGGACGGGTGTGGGTATGGACACTATGATGTCAGCCCGCCCCATACCGGCATACCCACTCATATATATATATATATATATATATATATATATATATATATATATATATATAATTTATAATACCATATACAATTATATATATATTAATTTTATTAAAATATTTAATATATTTATACATATTTTAAAATTGATATGTATAATATATTACAAATTAATTTTTTTAAAATTACCTATTTATTTTTTTTTTTACTTTATAATATATGACTAATTAGTGATAATAATCATTTTTTTATAGATTTCAGAAAATGCTAACACATGATATCAAAATTTATAAAAAAAAATGATGTGAAAGTATATTGTATGTTTAATAAAAGTTTTGAACATATGTGTGTTTTGTTTTAAAATGTTAATGTATTGTGTTTCGATTTATAATTAAATTGTTATGTCACTAAATTTTAATAATTATGTTTGGATGATTTTGAAGTAAACTTTTAATTGAGTTATAATTTTCTTCAATGAATTTTTTTATGAAATTATTAATTTTTCACTTAACTAAATTGCAGGTAACTGACATTGCGGGTATGGACATATAGGTGCCATTTCATATGGAGATGAATATTAAAGTTATTGTCCATACAGAGAGGTAAACAAGATGAATATAAACCCATGATGTTTATGAATAGTTATTGAAAAAAGAGAAATATTAATTATATTAATGAGAAAAACAGAAATGTCATCTTAAAAAAAATGAGACTTATCATTTTGACTATATGTAACTATTAAAACATTCATCGTTGTAACAAAAAAAACGAAAACACATTCCTCAATTAAGATCAATGAAGAAGACAACGATATTTCTATTATAAAATTTACACGGAAACATCCACTTGTCTTTATAATGTGTTTTATTAAGTTTTTTTTAGACAAAAGACAGTCAACTATTTCACCACTGGTTTTGGTTTGGATAATTAAGTTTAGCTGATTTCCATTGGTCTTTTGCTAAACCATTTTTTTATCAGGTCATTGATTAATTTTTTGGTTGAATCGACAAATTGGCCCTTTTTTAAAAATATTTTGCACACAATTATAAGCATTACACTTTATTCTTGTTGGGTTGGTTGCTCTTTGTTAATATCATATATATTCACAGTCAGTACTCAGTTCAAACGTTGGTTTTAATGCCTTGAAACAAAAAAGAATTGTTCTAGCTAAATAAAATTTTACTTTTTAAAAATCGATATAAACATAAAATTTTATTTTAATATAATTGAATAATTAATATCTTTGACTATAATTTGAAATAATATATATGATGTCAGTTAACTAAGTCGGATTTACAATTGTCATTTCTTTTTTAGTATTGTTACGGTGCTGTGTAGTTTCCAACATTTGGTAGGATCTAGTGCGTTCTTGGGTTGTTATTAGTGTGTTCTTGCTTTAGGCCAATTCTATAATAGATTGGAATATCCCTTATATATACCCACATTAATTCTTTCTTTTATATATAAAAAATTAAGTCGGATTTACGTAGTCAAGGCCGACTCAACATATGATAATATATCTAGACCTAGAGAAATTTTTTAAATGGGTCTTCTTTAATTAATTTAATTTGAAGTTTTTACAAAAAATTAGGATACAAAATTATTTATTAAAAATAAACGAGTAATTAGCGTTTATGTTGGTAGTCACTATTTTAGGGTCTATATATATATGATCTATTTCAATATGTTTATAAATACTGAAAAATATGTATAATTAGAAAAAGTCAATTATATAGATAAGTTGTTTATTAATGAGAAGAGAGTAATACTAAATTTTTCAGCTAAGTTTATAGTCCCTCGTTTAATTTTCCATAACCAATTTTAGTCCCTCCCATCATATAAATACCAACTATTAAGTGTTGAAACAACCCCTTTATATTTATTTTCGTGTCTCTCTCTGTATATATATATATATCACAATAAAAACATTTTGTTGTAAGGGACAATATATATACATGAAGATTAAAAATCCAAGCAGTATTCTTACATAAATTATTTTATGATATATAGATCAACCACTTTATTGTTGCGATATATATTACATCATTGAGGAGAAATTTCATATCTTCTTCTCATATTTATTTATGCCCAAGACCTCTGAATATTGTGGAGAACTTATGTGTTGAACACAACATGCAGAATGCCTGACTAGAAACACAACCTATTATAGACATATATACCAAATACTTTGTGCTGTAGGTTGTTTGAGGCGCTTATTAATTATTTGAAAGAGTGGTGATTTTACATGGAGGAACTAATACCCGACTTCTCTGATGCTCTATTTTTTGTTGGTCCGTAAGCCCAAGCAGTGATTGCACACACACCATATTTTTTAGCAGGGTCTCTTTTGATCCATGCATAACCATCAATTCCCCATCCTGTGCCCCATGAATTCTTTACGATCCAAAAACCTTGACCATAACCTACTACTAACATAACGTGATTTGTAGAGGTAGAACCCACTGGACAGTTGGGACCATCATAGATTCCCTGACATTGGAGAAAAAAATATATATGATGTTGTATTTATTTTTAATTAATTAACTATGATGGTAATTAAAAAATACTTACAGAGTTGGGACCGTAATGCGTAAAGTCATCAGTTACATAAAAAGAAACACTAATAGGCTGGTTAACTACTGCACATAGTAGTCCATTGTCTGATTGTGCTGCTTGATAATATCCATTAATGGTTACACGCTTGGGCATCTACTTCAAGAAAAATATATATCAAAAATTGAATTAATATGAATTTCGTTTTTTAATTTCAATGATGGAAGCAATTACCTGTGGGGCTCTGCAGGGACCCTTCACTCCAGTATAGGGATAATCTGTTTCTGAAGCAATCCCACCATTTGCTTTAACCCAATCGAATGCTGCATCTGCCCATCCCATATCGCACCCGTGGCTTACAGGGTCACAATCCACAAGTTCCTGCTTAGAAAGGCTGATAAGGTTCTCTCCAGCTATTACATTTATTCCTTCCATGGCGCCTGTGGCTGAGAATGCCCAACAACTTCCTACAAATTATTATTCAAAAACATAAGAAAAAATAGTTAATTACTCAAACAGGAATCTTGCAAATTAAATTAACATATATAAGCTTAATTAGAAATCAAACTTAATTACCACAGTCCCCTTGATCCTTAACTTCAGTGACGGCTCCTTTCGACCTCCAGTCGAGGGATGGAGGTGCACTACAGGATACGTCTTCCAGCTTGATGCTTTTGTCATCATCAGCTGTAGCTGTAGGCATACCAAGGTCGTGTAAGTATGTTTCTTGGAACTCCTTGTGGCTCCAATCACTGAAGTTGTTCAGACCAAGAACGAAGCCAGACGACGACTTTCTCTTTGCATTAGTCTCTGTGATATACTTTATATTTGAAACGAATATCTCAAATTTCTTTGCCATCTCTTCCAAGTCTTTGTAGACTCGTCCATGCTCCCTCTTCCATACTTGGAATAGTTTCATGGCTTCATCTTGTGATGGAAGTTGGTCGAAGTTAGGGCCCAGCAATATGTAGGAGTTTTCAGTTGGGATACCAGAACGTGGAGAGCGGTAAAAGATCAATATAAAAATTGTAGTGCAGATGAAGAAGAGGAGAAACAGCTTTGAGGTATGGGAAGTCATCACGTTTATATTGATTGATGAGTCGATCAAATGTTTGGTGTGCATTCTTCATCTAATTAGTTTCATTTATTTATAAACAATCCTTGCATGTAGTGATTCAGCTATAAGCAATTGTTTACACGTGCTATATTGGGTCAATTTAATTAGATACAACTTGTGCATAAGAATATTTAGGTGAAAAATAATAGAATGAATGAAGGAGGTCAAATAAATTTAATTTCTCGATAAATTGAAAAATAAAAATAGTCTTGTAGTTTACCTTCTCCAAAAATTTTCTCAATTAACTTCTTCATAAGCAACTAATTTTCATTCATGTATTAAATTCACTTGACCTCTTTCAATCTTTCTATATTTTTTATCTAGAAGTTTTTCTACATAAATTGCATACAAACTGGGTCAATTATAGTTTCATCACTTCATGTATTTAATCGTAAGGAAGATGGCAAACAACAATATGATAAACCGTCCTAGCATGTATTGATTAGCTAAGCAATTGGCTTTTAGGCGACGCATTGATTTTGCAACTTGAGCGCCACACACTCTGAATGATTAAACTTTTTATGGAAAAAAACAACAACGTGCTTAATCTTAATGAATTCATGCTGATTAATTAGCTAAAGTGATCATTTTTTGTCCTTTCATACTTAAAAATTTCATGGTTCAACTTACATGTTTTAAGTTACACCCAATGTTATATCATTGAATAACTTGATTTTAGATAATTATATTTTAACATTTACCGTCAGATTAAAAATTATTATCATATATAGATTATACTTATAAAATTTTACATTGATCTAAAATTATTTAATACATCATCAATTTATGTCAAGATTAACGTCATATATATTTTTAAAATATATGAAAATAAGAACAATTTGATTATCAAGTTATTAGCGTTAAGATTTTACGAAATTTAAAAACTAAGTTTGGTTTTTGGTTTTCAAATGATTTTAACTAAGTTTTTACAACTCAAAATTGAAAACTAAAAATCATTTTTTGTGGTTTTCAAAAAGTTCATTTTGAAAATCACAAAATATGATTTTTAGTTTTTAGTTTTGAGTTGTAAAAACTTAAATAAAATTTTTTAAAAACCAAAAATTCAAAACTCGCAATCATCCGAAATGACACCTAATGATTTTCATTTTGACTATATGTAACTATTAAAACATTCATCGTCGTAACAAAAAATAACTAAAAATTAATATCAATGAAGACAACGATTGATTTCTATTATAAAATTTAAGCGGAAACATCCACTTGTCTTTATAATGTGTTTTATTAAGGGTTTTTTTAGACAAAAGAAAGTCAACTATTTCACCAGTACTGGTTTTGGTTTGGATAAGTTTAGCTGATTTCCATTGGTCTTTTGCTAAACCATTTTTTTATCAGGTCATTGATTAATAATTTTTTGGTTGAATCGACAAATTGGCCCTTTCTTAAAAATATTTTGCACACAATTATAAGCATTACACATCTACACACATGATTCATGTTGGGTTGGTTGCTCTTGGTTAATATCATATATATTCACAGTCAGTACTCAGTTCAAACGTTGGTTTTAATGCCTTGAAACAAAAAGAAGAGTAATGATACTCATACATAAAACAGTGAGACACTGTTTTCACCATGGTCTCTATTTGTGTCTAATCCCCTCGATTTCTCTCTCTTCTGTGTGCACTTTTCAGCTTAAATAATAGCGTGGTATAATTGTTGTACCACACTTATGTATATAGTAATTATTAAAAAAGAATTGTTCTAGCTAAATAAAATTTTACTTTTTAAAAATCGATATAAACATAAAATTTTATTTTAATATAATTGAATAATTAATATCTATGACTATAATTTAAAATAATATATATGAGTCAGTTAACTAAGTCGGATTTACAATTGTCATTTCTTTTTTAGTATTGTTATGGTGCTGTGTAGTTTCCAACATTTGGTAGGATCTAGTGCGTTCTTGGGTTGTTATAGTGTGTACTTGCTTTAGGCCAATTCGATTGCAATATCCCTTATACATACCCACATTAATTCATTCTTTTATATATAAAAAATTAAGTCGGATTTACGTAGTCAAGGCCGACTCAACATATGAACATATATCTAGACGTAGAGAAATTTTTTAAACGGGTCTTCTTTAATTAATTTAATTTGATTTGATTTGAAGTCAAAGTCAATCAATCAATTTACTATAATTAATGCCGGTTACATCCTGAGACACGTGTCAAGTTTCCACGTAAAAAATTCCCACCCAAACTTTTTTTTTTTCTCTTTCCTTTTCTTTGTTTTCATTTTCATACTTCTTTTTTTTAACGTTTTTTCCTCTTTGTATTTTTTTTATTTTTTCTTTATTTTCTTGTTATGATATTACTAATATAATATATTATAGGAAAATAAAACTCATACTTGTCACATGTCATCTTCTCAATCAATTTTTTTTCAGGCCAAAAATTACATCTTCCTTTTTACTTTTTTTAGTTTTTTATCAAAATTATATCTTCATTTATTTAGCTTTTGTTGTAGTGTTTTTTTATGAATCACATATATCCTCCACGGGAGACAATCTTTATCCTGTCGTTTTCTTTTTTCTTTTATTTTTTTATCTCACTTTCATTTTCTTTTTTTATTATGATATTAAAATATTTTCTCTCATTATTCATTTTTATTAATATGTTTCTTTTTAAAATATTTTTTTATGGAATGTGGGTATTCTCCACGGGAGACAGTTCTGTTCCTATCATTTTATTTTTTCTCCCAAAAATATCGCATTATCCTTTTTATTTTTTTATCAAAATTATATCCCTATTTATTTAGTTTCTATTGTAGTATTTTTTTATGAATCCTCGGTATCCTCCATGGGAGGCGGTCTTAATCATGTCGTTTTCTCTTTTTAATATTTTTATCTCACTTTCATTTTCTTTTTTTATTACGATATGAAAATATTTTCTATCATTATTCGTTTTTATTAATATGTTTCTTTAAAAAAGAAATTTTTTTATCGACTGCGGGTATTCTCCACGGGAGACAGTTCTGTTCCTACCATTTTATTTTTCTCCCAAAAACATCACATTATCCTATTCATTTTTTTTATCAAAATTATATCATTATTTATTTTATTTCTATTGTAGTATTTTTTTTTATAAATCCTGGGTATCCTCCACGGGAGGCGGTCTTAATCCTGTCGTTTTCTTTTTTCTTTTATTTTTTATCTCACTTTAATTTTTTTATTACGATATTAAAATATTTTCTCTCATTATTCGTTTTTATTAATATGTTTCTTTATAAAAGAAATTTTTTTATCGACTGCAGGTATTCTCCACGGGAGACAGTTCTGTTCCTACCATTTTATTTTTTCTCCCAAAAACATCACATTATCCTTTTTATTTTTTATCAAAATTATATCCCTATTTATTTAGTTTCTATTGTAGTATTTTTTTATGAGTCCTGGGTATCCTCCACGGGAGGTAGTCTTAATTCTGTTGTTTTCTTTTTTCTTTTATTTTTATATCACTTTCATTTTTTTTATTATGATATTAAAATATTTTCTCTCATTATTCGTTTTTATTAATATGTTTCTTTATAAAAGAAATTTTTTTATCGACTGCGGGTATTCTCCACGGGAGACAGTTATGTTCCTACCATTTTTGTTTATTCTCCCAAAAACATCACATTATCCTTTTTATTTTTTTATCAAAATTATATCCCTATTTATTTAGTTTTTATTATAGTATTTTTTTTATGAATCATGGGTATCCTCCACGGGAGGCGGTCTTAATTCTGTCGTTTTCTTTTTCTTTATATTTTTTTATCTCACATTCATTTTCTTTTTTATTATGATATTAAAATATTTTCTCTAATTAACAATTTTTATTAATATGTTTCATTATAAAAAAATTTTTTTATGAACGGCGGGTATTCTCCACGGGAGACCGTCATGTTCTTACCATTTTATTTTTTCTCCCAAAAAACATCAAATCATTTTTTATTTATTTTTATTTTTTTATCAAAATTATATCTCCATTTATTTAGCTTCTATTGTAATATTTTTCTTATGAATCCTGGGTATCCTCCACGGGAGGTAGTCTTAATCATGTCGTTTTCTTTTTTCTTTTATTTTTTTATCTCACTTTCATTTTCTTTTTATTATGATATTAAAATATTTTCTCTTATTATTCATTTTTATAAATATTTTTCTAATCCTGTCATTTTCTTTTTTCTTTTATTTTTCATCTCACTTTCATTTTCTTTTTATTATGATATTAAAATATTTTCTCTCATTATTCTTTTTTATTAATATGTTTCATTATAAAATAAATCTTTTACGAACTGCGGGTATTCTCCAAGGGAGACAGTCCTGTTCCTACCATTTTATTTTTTCTCACACATTAATTTTCTCTTTTATTATCCTTTTTACTTTCTTTTTATTTTTTATCAAAATTATATCTCCATTTATTTAGCTTCTATTGTAATATTTTTTTATGAATCACGGGAATCCTCCACGGGAGGCAATCTTAATTAATCCTGTCATTTTCTTTTTTTCTTTTATTTTTTTTATCTCACTTTCATTTTCTTTTTATTATAATATTAAAATATTTCCCCTCATTATTCATTTTTGTTAATATGTTTCATTATAAATATTTCCTCTCATTATAATTGAATAAATATCTATGAATAATTTGAAATAATATATATGATGTTAGTTTTGGATTTACGTAATCAAGGCTGACTCAACATATGAACATATATCTAGACCTACAGAAATTTTTAAATGGGGCTTTTTTAAAAATTAGGATATAAAATTATTTATTAAATTATTGTAACAAGTAATTAGCGTTTATGGTGGTAGTCACTATTTTAGTGGCTATATATGATCTATTTCAATATGTTTACAATGTAAAATACTGAAAAATATGTATAATTATTAGAATTAATATAATATGAAAAGTCAATTAAATAGATAAATTATTTACTAATTAGAAGAGATTCATAATAAAATAGGGCTATTTGATAAGAGGAAAATTTCATTACTAGTACTATCCACCAATTGATATCTTTCTTTTAGATGATATCCTAAACCCTAAAAAGGGTCTTTTACGACGGTTAAAAAAGGTCTTTTACGACGGTTCGAGGAACCGTCGTGTATCCAGACGTCGTAGAAAACTGGACGTTTGACGACGTTTCACAATCGTCGTTGTAAGTCAGAAACAACGACGGTTGTTAAGGGAACCGTCGTTGTTTCTTGCATTTACAACGACGGTCATGACCATTACCGTCGTGAAATGTGGCCAAAATGAAGGCCATATGAAGACATTTTTACGATGGTTATGAAAGGAACCGTCGTGGTTTCCGACCTTCAACGATGGTTCCTTATATAACCGTCGTAAAAAGGTCCTCAAATGGCCTTCATTTTGGCCACCTTTCACGACGGTTGTGGTCATGACCGTCGTTGTAATGCAAGAAACAACGACGGTTATGGTCACAACCGTCGTGGAAAGTCAATTTTTTTTGTTCATTCTGTTTTTATCCTTTTCCCAAACCTGCACACAGCTAGAACAGTCCAGAACGAAATACCAGCAACAGTTTAATCAAATTTGCATCCATTAACTTCAAAATACAACATTTCAAAGATTATAGTATAACCAGTGTACATAATAGTCTTTGTCATTTAAAAACTAAATACATAAACATACAACTAGTTAAAAAGTAGTATAACTAACAAACTATGGTCAACTACTCTAAAGTTTTGTTATATAACTCAATAACGTATTTAGACCATGTATTTCTGATATAATCAAGTGCATCCGAGTTAAATGGTCTGGTGTCCATGAAAAACTGCAAAATGAAATAAGTTGAGATTAGTGGATAGATCAATTATGAATGTGGATTTATTGAAGAATTGATTAATCATGTTGAATTACCTGCTCCCATGCGTTTTGAATACCACCTAGCACAATGGAAGACATCCATTGCATGATGTAATAGCCGCACTCATATCCTCCATCTTGTTTGTTACACTACAATTCAAAATGAAGAATAGTGAAATAATTAAAACCATACACAAGAGTTTAATGAAATAATATATTTAATGCATGTAAATACCTTGAGGTATTTCCATGATAGCTTAGGAGCTCTATGTGAAGCTTTATCTAACATCAATTGATATGAAGCATAGGCACTAATATAAAAAACAAAACACAAGTTAGAGAATAGTTATAACCTAAAAAAGACTAATAATGATAATAAATTGATTGTCATTACTTGTTGACTAATTCTTGAAAGTTTTTAGGGGGCTTCTTATGCAATGAACAAAACCATGCAGCGATGTGATCTTTGACGGATATAACCAGTAGTTTCCAGTGGCGGCTGCATTGGAAAATAGTTAATAATGCAAGATATTAACAATGATAATGTTAAAAATATTAAATAACTTAGAAGTATTTGCGCTTACTCATGGTAGTAAGGTGCTAAATAGATCTATTTTTCCTCATCGAGCATGCTGTTGGCAATGTATTTCTGTATTTCTGTTCTTCGATTGGCACCCTCGAAGGTTAGATGAGGGTCAATGAATCCGTACACTCCCTCATGTGAGCATAATAAAGACAAATACCTAAAATAAAACATATTTCCTTGTGAAAATTTTCCTAGTAAAGTAAGTTAATAAGAAAATTACAAGTTTAGTTGTCAATGTACTTACAACTCCCACACATGAATGACAATGATGTTCCGATATACATCACCCTGCACAACCTCTGTTATATCTGGCATGGTTAAATACAGTGGTTCAGGACATTCCTGACCAAAAACTTCCGCTTTCCATGGCAACTCCAAACTACTCCGACGAATGGCCACTCCAACCTCCATCACATTAGTCAGCGGATCATCTGTTGAAAAAGGTCCCTTTTCACTATCTTTCTGTCTCTTTTTCTGAAGTTTTTGCTGCACATAAAGAACAATGGCTATATACATTGTTAAGGAGATAAAATACAAACATTTAAATGTGAAATGTAGTAATATATATAAGTGCCAAGTATACCATGGGGGTTGGAGTCTGCCTAACTAGATGACAGGGCCAGGCAATAAAGGTCTGATATGCTTGTACCACAATAGCAACCTCCAATGTTTGGATAGGCACATGTGCATCAGCAACTATAACCTTTTTCACCGTTACCTTGACTGTGTCTGGTGAAAGAGGCATATTATCTACCATGGTGGCACCTATGAAGACCTTCCCCGTAGCGACCAACGTAGGGGTTGGTGTGCCCTTCATATACAACTCACATGGGATTATGGATCCCATGTCATCCCCCGGACCCCTTTCAGGTGAACAACTACCCTCTGTGCTGATTCTAATAGTATGAGCCCCTTCAAATTCAGGAATAGGAGCACCTGTCTGCTGTGATTGCACAAATTCCTGCTTGATCTGCTCCACTTGGACCATAAGTTCTTGCTGCATCTGTTTTGTCACCTACTGTGTGATCTCCTCTCTGAGCTCCTCTCTGAGCTGTTGCACGACCTCACTGTTAGGGGGAACAGATGATGAGGAGTCCCGTGAGACAGGACCAAAATATGACTGAATACCAACCCATGATCCAGCAACACGAACACGACCAGGGTGCTCAGGTCATCCAATGGCAGTAGAAAGTATATCCTGACGACCATGTGGTCTAAAGGTACCCTGAGTAGATTCCTCAACCAGTGAATCCTGTGAAAATCAAATATAGTGACATTCATGAGTATGGAATCAAGACTTGGTATATGAAATAAAAAAGCAATTATAAAATTAAAACTTACAATCTTCTCAGAGATTATGCGTGATTCTTCAGAGGTATATACCCCTGAGCTTTTAAGACGGGCCTGCTTCCATTTTTCATGACGTGTAGGCGGTGATGGAGGGTCCGCAACAGAATCGCTAAGATCCGCAGCTCCGTCTTTCAACTTCTGCTTTATAATTTTTTCCTCAAGCTTCTTATAACCCCCACGAGACAGAATGTGGGGGGTCACATTATGTGCTTGAGTTTCCTTTGCCTTCCTCCTAACCCCCTATAGTGAAAGAATAATAAATTACTACATATCTATGCATAAATTAATGTAAGGGATGGATAACATTATTTTTTTTGATATCTCTAAAATAATTAAAAATAATTAAATATAAAAGATTATATATTTTAAACTTTAAATAAAAGTATTTAAAAGATAAAAAAATTATGATATAAAAAATATCTAAAAAGTGGAGTCAAGATAAAAATATATAAGGTGTTTTCCTAATGTTAAAGTGTTTTAGAAGTAGAGTTAGGTTAAGACATATCCAAACCCAATAATGACTAAGCCTAAGGAAATCTTTTACCTCCAAGAAATACTAGTGAGGTTAATTAGTAAAAAACATTTTTTTTAAAAGTTTGAGTCGTATATATTAACCATTTTTAATAAATAGACAAAATTCAACACCCATTATTAAAATTTATTTTTAAATACGAGTGGTTACTTTATAACCTACAATTATAGGTAATTTTAGTGTTTCACCGGAATATAACCATTTTGTCGCCTCACTATAGTCTATAGAAACCATCAATAGTATACGATAATTTTTAAAAATAGTCCTTTTTCCAAATTTATCATTTAATCTTTTAGTAATTTCAAATAAGATAAATAATTGCAATAATATTGTACGCATACATGAAATGAATTAAGTTGAACTTCAAAATACTTATATAATTTTTCTATTTTAATATTTTAAGAAGAAGTTTACATTATTATTTTAGTAGCTGTATATATATGGTTTTGGTAATTGATGATTTTTTTATGAAAATTGAATTATTTTTTATTAAATGAAATTATTTAATTAATTTATTTTGAAGAAAACAGTAAATATATTAATAATGAAAGAGGATGGTTCAAATTACACCGGTGTAAGTTACACAAAGTATTACACCGCTAATAACTACAAATCGAATATGTTTTTTAGTAATCCAACCGTTGAATTATGTTTATTCATCATCAAGATTATATGTGTCAAATTTCATAAAATTTCAACACTAATAACTTGATAATCAAATGGTTAATTGGATTTTTCATATATTTCAAATGTATATATAACGTTAATCTTGAGACATCTCAATGACATATTAAATAATTTCGGATTAATGTAAAATTTTATATGTATATGATCTATATGATAGTAACTTTCAATCCAACGGTGGATTATTTAATACAATGATCCGTTAAAAAATTATTCAACGGTGTAACACTTGGTGTAACTTATTACACCGGTGTAATTTGAACCCTCCTCATAATGAAATATATTTAAATTTTTCAACATGTACAGTTTTTTTTATCAAAATATGTTTATTGGAAAATATGTTTATGCCATTGTTCATTTAAAAAAATAATTTGATTTATTATATCCAAAAATTTAATAAAATATTTCGATATTATTACATTAATTAACCAATGCTTCCTAATGAAAAATATTTTGATTGTTGTTGTTACACATTGAAAATGTTTAATATCATATTTTGAAGTATAAAATACTTTTTGTAATTATTTAAATAAAAATAATTTTAATTAACACAAAAAGTTATAAAATATATAATTAATATCTTGTGCCATATTGAAATTATTATTTTTAAACATTATACAAATATGCTTGATTATTTGTATGTGTAATCAAGCTCTTATTATATATATGAGGAGGGTTATAATTACACCGGTGTAAGTTACACCAAGTATTACACCGCTGAATATTTTTTTAATGAATCATTGTATTAAATAATCCACCGTTGAATTAAAAGTTACTATCATATAGATCATACATGTAAAATTTCACATTAATCCGAAATTATTTGATATGCCATTGAGATATCTCAAGATTAACGTTCTATATACATTTGAAATATATGAAAAATCCAACCATTTGATTATCAAGTTATTAGTGTCAAAATTTTACGAAATTTGACACATATAATAATGATGATGAACAAACATAATTCAACGGTTGGATTACTAAAAAACATATTCGATTTGTAGTCATTAGCGGTGTAATACTTGGTGTAACTTACACTGGTGTAATTATAACCGTCCTCTATATATATACCTCTTATTATTATTTGCATACTGATATAAGAAATATAGTTAGTTATAGAATCACCGCCACACGAGAACAATTGTTTGATTACAAAAATTAATTAAACTCTACGTATATAGCGATTTATAAACTGGCAAATTGATATGAAAAGGACAATACTCTTTCTTTTACATGTTATTTCTTCTTTTACCAATTTGATTTTTCAGTATCCTTTTTCATTTCAAGCTAGCAATTGTAAAGACCATTTTGTTTGGGTTGATTACCCTTATACTCCCTGTTATAGTCTTGTTCAATTCAATTTTGCTAAACTTCTAGCAATTGAATGCATGAAGTCGCAGGACCATAACATTATTGATGGCAATTCAATTATTCAAGTAGTTAATCCAACAAAAATGTCAAACTTAAAACGATTAAAAGGATTGGTAAGGCGTCCAAATCAATATAATCTACGTTGTAAATTGGGTCAAAGAAATTAACTTGTGTATTCCTGAAATATCCCAATCACAAGTTCAGATCATAAGAAAATCATTAATTAATAGCCGTTGTTTTATTATACACATATAATTCGTATGCAACTTACCTGCCATGATTCATCAATTTGTATTACTTTATGAATCTTGGAAAATAACACCTTCAAATTAATAGTGAAATGTCTAAATTCTTGTCATGAAATATTTTTTAATATGTTTAAATAATATCAAAATCATCTTACAAACTTGAATATAGTCCATCATTATTACAAATAGTATTCGACTACATTCATATTTATAATATAATTTTGATATTATCCAATCATGTTGTACGTGTTGTTTTATATAAGGCAAAAGCCTAAAGACTATGAAACTCGAGACTGCGCTTCTTTTACACCGTGCTAGAGGTGTCAAAATGGCCCGGCCGAACCCGCAATATGGGAGGATTTGGGCACTCAAGTGAGAGGCCCGAATTTTTGCAGGGTTTTTTAGCCCGAAAATGAAAAGGCCCGCTTTTAAGCCGGTTCGGGCCGGGCTGCCCGATCGGGCTAACGGGCAGCCCGTTTTTTTTAAAATGCCTTGCTGTCCAGAGTACACGAACTCACGAAGTTTGAGGGGGAAAAAGAATGAGAATTTGCCATTCTCCCAATCTTTACAATTTTTTCTTGCTGCGTACACAATATAGCTATCATTAAAATGTGTTTTTCTCACTGTTTTTTATTTTTTTCCAACCACAACTTGCAACTTAAAAAACAAACTAAAGGATCACATTGTGGAATAAATGAATACTCTTCAATAATTGACAAACTGGCAAAGCTAAAGTTTACTATATTTTTAAAAGAAAGAAACAATTTATACGAAAGAGTATTATATTTATTGATTAAACATATTTTTCATTCATGGGATTGGTATAATACAATTCATGTCAGATTATGGAAAAGAGATCAATACTAAGCATTGCTAGCAGATTTATGGCTAACATTACAGTTTGGTAAGCATATCTGAATGATGTTACTTGAACATGGTTTGTAAGTAGAGAAAAATTCTGGATCCTGCTCAAGTGATTCAGTATAGCTCTCTAAGATTGAGACTAGAGGTGTCAAAATGATTTTATTATCTATATAAATATAATCTTTAAATAAAAGTAATTTTATAGTAACAATTTCCTGTCGGTTAAATAAAAGTAATTTTATTTAAATGATTTTTATAACTAAATTGTAATTTTTTTAGTTTTGTAAAAGTATAATTGTTTACAATTTTTAATGAGCAATATTTTTGAATAAGTTGGTTCGGGCCGGCCCGCACAAGCCCGCTACCTGCATAGGGCCGGGCTAGGGCACTAAGTTCACAGGACCGAATTTTTTCCAGGTATTTTAGCCCTGCCCGCACAAGCCCTCTACCCGATGCGGGCCGGGCCGGGTAGCCCATTTTGACACCTCTACACCGTGCGCTGCTTTTTCAAGCGGGATCAATTGATATTATGTGTCAAACTTTAAAATTTACACAAATTAATAATTTTTTATAAAACATAAAATTGATTAGTCCAATTTTTGAACTTAAAGATATTATAGAGAAAATCAAGGCTATAAAATTTCATGCAAATAAAAAATTAATTAATACTTCATCACACCACTCTATTTGAATGCGTAATATATTTTTAAAATATAAGTAAAAGTGCGCTGCTAGATACACTATGACAGAAAAAGCCTTTTACCGCGGTTTCGCGTGGCCTTTTAACATGGTTACAATCGCGTTTTACCACAGTGAGATAAAAGGTATTTACCACGGTTTTTTCGGAATCACAGTAATTGAGTAGCTCTTTTAATCACGCGGTTCCGAATTTTAACTGCGATAGAAAAGGATAAGCAACCGTGAAATTTTGGCACTTTTTTTAACGACAGTTGGATATTTGAACCGCGGTGAAAAATCCTTTATTTAAATAAAATTCAGATTCTAATATTTGATTCATTTCTTTCACAAATGAATATATATAAACATGAAATTATTACAACTTATATAAAACTAAGATTCTAACAAATCCATCTATATTAAAGTAACATTAAAAAACAAGTTATACATTTATGACTTATACATTTCTAGTTATAACCAATGCTTTCATGGGAAAATATTAGTGCCAATAATGAATGAGTAAAACTGTACGAAAATTTTGACAGAGTTTCAACTGTGTTATCAGCTTCCCCAAATAGCTAATTATCTGTCACAACTCAGTTTTAACCAATTCATTTCAAGATACATATATTAATGCCAATAACATGGAATGAATTTTTATAGAAATTTTGACAGAGTTTCCCCTGTATTTTCAACTTCCCCAAACAATTGAAATGTCTGTCAGAGCTTAGTCTTAACCAATTCATTTTGTGTTATACATATTAGTGTCAACAAAATGGGGTAAAATACTATAGAAATTTTGACAGAGTTTCTCCTGTATTATCAGCTTCCCCAAATAGCTAAATACTTGTCAAAGCTCGATTCTAACCATTCTAATCCAGCAAACAAAGTTCAACCACACGTTAATAGATTGTATAGACCATGTGTACAAACCAAGAAACCCTAAATTAAACAACAACTATTATAATAACAACATCAATCCATACATGCATACCAAAATGAGTAGATATTACTTGTATATAAAATTATCAAAGATATTTCGGCACCACTCTTGCTTGACTTCTTCTATTTGTTCAAGAGAGTATTTGTCGAACTTGTAGGCAGGGAAGTACTACAAATTAAAACATCAAAGTAAAAACAAGTTAGTATTAATTTGTATTATTTTGTAAGAAATTATGACAAATGTATATAATTATGAAAATAAAACCATACTGTTGGTGGGATTAATTACTCCATTTTGACTACAGAATAAAATTTCCTTCATAAACTTTAACACATAATACCCACAATATGAACCATTATCCTGGAGAGGGCACTGCAAAGTAAAAAAAACAAAGTTATAGTGAATTATAATTGCCTCTTCATGTAAGTGATTAAGGCCTTGTCAACAAACCTTTATCTTCATCCATTTTATGTTGTTAAATTTGATTTTAGACACTTTAGTACCTTTGTTAGCACGGTACATTTTGATAGCTCTAACAAATGAAAGAAATGTCATACAAGTTAATAAGTTGAATAATGGAACATATACAAGTAAAGAAGTGTCTAAACAAACACATTCTCTTACACATCAAACATGTTTCTCATTTCTGCACGTTGTCCAACATTGACACCCAATGAATCCAAGTAATAAACTATTTCTGCTGTGAGATTGATAACAAACAAGATCCAATGATCCCTACAAATTATGTTGATTTAGGATGTATGTTACACATATTGATAATTGAAAAAGCTAGAAACAAAAAAAAAATACTGACCCTGTACTGTATGGTGATAGAAACAACATGTTGGGCTGGTTTCTATCAATGAATGTCTGACCAATATATTGACAGTGTTGTTTGTTTTCTTGAGATATCTTTGCAGGATTTATAAAAGAGAATCTACTCGTCCACATATTTGGTACCAAGACATGATCGTACAACATCCTTAAACATGAAAACATAAATGCATCATAAATATGGTCAAATTTTAACTAAAATCACTTTTAAATATAGAGTTGATAGTCATATCAAATACTTGATATACGAATGTATGGTGGAACTGTCTAGCCATTCATGTTGAACAATCTCACTAATTTCTAAATGGCTTAACATCTCATTTTTCAAAACATCCATTTCCTTTTGCAAGTCACCAACTCTAGCTTCAAACCACTTGATCGATTTTCTTTTTGTAAATGTTACTGAAGAAACTCAATTTCTTGGCTTCTTTATGCAACTCAATAAAGGCATCTTGCAATTGGTCATAGTTAGTATAAATGGAAGATTCATAATCATTTACTTCATTTTCAGAGTCATTCTTTGTCATAAGGCAATGATTTGCTTCATGGCCCCTTTCACTCTCACTTGATGTGGTGGAGGCATTGTTTTCCCATACAATGTAAGCTTTTTAATTTCTTTCTATTTTGGAATTTTGATTTTAACTCATCATTGATTTGCTTTCGTGCTAAGCTTGCACAATCCACCTTCATTTGACCTTTGTTGCACGGGTAATATGATTTTATTTTCATATATAATTTAAATATTAGAGTAATTTTTTATAAACTAATGAAATTTTAAGAAAAATAAATTAAAACTAAATATTTTTTATTTTAAAAATATTATGTTTTTTTAAATTGGGTAAAATATATTTTTCATTTCATGTATTTTTGGTTAACTTTAGTCTTTGTCCCTGACTGCTAAAACCTTTGTTTTAAATCTTTATACTTTTAAAACACTGTAATCACGATCCCTAATGTTGGGTTGTGGATGATGTTCGTTTTCACTTAGTAAAATGTAAATATCATATTATTATCTTGTTTTTATAAAATAGTAACCATTATATCATTTATATAATTATAAATTTAATATATATATATATATATATATATATTGAGATTTGAGATCCCACTACTCAATTACTTCAAACATATATAAAGTATATGAAAAAATCCTTGTTAGGAGAGCTAAATCCTCAATCATATTGATATTCACGATAGGGGCAGTGCTAACTCACGTGGAGGATAATTATGGATCATAAAAAAATCGCTTTAAACTTATAAATGAAAATTTAGCTTAACCTTTAAACGTATTATAAGTGAAAACATTAATATAGCTATTTAAATTATAAAGAACAAAATTTTCATTTTACTTATAATTAATACGTATTATTAATTGCGGCCCTTATAAGTTATTGCGGCCCTTATAAGTTATAATCTCACCTGAATGAACAAAATAGCCCTTAATAATTTTGTTCCTAGGTGGTGCTGAGCTTTAATTTACATGAGATGATAATTTTTTATTTCACTAATGTAAATTTAATTCATGTACCCTAAAGTCAATCTAATTAAATATATAGGTAAGGGTAATTATATATATAAATAATATAATATAATATATGAGACTTTAAATTATCATCTCATGTAAATTATTTACCAAAGAGTTGTGGCTCAGTTGGCAACGCAGACTGAGATTGTGGGAAGAGCTTCCGGGTTTGATCCCCACTAAACACATTCTTTGGGAGGGGTGAAGAGCCTTAACTGTGACTAAGCCCCGAATAGGATTGCCCCCCGGTAATAGAGGATACCTATGGTTTATACCAAAAAATCTCATGTAAATTATTTAAATCTCTATATTTTTTAAATTTTTTTTCTTGAATTTTTATCTTTATCTTTATATATATAAAAGTAAGGTAGTGAAAATGACAAATGAAATCTAAAGTGAGGGCACAATAGTAAATTCATTTAAGCAAAACTTCTAAAAATAGAAAGTATCTTTGACATTTTAAATGATTAATGGTAGATTCTACGGTGCATTTTAAAAAATATGGACATTGATACATTACTGACTTGTCTTTAAATGATTGATACATTTATTTAATGTTTTAACACATCAGTTTTGTTTAATATAATTATAATTTGACCCTGATTATTTTAAAATGCAACTAAATTTTTCATATTATCTTTTATCACCTTGTTCATTGTAATCCCAATTGATGCACCCGATTTCAAATCACCTAACATTGTTGTTCTTGAACAATGAAGAACTTGGTCGCGTGGCATTCCATTAGCAACTGGGTTTTCGTCAATCACAGATTCAGTTTAATTATATGAAAGTTACAAACATGTTTGTGAAGTCAGTGAAATGATGAAAGGAGCACTTAGGCCAAGCTGCTTGCATCATAACAGAGGCTCCTCAGTTCTCAAATACTACTACTATGAAGCTTTAATTTACCAAGAAATATAGATAACCCAATCAACAACGAAGAATTCTCATAATTAATTTTAAAGCCAAAACTTTTTCCAAAGAAAAGCGTGAATCTTGTCGTATCTATCACGAGTATATATATTCATACGCCTTTTGCAATCATTTACCAATGATTATAAACTGCAAGGATTAGTACTCATTATCCGTTCCAATTCAATTTAGATGAAGAATAAATTCTGAAATTGAGGAAAAACGGATTAAGCACTACACAATAACAATCATAAGATAATGCTTGTTGTAGGAGATTTTTCCTTTCCACCAAAGGCATTTGGCTATGCTCCCAACATAGTGGCAACCTCCCTTGATTCCAAAGGTACACTCTGTCACACACAAACATGAATTTGGTCCTTATCGGCCTCAAAATCATTGATTTACACTGAGCAGACGGAAAGTAGAAGAGATCTAGGAGAGGGTGAGTTAGCAATAGGTGGGGGCGAGTTAGCAATTAAAAAAAATAATAAATGCTCATCTTACTTTAAAAGTGGAATACATATGGCACCATAAAATTCAGACAACTCATAACTGTACCGATACCCATATTTTATTGATGGTACCGGAGTTGTCACCATGATTAATTTTATGTATTACCATTAATTAACTGTAGTAATTATATTAAAGTAAATATCACTATAAAAATAAAAAATTATGATAATAATAAATATAAATAATAATAATTTAAACCATATCTAATAATTTTTAAAAAATAAAAAATAATAAGAAATACCATTCTCAAACACTTTAAAAACTAATTTATAATTTTATTGATAGTAATTATAATAATTGTTTAATTATATTTATTTTTATATAAAAAATCAATATTATCTAAAGCTCATTTTAACAATTTCAATATTAAAATGGAAAGGTTTTTTTTTTTTTATACAATGAGGAAAGCAAAGACAAACGAAAAGAAAAAACAAAAAACCCAAGCCTAAGATAACCTACCTCTGGGGAAACATTCCCCTCTAGCATCAGCAAGAACTAAGTCCTTGAACTCATCACCATTGTCAAGGCAAACTAAAGATGGAGAGTTAGAAAGAGCTCCTTTTTTAGCAAGAGCATCAGGACATCTATTTCCCTCCCTAGGGATATAATCAATACTTACCGACCAATCCTTAGACAGCATGGAATTGATAGAAAATATCAAGCCTGCAAACTTGTGAAATTTAGGATAAGGGCCCTTGATGAGAAGCAAAGAATTCTTAGAGTTAGTCCAACACTTTAGTGACCTAAAACCAGCATCCCAAGTCAGATTTAAACCTATCAGAATAGCTTGTAACTCAGCCTCCAGGATAGAAGATGTATCAAAACAGCTATAAAACCCCTTAAGCCAAGAACCATTGCTGTCTCTTAAGATGCCACCAAAACCAGCTCTGTTTTGTTCCACGAACCAGCTCCCATCAACATTCAGAGCCACATAATCAGCAGGAGGAGCAATCCAATTAATAAAAGAAACTCTTGAGCCATCCACATTGGAATGATTTAGATATACAGTTTTGAAAAGGTTGGACAGACTGTCAATTCTGCATAGTAACTGATATGTTGGAGGTAAAAAACCCTGAAAGGTTTTCTGATTTCTTGCTAGCCATAATTCCCAAACAGCAGCTAAAAACAGACTACTGAATTCCTTTATGGACCAATACATCCAGTCATAGGGAGGGGAAATTGAAGTAAATTGAGTATAAGCAGTGAAACCCAATTTATCCCAGAGCTGGTAGGCATAGAGGCAGTCCCTAAGACAATGCATAGTCGTCTCACTTGAATCTTGATAGATCATACAACTAGGAGAGGGGGTAATATGTCTATGATGAAGTAAAGCCTTAGCAGGAATTATGTCTGAACAAGCCAACCAGATGAAAAACCTTACTAACTCACTGCAAGGTAATTTCCAAATCCAGTTCCAGGTCTTCTCCTCAGGACATAAAGACTGCTGATGGTAGAGCCAAGCATATCCATCTCTTGCTGAATACATACCATTACTTGAGCTTTCCCACGCTATAACATCAGGAACCCCTGGAGTAACCTTGGGTTTTAAGGCTAATATTTTTTGTTTAGTAGGCTCAGGAAGTGCTGACCAGAGCATATTCAAGTGCCAGGAGGAATCAGACCAAACATCACAAACTCTAAGATTCAAATCATGAGTGTTTAAAAAAGGCACATCATCAGCCAAAGGTCCAGAAGGCAACCATTTATCCAGAAGAAAGTTTGAAGAACCTTCACCAATCCTAGCTGTGAAACCATCTTGAAGAACAACAACAGCTTTTTGAATTGACCTCCAGGTAAAGGATGACCCTCTAGAAGATTTAAAGATATTATCCACACCATACTTAGAATCCAAGAGCTGGAACCACAACTTGGAATTATCTTTTTGTAATGTAGTCCACACAAGTTTACCAAGCAGAGAAACATTTTGCAATCTAGCTCTCCTAACCCCAAGGCCTCCATCATTCTTTGTTCTTGATATCCTATTCCAGCCAACTAGATGAACTCCTAAGCTGGTATTCCCTTTCCAGAGAAAGTTCCTTGAAATACTGTCTAGGTTATTACAAGTACTCTCAGGAAGCCAATGCAGTTGCATGGTGTAGGTAGGAATAGAATTAAGTACAGAATTGACTAAAGTTAATCTGCCAGCCTTATTAAGTAGTTTTCCTTTCCAAGAGGCCAACCTTTGGTTGACCTTATCAATAACATGATCAAAATCAGCTTTGGAAGGTCTAGAATGTAAAACTTTAAAACCCAAATACTTCTCAAGAGTGCCAGTTAAGTGAATTCCTGTGACTTGAGTAATCTTCTGTTGTTTCCTCATAGGCACAGCAGGAGAGCAAAAGGCCTTTGACTTCTCCAGGTTAACCTTGAAACCAGAAGCAGAACAAAAATCCTGAACTAACCATGAGAGCAATCTGACCTGACAAATTTTTGCCTTAGTGAAAAACAACACATCATCAGCAAAAAACAGATGAGAAACCCCAGGACCTTGGGGACATATTTTAACAGGGATTAAAGACCTATCATGCACAACATTAGATACCATTACCCCTAGTTTTTCCATGCATAATACAAACAAATAAGGGGATAAAGGGTCCCCTTGCCTTAGACCCCCCAAAGGAGAGAAGGCAGGGCATTTCTTCCCATTCCAAAGTAAAGAGATGGAAGTAGCAGACAAACTATTTAGAATAAGAGAGACAATAGAATTAGGAAATCCATATTCAATAAGAACATTTTTTAAAAAATCCCAATCAACCCGGTCATAAGCTTTTTCTAAATCAAGTTTAAATATGACATCCCCTTTTTTATTTTTTGAATGCTTCATATAGTGAACAATTTCTTGAAGAATAAGTGCATTATCAGAAGTGCTTCTACCAGGAATGAAGCTAGCTTGAAGGGGGCTAACTATATCCTGGAGAATTGGCCTCATTCTTTGAACTAAGATTTTAGAGATTAATTTATGAAGACAATTACATAGACTTATAGGTCTAAATTCTTTAAGAGAATTAGGCCTATCAACTTTATTTATTAAAACAATTAAAGTTTCAGCTAATTCAGGAGGAATAACACCAGTATCAAAGACATCCTTAATAAACCTCCACACATCATTCCCAACTCTGTTCCAATACATTTTTATAAAATATGGCTTGGAAACCATCAGGCCCAGGGGCCTTAAAGGATTTCATAGAAGATAAAGCTAAATACACTTCCTCTTTAGTAATAGGAGCTAAAAGTCTATCCCTATGGATGTTAGATAGCTTTGGAAAATTGGGAGAGGGTTCATAAACACCAGAAGCAGTTTTTGAGCAAAACAAGTCCTTAAAAAATGTGATAGCTTCATTCTGTAGAGTATCCTCATCAGTACACCAGTCATCATTAGGGAGGTAAAGCCCATTAATCCTATTTCTGGCTCTCCTAACAAGGGTTTGAGTATGAAAATATGAAGTGTTCCTATTACCAAACCTAACTTTATTTTCCCTGGATTTCTGAAACCAAGTGAGTTCCTCTTGGAATAAGACCAGGTTATACTCCTTAAGAAGTTGACCTTTGTCGCGACCGGGGCCACGACGGGGTCGGCGAGCCCGTGAGAAAAATGTTGAAAAATAAATTGATTTTAGGGAGTCGCCACCAATTTATTTGGTTTGGGGAAATTGGAAAACCCGAAAATGATTTAAAATTGAAAACCAGTCTGCGAACAAGAGATCCAAATTCGGGAGTCGATTATGTGTAGGGAAGGTGTTAGCACCCTACAACATCCGTTAAAAACGGTTACCTTTAATTAATTGTGCAAAATTTATTAACTCTTGAAAATGTTTATTTTACCCCTCAAAAAGAAAATTTATTTACATTCTTTAAATTATAGGATGATGAGAAAAAAAATTAATTTGAAACCGATGGGACAAAAATGTTAAAAATTTTATTTTGGCTCGACGGGGAAATCCCGCTCCTACGTATCCCCAGGTGCAATGGAGAAATCAAAGCCACGTAGTTCTAAAAATGTGTTTGAAAAAGATTGGTTTTAAGTTTAAAAAGAGATTGATTGATTATTTTTATTTTTTTTTGAAAAAAGGAAAGAAAAATGGGGAAATTGATTTTGAAAATGTTTTCAATTTAAGGAAAAAGAATTTGGGCTCAAGTTAGTAAATGACTATACTATGAACCCCAAAAAACGTCATTGATAGAAATGCTATTCAATAGACGTCATTTATTTCGAGAAAATTTATTTTGAAAAAGATTTGATTTTAAGCGCATTATTGAGTTAGTAAATGACTACACTCAATATTTTCTGATAACGTTATTGATAGAAATGCTATTCAAATAACATCATTCATTATTGTGCAAATTTGATTTAATTTTGAAAATAATTTTGCAATTGCACACGTTACTGAGTTAGCAAAAGGCTATACTCAATAAATTAATTCAAATTACGTTAAACGATAGAAATGCTATTCGATTAACGTAATGGATTTGTGAACAAATTTACTTTGAAAGAAATTTTCTTTATTTTCAAAAACGCAGGCTATCGAGTTAGCAAGTGACTATACTCAATAGTTTTATAATTTAAATGACGTTAAAGGATAGAAATGCTATTCCATTAACGTAATTGATTTGATAAATGATTTTAATTTTCCAAGAATATTTTTCTTATTTACAAAATGATCCGAATACCGAGTTAGTAAATGACTATACTCGATAATTCTTTTTTGAACGACGTTAAAGGATAGAAATGTTATTCCGTTAACGTAATGGGTTTGATGAACCAATTTATTTAAAAATGTTTTCTTATTTACAAATGGGCAAACTATTGAGCTAGTAAATGACTATGCTCAATTATTTATTAATTTGAATGACGTTAAAAGATAGAAATGCTATTCTATTAACGTCAAAGACAAAAATGGGATAAATTGAATCAATTAATATTTACAAGAACATATAATTAAAATTACAGATAATCAATTATTTACAAAGGAAGAGAATTAAACAAATATTTACAGATAAAATAAATGAATATAAATATTTAAAGGAGGTACAAGATAGTGGATAATTAGAACAATTAACACACATTAAAAATAAAAAGGTTGGCCTCAGCTCACATCATTGGCCCAACTTGCAAGCAAATAAAGAGAACCGCCGTACATATAAACAAGCCCAATTGTAAAATCAAACTAGCTAAACAAGTAAATGAAATAAATAAAAAGAAAAAGGGAGGGGAATGGACCGATTTTTTCCAGAGAAGGATCTAGCATTTTTGCTCTTTCACTTTCCCTTTCTCAATGTCTCTTTCACTTTTTTCTTTCACTCAAACCCTTCTCACTTTTCAATTTCAATCTCTTACTCCTCATTCTCGGCCCCTTTGTTCTCTCATCTCCTGTTTCTCAATCTCTTCGTTCTCCCTAACCTCACTCTCACACACACTCATCTCACCCATTCTTTCATCTAAGGTTGGTTCACTGTTCCAAAAAAAAGGAAGAGGGAGCGGTAAGGAAAGGGGCGGCCATGGAGGACGGTGGCGGCCTGGCATGGCCACGGGAACGGCCGCCACTGTTGACGGCGGTGGCTGCAGGAGGACGATGGTCGGCGCACAACGGTGGCGGCGTGGAGGGGCTTGCCACGCGCGGCGACCGTGATGCAAGGGGTGAGTTTCTCCCCTCTTTTTAGTTTCCCTTCTCTGTTTTTATTTTTCTCTATTTCCTCTTTAGTTCCTATCTCTTTCGTGCCTGTTTTTTCAGATTTTTGTAAGGGCAAAGAGGTGGGGGATGATGGCAGCAACTTACAGGGGAGGCCGTTTTCTGTCTATTGATTTCTGTTTGTCTATTTATGTTGTATTGGGGCTCTATGTTCATTATCTGTACCTAATGGGACTGTATTATTGGGACTTTATTTGAACTGAGAACACCTTGTATCACTTTATTTGCTGGGTTTGATTCACAAAGATTATATAGCAAGAAAATGACAATAGGATTCAAAAGCAAAAAAGAAATGATACCAATTATCCTTTTGCTGCAGTTAATATCTTATCTCTGTTGTAGCAAATAAACTTCCTTGTCTTTCACATAAATTGTTGCTGCCTCCTTCTCTGATTCTAAAAATTTTCTCTGTATGTTCTTTACACAGAATCGGCTCTCCTCAAAATTGGTTTTTTGAATGTTAAAAAGACCAATTCTTTTTCTGAAATTTGTTTGGGACCCCCTTGAATTGGTTTTTGATGTTAAAACCAATTCTCTTTTCTGAATTTTTTCTCTTTTTTTTTATCCCCCTCTTTCTGTTTGGTTCCTCCCTATTTATAGGCAAAATTTGCCTTCAGCAGTACGCAAGTTGCACCTTACTTTTGGAGCTGCCACCGCCCATGTCAGGTGCCCATGCTGGTTTGGCCGCCCGACTCAGCGCAATTTGTGCAACAAGTTGCAGTGCAAATCAAAAGATATTTCCTCCCTTTCTTTTTTTCCTAAGCCAGCTCAAATGAAGACTTGAAAGAAACTTAAAAGATTTTTTTGGTAAAATGATTAATTAATCAATTAACTAATTAACTGCTAATAATTAATCAATTACTTAATTAATTAATCCATTTTTGTTTTTTTAATTTTTGTTTTTTTGGGATTTTTTATGAAGGTAAGAAGGAAAGGATTAAATATCACAAATATATACATACGCACAAATAAAAGGAAAAGTAAGTGAAACACCCGGACAAAATTGGGTGCTGACAACCTTGAAGCTGAATAAGACTAGAAGACTCCCTAACCTCAAGAGATTTTTCAATACCCTGAAGTCTTTTTTCAAGAATCTTTTTCTTGGCAAAATTAGCACCAAAAATCTCTTTGTGAAATTTTATGGATGCCTCTCTCACATCTTTTAAACATTGAATTGTATTATGTTCAGATATAGACCATGTTTCATTAACTAACTCAGCATATTGTGGATGAGAACACCATGCAGCAAGGAAACGAAAAGGTTTGTCCCCATGAGAAACCTGTTTCCCCCCACACCTAAGAAGAATAGGATGATGGTCAGAATGAAGTTTACACAAATTTTCAATAGTACCATTAGGGAAAGCAATCCTCCAAGAGTGATCAGCAAGACCTCTATCTAATCTCCTATGGACCCATTTACCTCCCCTACAATGCCTAGTCCAGGTAAACTTAGAACCAAAACTACCCACATCAATAAGCCCACAATTATCCAGGTGTTTAGCAAAGGTTAAAGCTCTGGAAACAGAAAAACTACCACCTTTCTGCTCATGAGAATACATAATATCATTAAAATCACCTATGAGGATCCAGGGAGAGGAGATGGACAATTTAAAGTTACTAAATGATCCCAGAGAAGGTTTCTGTTATTTAAAGTAGGGCTAGCATAAACACCCGAACAAAGCCAATTAGAAACACCACAAGAAACCTTGATAGTAATAGCTTGGAAAGAAGAATCCAAAACAGTAAAATTATACACTGATCCTACTTCTCTCAAAGCCCAAATCCCCCCATATGCCCAGAAGATTCCTCAATAGCAATAGGAGTAAAACCAATACTATTCCAAAAGGATAATGTATTTTGAAAAAGAGTATGAGTTTCCAAAATAAAAACCAGATTGGGTTTATAAGATTTCAAAGTGTTTCTGAGATGTCTCTGACTCAACTTGTTTGCTGCACCCCTAATATTCCAAGAGAGTGCTTTAAAATCCTTAAAACCATTCATCATCTAAACAATGTTGTTAAGAAAAATTAGAAAGAACACACCTGGATCAGCCTGGAGAATGGTGACCAGAGGGCTCCTCATTCATCTCTAAATCTGAATCAGAACTAGAGTCTTCAATCTCCTCCTTCATATCATTATCTGGTTCTGAATCTGAATTAACCTTCTTAAGACTTAAAACTTTAGGTTGCAGGAAGACTTCAATTTTATCATCAATATTTTTCTGAAGTTCCTCATCATCCTTAAATCTTAATCTGTTAGGCTCTAAAATTTCCACATTCATGGTAGTCTTGATGCCAAAATCAGCCTTGGATTTGTTCTTGGGTGATCCTGCTGTCTTTTCTTTTAAGATACCTTTATCTTTACTGGTTATCTGGTCTGATGATGTACATTGATCCTTAAAAGACTTCTGTGTGCCATCTATTTTGGTTAAGGATAATCCCTTAACTGAATGAGCAGTTGTTAATTCCACTCTAGACCTTTTCTTTCCAAGCTTTTGAATCCTTGAAGGAGAAACTGACTTTGCTGAGAACACCACATTATCTTTGGAATTCTCTTGACTATCAGTGGAGGTATCAACCAAGGAAGAGAACTTATTAACATTGATATCCTTAACTGTTTTACCTTTAGCAACAGAGGAGTTTATCTTATCCTTGCTTTTCCCTTTTTGGGTATTTGACTTTCTTGATCGTGAGACAACCAGCCACTCTCCATGCAGTTGTTCCTGGGCAGATATCATATTTGCTTCAGCCACAACTGGTACAGAACTCTGACTACCTGAATGTTCTTGAAATACACCCTTGTTTACTTCAGTCTGAGCACTATTTCCATGGTCTTTAGATTTGGGGCAAGAACGAGTTACATGACCATAAAGACCGCAATTACCACATATGAGATGAAGACTCTCATATTCCACACAATAGGAGTGCCCTCGGAGCCAGACTTTTCCAACCACTGGATTATTCAAGTTAATCTGCACACAAACTCTAGCAAAACGCCCCCGAGAGATATTCAAGGTGGTGCGATCCACCTTTACAGGGTTTCCAACAGCTGAAGCTAACGCCATTAGTAGATTTTCATCATAATATTCAAGACCCAGGTTAGGGAACCGGATCCAGACAAATGTTGAATCAATCTTCACCTCTGACGCAACAAAATTTGGTTCCCACATTCTAACAGAGAGGTAGTGGTCGAAGATCATCCAAGGACCTTCACCAGCTACCTTGTTTCTGTCCTCTAAATCATCAAATTTACAGACAAAATACCCATTGCCTACTTCAATCAAGTCAAACCCTCCAGATAATTTCCATATCTTTGAGAGTTTATCTTTCATAGTGAGATAACCTACATACTTACCCAGAAGTTTGATAATGATCGCCTCAGTCCAAGGATGTTGAAGATTCTGAAGCACCGAGTCGGCAACATAACACTTCGGTTTCAATCGATCCCCATCCTCATACTCTATTCTGAACAGGTTATTGCCTACCAAATCCACCCTAGACGTATCCTTACTCCCTTCTTTACCATCAAGCAATTTGTCTCTGAAAGAGGCCCGCGAATTCGATGAATCCCCTTTACCATCCGGGGGATCAGGCAACATTCCCTTCTTTACCAGCAAGCAATTTGTCTCTGAAAGAGGCCCGCGAATTCGATGAATCCCCTTTACCATCCGGGGGATCAGGCAGCATTGGAATATCTTCTGTGGACGCCATGGACCACCACGGTGATCAAGAAACAGAGAAGATTCTTGGAGAGAATCTTGGAGAAATCAATTTAAGGTTTATAACATAAATAAAAACACAATACAAAATTTAAAACATAATAAAATAATTTCAAAAATAAATAAAAACACAATACGAAATTTAAAACATAATAAAATAATTTCAAAAAGATAAAACTTTATTGTTAAAAAATAAAAATATAATATGAAATTTGAAACATACTCAAACACTTAAATAATTTAATTAATTATTTAATTATAGTTACCTTTATTATATCAAACATCAATATTAAAATCAATTTTAACAATTAATATAAAAAAAGTTTATAACATAATAAAAATATAATACAAAGTTTATAACAAATTAAAATAACATAGAAAATCATTTCAAAAAATTAAAAATGTAATACGAAATTTGAAACATGTTCAAACACTTAAAAAATGTACAACTTTTATTATAACAACTATAGTAAATTGTTATATCAAAATATCAAATATCAGTATTAAAGGTCATTTTAATAGTTTAAATATATTAAAAAATGATTTATAAGATAAAAAAATATACTATGAAATTTAAAATAATATTAAAAAAATTATAATTACGTTAATAGTAATTATAATAATTATTTAATTAGTGTTCTTCTGTGTGTTTTCTATTTTTGTTTAAAGAGTCTTCGTGACCTAGGATCAAGAATAACGTTTCTTAGTTTTCATACTTTGCAAATGTCAAAGCCCCAACTAAATATTTGAAAAAAAATTAAATTGTGATTGGTTACGACCATCTTCATTTGATTTTTTATTTTTTTATTTTATTGTTGACAATGATAAATGAAAGAATGAAAATGTTGCAGAATTTCTTTAATTGGTGACTTATCTTTGTGTGTGTTGCAAAAACTTAGTTGTTTTGCATAATTTCACTTGATAGGAAAATTAAAATTTGATTTGGTTATGGATAAAACTAGCTAGCAAAGTTTTTAAGTGGCTGATGAACTAAGCAATGCCTAGCCCATAGAATTATTTTAGTTCTATTCAATTGTATTGTCAAATCTAGGCATATACAAGTTGGCAAGAAAATTATTGGTGTTTAGAAAGAAATATTATAGTTTGATCTATTTGAATTTAAACCTTAAAATAAAATAATGAACGTTACGTCTGAAAGCAATTCCAAGAATTTAAAAGTTTTATCTTATACAAGAGGCATTCTTGAAGCACTAGAAAGAATACTCTAAAAGGCCATTCATGTTTTTTTTACATCATGTATGTACTAGAGGCATTCCATAAGCAATAAAAAAATCTCACTAAGGGGTCATTCTATAAGCATTAGAGATAATGGATTATATATTATATATTATATATTGTATGAATTTTTTATTATAGACCAAATAACAAATCAAATAAATAAAAAGATATAAAAAGACTATAAGATATAAGAGCGTGTTAGGAATAAAAGATGTAGCCATTTAATTTAAAACTGTTTGATAAATGAAAATATATAGGGAATATTAATTATAAGTGAGAGAAAATTTCATTTTGTATGAAAGGGGGTATGAGAGGGAAAGTTTCAAAAATTGGTCAATTTCATGGATATGTACAAAAAATTTAAATATGATTTCCATGAAAAAAGAGTTGGTAGAGAGTATGATCGAAAATGGTGGTGAGACATATTTTCAGTTAAATAAATGAGCCAGGGGGAGCAATGATAGAACAAATAGTTATCAACTATAAAAAAGAATTAGTTATCCCATTAAAAATGCAATATATAAAAATTCTTTGACAAACTACAAAAAAGAATAAAAGTTCCTTTTTAAAAATTTACTTTTGAAACTTTTAGAATGTTTACATAATCATTTTTCTTTGGATAATATTATGTAATCAATAAATTAAAAATAATTTTAAAGGTTACTATAGTTTTTAACTTCTTTTATAAATATAATTTAAAAATAGGATTTAACGGATATACACGGACAATATAAAAAAGTTTATATGTTGAGGTGTAATAAAGGAAAAAGGGAAGTAACTTGAGTTTGTTAGGATATATTGTGTAAATGAAAAATTGAGGCAATTATAAGAATAAAAGATGAATAGAGAAAAATAATCATTAATATGTAATTTTTAAATTTCATATATTATGAATTCTATTTATTAAAAAATTATTGTATTCCTTTTTTTTGTCAAATTATTGTATTAACCAGTGGTCTCGAGTTCGAGCCCTGAAAATGCAGTTGTGTTAAATACTCGAAGGGAGAGCTTTGCCGCCCATAGAAGTCCTACCCGCTCGACAGGATTGCCTCCCGTGGAGGATACCCGTGGTCTTGCATCAAAAAAATTATTATTATATGTCTAATACCATAAAAATACCTCGTGCCATGCACAGATACACGACTAGTATATCTTAAAAGTATATCTTAAAAAACTAAAGTAATCTATCATTTTCATAAGCACAAGGCTGGAGAGCTGTGTAGCTTCAATCATCCAATGATAATCCCAGCAAACAGAATAAACAAATCTAGCAATTTGTTTTGATTCCTAGTAATCACATTGACAATTTAAGTCTTGCACGCCTTAAATACTTAATGAAGAAAGAAAGAAAGCAAACAAGAATATAATAGTGTCTTATAATAACGAGAGAAATCATATATATATTTTTATTATACACTCTCCATGGCTTTAAACTTTACAAATTGCAATACAATTTTCATTTTGGGAAAAATATGTTTTTCGTCCCTGTAGTTTCGGTCAACTTGGGTTTTCGTCCCTATACTTTAAATCTTTGGTTTTTTGTCCCTGTACTTTCTAAACCCCTAAACATTAGTCCCTGCCGTTAGTTTAGACCGTTAAACCTGTGATGTGGCATGCTAGGTACACGTGGCATGCTAGGTAATTGACACGTCACAGGTTTAACGGTCCGAACTAACGGCATGGACTAATGTTTAGGGGTTTAGAAAGTACAGGGACAAAAAACCAAGGATTTAAAGTATGGGTCAATCTAGGATGAAGCAGCGTGTGGGTGTCATACCGGTATGACACTATTTTGACCTGGGATAGTAGGTCATGTTACCTGATAAAAAAAATAAAATTTAAACAATTTGCAGTTGAGGGCCTAGCATGTCATACATTTCTCTCTCCTGTCTCTTTCCTCTATCTTCCCTCCCTCTCCTCTCGCCCCCTCTTTCTCTCTCCTCCATCTCTCTCTTATCTCTTCCTCTCTCCCCCTCTTTCTCTCACCCATCTCTTCCCTCTCCTCCCTCCCTCTTCCTTCTCTCTCTTATCTCTTTCCTCCTCTTTCTCTCTCCCATCTCTTCCCTCTCTCTTATCTCTTTCCTCTATCCTCTCTCCTGTCTCTCCCATCTCCCTCTCCTCTCTCCCTCTCCTCTTTCTCTCCCCTCTTTCTCTCCTCTTATCTCTCTTGCTCCCCTCTCTCCTCTCTTTCCTTTATCCCCCCTCTTTCTCTCTTCTCCCCCTCTCGCTCTTTGTCTCCTCTTTCTTTCCTCTCTCCCCCTCAAAAACCAAATTTTGTAATTTTTTTACTATCATTTGCTATTTTTAACTATTTCCCCTTGTTTTTTAGCTATTTAATTCACATAAATTACAAATCCCTTCAAAAAAATCATGAGAATTCACCACGCGGGTCCTCTCACGTCACTTATACTGAATGCAAAATTTCAGATAAAAAATCAAACGACATGTATGCATGCATGAGGCCTCCCCCAAAACTTAGTACTTTGGTTTAGGGTTCGTGTCTCACACTCACAAAGCCGAAAATCGCACTTTTGACTTTCGTCAAGAAACTCTCCACATGGATTCTATGGTCAGGAGCCATAAAAAACCAATTTCGTAATTTTTTACTATCATTTGCTATTTTAATTATTTTCCCTTTGTGTTTAGCTATTTAATTCACATATTACAAAATCCTCAAAAAATCATGGAAATTCACCACGCGGATCCTCAGGTCACCATATGATTAATATAGTATTTTTGAATATTGTCATTTTTATAATGATTAAATAGTTATTTTTATTTTTTAATTTATTAGATAGTTAAATGTGGAGGAAAGAGAAGAGAGAGAGGAAAGAGATGGGAGGGAGGAGAGAGAAAGAGGGGAGAGGGGAGACAGAGGGAGCAAAGAGAGGGTAGGAGAGAAAGGGATGAGAGAGGGAGAGAAAATAGAGGTAAGTGAGAGGAAAGAGATAGGAGAGAGAGAGGGATGAGAGAGAAGAGGGGAGAGAGGAAAGATATGGGGAGAGAAAGCGGGAGAGTAGGGAGGAGGAGAAAGAGGGGTTAAGAAGAAGGAAGGACCAATTGGCAAAATAACCATTAACCGGTTTAGCAGGTTACATATACTCAATCTGAACCATTGATTATAATAATATTATATCTAATGACTCAAAGGGTGTGTCATACCGGTACACCCACACGCTACTATATGCTAGACGTTCAGGTTTAGAAAGTACAGGACAAAAAACCAAGGATTTAAAGTATAGGGACGAAAATCCAAGTTGACCGAAACTACGGGTACGAAAAACATATTTTTCCCTTTCATTTTTTATTCTAAGTAGAGGCAATGATAATTTCTGGCAACTGGCAACATTCTTATGGAATCCATTCACATGTACATGGTCCGAGAAATTACACTATAAATATAGTGAAACATCACGCTCTTGTTTCTCGTCAGCATCAGCACTACAACAGCGGTGAGAACTTTATCATCTTCCTGAAGCTCTGTCTCTGGAGTTTCATTCTTTCAAAAGCAAAAACAATAAAATGTTTATAACTGATCAACCTCTTCAATCTTGTCATCCTGTCTTGGGTAATACAAGTTATGACCAACAAAGCAACCACCAACATATCAGTTTCCCCTTTAGTTTTCCTATTACCTTCCACCTTCTGTTTCTCAAATAGATAGAAAGCTCAACACCATATATAGCATTAGCGAATTCACTGGTTTTGAATATGGAGAAGGGAGAACTAGTGAAATGCCCTGCTACGATAGGGCAGAAAAATATTTGTGAGGCCAAAGCTTTAGCAGCTTTGAAAAGCCATAGCGAAGCAGAGAAGAGGAGAAGGAATAGAATTAATGGTCATCTTGCAAAACTCCGTGGTCTTGTGCCCTGCACTGCAAAGGTATGACCTTTGTTTTTTTAATATTTTCTGTCGATTGGAAAAGCTTTTGTAGTGCTAGGCCATCATAATTTGTAACAACATTTAAATTCATTCGCTTTTGAATTATATTTTTGCACTTTGATTTTAAGGGCAGGTCATCAAAAGATTCAAAACCCCATGTTTTTATTTTCCTTCTTAAAGTTAGGTCTCAAATAAAAACATGACTGTGCTCATGTATGACTGTGCCCTTTCATTCTGTTTAACAATTAAAAGAAAATTGGAACAAAGAATCTGTTTTACATACTATTATCACCATGCAAAACATTTTGAGATTTGAAGCACATTACATATTGCAATTAATTAACGGCTTCTACTTGCATCGATCGTTGTTGTTCTTGAATGGTCAACTGGGTATGCAAGTTGCTAAAGTCAACTACGAGGTTGATCTCTATATTATATAGTGTAGAATAATTCCATTTTCGTTGAATATTTTATTATCATTTATTTTGTTAGTCATTACATAGAATCTTGTAGGTTATAAACTTATAGTTCATGATGATTTATTTATTTATTTTTGCGGTTTCATCTTCTATGGTCCCAAACTGGAAATCTTCCATTTATTATTCAACATAATGTATAAGTGTGCATCAAATGTTTCATCATCGAGGCCCACATCTCTTATTGCTGGCCCTAAACAAATTTTTCTCTCGGTGTATTTGTTTGTCGATCATCTTGTTTTAGCTGTCAATAATAGTAGACTATGCCAATTGTTTATGACTTTATGCAGTTCTTTTACATCAGGAACCAACTTTGCCAAAAACTCAAGTTTTTAAGTGAAGATAGATATGTCTTTATATTATATATCCAACACGCCTCCTCCTCACATAAGAAGCATCTAGACTTGAATCATGGACAGCACACAAAACTATCCATCTTTGCTGAAATTCAACTTTTTATTAGGAGGATGAGTGAGGCAAAAACTGAACTATATATAGGCCCAAGTTAAACATGCTTTAATATAGTGTTATGAAGTATGAACCAATTTTCTGAAAAGTTTAAACTTTTAGATAAAAACTCTCAAATGGTTTTATATTATATTTATAATAACATGCTATTGTTATTAATTTATTTGTTTGCTGAAAATTTACTGGTTTTGATTTGATGTGTTCTAGGAAATAACTTTACAAGAACATTGAAGGAAGTCACCAATGCACTTAATTATATACCGGAGATTACTTTTACTTTTTCTTCTTTAAGCATATTTGGTATAGCATGGAATGTGGTAAACTCACATTTCCAACGATAGAAATAGTTGCGTTGAGGAATCCAATTTTGAGTTTGATCAGTTTTCAATATCAAACCAAACATACAATTTATTGAGTCACGAATCATATTTTAAAACATTAAGCATGTGTGATATTAGTTTTGACAAGTTATTTTTAGTCTTATGGTATATATTCAATAAAAAGAATGCAAATTCCTTTTTCACTAGGGATCAAGTTGATTAAGAATTTAAGATACTTGCTATGAAGTCTTATAGTTGATGTGGACCATAAATAAGCGGAGAATTAATTTACAACTGATGAGGACTGGATATTACAGCATAGATAGTGCCAGCTGTTCTTGTGGGTGCCATGACAGAGTCAGTTTCTAGAGTATGCTATGTGATAGTGTGTGGCTTGCATATTTTGTCTCTACAAGCATCTTATGTTAGTTGACTAACTGATGAGAGTGATGAGGAACAAGGAAAACTATTTATAAAGTTTTAAGCAACGAATAATAAAAATTACTTAACTTCAATTCCTTGTGCTGTCTTACTTATTCTTGAATATTCCTATTGTATAATTAAACAGCTTCATCTCAATTGCTGGGTTTAGTTTTTTCTGTCAAAGTTATTAAAAATGATTAGTCACTATTCTCAGAGTATCAATCAACTTGAGTATTCACTGTTACTATATATATCTCTCATATATCAGCCTAGAAATCAGTGTAAAATGTTTGTAAGTTACCCTTGAAATCAGTCTATACTGCTTTATATTGATCTATATATTGAATGGAAAATATAATCAGAGGCCAACGAGCCATTCAGTCAAAATTGTATCATGGCATCACTAGCATAAATTTTTCTGTTGCAAGAAGTGTAGCCCTGGAATCTGAGTGGAATTGCTAGTGTTCTGTCTAGATGAGGCCTTAATTGGAAAACTAAAAATTAACTACTAAAGTCACTGTCTTAGTTGAGAATAAATATCACAGTATTTTTTAGCAGGTAGCAGTATATATCAATAGGCTAGTAGCTACTAGCTACTGACCAAAAAGTTGATGTTGTTTTTTTATTTTCAATAATCCTCCATATTCTTTGAGAAAACATTTGTATTGACTTTGATTTGGCGGGTCAATTGTTACTCTTAGATGGATAAAGCCACATTACTAGCTGAAGTTATTAGCCAAGTGAAGGAATTGAAAAAGAATGCAGCTGAATCAAGCAAAGGTTTTCTAATCCCAATGGATGCTGATGAAGTGAAAGTTGAACCATGTGATGATGGAGGAGCAGATGGATCAGTGCCTTATAGGGCAACTGTCTGCTGTGATTACCGACCTGATCTACTATCTGAGCTAAGACAAACTCTTGATGCCCTTCAACTACAATTGGTGAGAACAGAACTATCAACTTTGGGAGACAGGGTAAAGAATGTATTTGTCTATAGCTGCTGCAAAGGGGACATTAATGATATTGAGGCATGTCAACTTATTGCAAGTACTGTTCACCAGGCACTGAGTTCTGTACTGGATAAGCCTTCTAGCTCACTGGATCATTACTCTCTAAGAGAGTCATATCCTTGCAAGCAGCGAACATCTACTTTCTCATGCAACCATGAATCTTGTTCATGTTGATGCCAATTGCCAAACATTTACTTTTTCAATATGTTAAATAGTTGTCTGTTTGTACTTGATTGTGTATATAGTTGGATTGTTTTCTAATCTTGCAGGCAAAATATATTTCATTGAATTCCCAAAACGTCTAATGTTGAAGCTGTCACTGCCACTGCCACAGCTGCTATTGTTATTGCTATTTGCTAGTATCATCCGTTGATCTAATATGTGGCTATAGAGGTTTTGATGGAGTGACACCTATGCTGAAGTCTTGGGTTTCTCATGTGCTGAACAGAATAAGAAGTTATTGTTAGCATGATAACTGTTAGTATTGGGAAGAATAATTGAGAGGAACAAAAGTATATGTACTGCGGACTACCCGCAATTATTTTTTTGTCAGCAGACAACTCGTCTGTTAACACTATTTATGTATTCATTTTTTACTAAAATAAAATGTAAGGCATCCCTTTAATTATAGACGAGTTTGAGAAAAATCCTTATGGTTCAAAACAAAAGAAATTGACTTTTTGAACTAATCAAATTGTGGAACATAGGATAAAAACATCAAATTGACTTGTCTGTGTGCAGAAAGCATTCCGGAATCAATGTGTGTGTATATATATTGACAGTGACAATTGTATCTTTCCCTTTTAGTTGTATATGAATTCTGCAATTCTTATTATTAATTAAACAACGGATATTAGTTTCCTTTTGTTATCCAAATTCTAAAATTTAAAGTCAATTTGCTTTGGAGATATTACAAGTTTTTCAGTAGTTACGTGACCCAATTTAAGAATGTGAACTTGTTCCAGCGGTGGTGCATGGTATAATCCAAGAGTAGTTTATAAATATATCCTGTCATCAAGCAAACACAACAGCACCAGTGGTCTAGTGGTAGAATAGTACCCTGCCACGGTACAGACCCGGGTTCGATTCCCGGCTGGTGCATTTATTTTTCATGTTTTGCTTTGCGATTTTGTTTTGACCTTATTATATTTGTTTCTACATTAATTTTTCGTATTATGCTTTTTGAGTTTTGTTTTGATCATTATATTATTTGCTTGACTTTTCAAATTATATATACATAAATGAATAGTCATAGTATCATAACGTCGACTTCTATTTATTTATTTAACAGTCATGTTTTTTTGGTCACAAACCACCTAAAATAAATCTTCAAAGTGAAGAATTTATTATCATTTTATGTGCAGATTAGGCTTACGTTGGCTTGGCTGCAGCCAAGTTAAACACGGATATCCAAACTAGAAAAATGGAAGAAGTAAAAAAAGAAGGGAGAAGGAAATTTCTTTAATTGCTTGAATGACCCGTGTATAATTGACCATTGCATTAACCATGCACTTGGAGAAGATATGGAGCATAGCATACAACCTTCTATCTGCCCCTGGAACACGTGGAGGACTACAAAGTTTGAAAAGTTCAAACTGACCCTAGGAGCTTCGTGAGTTGGGCTTAGAAACAATGAAAAGGTATCAAATGATGGGGTTTTAGAACTTTAGATTATTCTGAAAAGCCTCCTGCCTCCAAGTCTAGCCAAAAAGGATATATGCACGCATCACTTGCACTAGTGGGTCTTATACACTTTTTGTCTTTGTTAGTCTCAAAGGGTCATCATTGGATAAAATTGCAACCAAGTCACATACATGTCATCAGCCAATCACTTGTTTGTGGAAATTGTCCGTTGCGCTCTTAACCTCCCACCTTTTTAAACAAATGAAATTTCATTAGTGGGATGCCCATTTCGAATCCCAATTTCTCCATTATCCACACGTGTGAGGACAAATCTCAATGGGATGCCCAATTTGAGTCTTATACAATCTTAATTCTCCCACGTGTGATGACAAAGTAACTGTTTGGGTTTTCACAGGATATAATCCTTGTGCAGCTATGATTGATGTAAGGATGCCTCATAGCCACATATTTATAATCCGTGAACCTTGATCTACCTTCACGGGCTTTTTGTAACACATCAGCATTTTGTTTTTATGGAAGAAGAAAAAAGCTTCTCGCTTGTACTTCCCATCTCTGAAATGTGTGTGATCAAAGAAAGAATGTAGCCACACATTTATGCACTTGACCCTTGATTAAACTTTTTGTTGTTTTCCTTTTGGGGCATGTCTTGTTCTATTTGAGATCATGATATATACGAGGAAGATATATGTCAGGAATATATTGTTTTCATACATTCTATACGATTTTTTTGGGTAAACATTCTATACGATATAATGGATGTTTTTAGCACACTGTTTAAAGAAGTAAAATAAAATAAAATAAAAATATGAATTTAAAGGAAGTTGGAATAGACAATTTTTTTTGACGCAGGAATAGATAAATTTATTTGTATTCGAATAAAAGTCTCATAAAATAAAAATAAGGAAAGCTAGAAATATAGATTAACTGATTAAGGTTCCCGAGTTATTCCACTTAATTTGCAATCTACACAAATAGGACTAAGCATGTTAGTAGGGGTGGGAATAAGTCAGTTGGTTTATCATGGGCTTGCGACCAGACCTATTTATGGTATGATTTGACTTGACTCGTTTATTAAAAAGTTCAGGCCAAAGCTTTTTAAAAGGCTTGTTTAGTTAAATATGTCAGACTTTATACCTATGAAAAAAGTCTGTCAGGCTTGATATAGGACGATCTGTTTAATATAATAATATATAATATATTAAATTAATTATATAAATAACTTTAAATGTAATTAAAAAATTAGAATATAATAAATTAATTATATAAAAAATCCCGCTGGCCTACATAGGCTTATTGGCCCTTTTATTTGCCTTGTTATAAAGCAGACTTCTAAACAGACTTCTAGGTCAGACCAAACTTTTACGCAAGTCAGTCCAGGCCTTAAAAAATGGTCTGTAACAGATAATAAACCCATACTCAGTCTTAAGAATTAGGAGAAATAACCTGGCTTGTTTCACTCATACATGTTACAAACCTATTTACAAGCTTGGTATGTTCAACTTGTGATTTAAATTGATTATGGTATATGGATTAGTGGGCTGATCTACCAACCCACAATTTTTTTACCTTTTTATAATTGTTTTAACCGCTTGGTTTAAAGTTGATGATGAGACTTTTAAAAAGTGAATTATTTATTAAAATAAGAAGTATTATTTATCTTAGAAGTATAAATGAATAGTAAATATTTTTTTATAAGAACTTTTTATTTTTATAAGTCTTATCATCATTACTATAAGAATTGATATTATCAAAATCATTTTTTAATATTACTCATGGCTTTATATATATATTTTGACACATTTGACTTAATAAATTAATCAAAGGTTGAGACATTTGACTTAATAAAATTGATAAAATATATTTAAGATATTTGATATTGGTTGATACATTTAAGATGTTATTATTTGATGTTTGATTTTTTTATTTTTAAAGAAATGTATGTACTTTTAAAAAGAATGTGAACTCACAAGTTTTGGCATATAAATTTAAAGTCTTTTATTTAAAATTCTTTTTTTTATTATATAAAATTAAATTATTTATTGACTGGACAATATTTTAAAAGTCTAACTACCAAGTAATAAGTAATAGGATGATAGTCCTCTTTTTAGAAGAAACATATTTATATATAATATATTAATAAGCTTATTATATTTTATTAATTTTTTTTGAATTACTTTTAATTAATATTTATTGGGAGAGAAAATGTGATAGTAGAATGAGAGCACTATGCCAAATTTGGGATATAAGAGCACTTACGTAAGGGCGCTTCCGTGTTTTTAAGTGTTTCAAAATAACGTTTTACCTTCAGGGCGCTTCAAATTTGGGCGGAAGCGCCCTGAAATTAAAACGTGCAGGGCACTTCACTGAAGCGCCCTCTTAGCGGGGCACTAATTTTTTTTATATATAAATTAACGTCCAGGGCGCTTCGTGGAAGCGCCCTCGTATTTGGTAATTAAGGGCGCTTCATGGAAGCGCCCTGCACGTGACTGTTGTTTTTAATTTTTTTTATTTGATGTCCAGGGCGCTTCAATGAAGCGCCCTCTTATTTGGTCATTAAGGGCGCTTAGCACCCTCCACGTGACTGTTGTTTTTAATTTTTTTATTTGATGTCCAGGGCGCTTCAGTGAAGCGCCCTCTTTGACAGAACACTTATTTTTTTTTAAATTAACTTTCAGGGCGCTTCTGGAAGCGCCCTCCATTTAGGGCGCTCCATGAAGCGCCCTCCCTAGTTAGTGACAGACCTTAAATCTGTATTTTTTCTCTCCCACTATTCACACACAATAGCAACCCTTGGCACGAACCCCTCTCTAAACCCATTATTATCGTCCGAACCTCTCTCTCTCTCAACAACTTATCGTCCGTTCCCTCTCTCTCCGCCGCGAAAGCTTCTCGTCGTCGTCGTCTTCTCCTCCGCGAACAACCCCTCTCTCTCCGCCGCGAGCTTCTCCGTGCGAGCTTCTCCGCGGCGACTTCATCTTCTCCGGGTGTGAGCTTCGTCTTCGCCGTCGCGAGCTCCATCTTCTCCGGCTGCCGCAACAGTTCCAGCCGTCTCCTCCGCCTCCTCCATCTTCTCTGCGGCCCGCAACAAGGGAGCTAGGAAGAAGGGGTAAGTCCCATAATGTGGGTTTAGGGTTTCTGCAACATATTTTCTTTCTGCACCTCGTTTTTGACTATTTGCACCCCTTGCTTCAACTACATAATTTATTTTGCTAGTTACACCACTATTTTTACTAGCTTCACCACTTATTCTACTGTATCATTTTTTTGCTAAGTGCACCGCTTTTTCTGTTAGTTGCACCCTTTTTATTTTAATTGTTTTTAGTAAAATAATTATGTTAACATTGTTGTCATTCATATTGATGTAATTGATGATAGTAAGATTGGAAATGTGTTGCATAAAATTGTGATACTTAAAAAAATAAACTGAAATGCTGATGAAATTTTTAGAACTAATTAGTTACTTATGCATGATATTAAGATTGGAAATGTTTTGGTAGTAGGATATGGATCGTTCTTGGATGTTTGCAAACCGTTTGACAAGTGAGTATGATGAAGGAGTGGAAATGTTCATTAAGTTTGCCGTTGACCATGCAACAAATCCTAGAAAGATTGTGTGTCCTTGTACGAAGTGTTTTTGTTCTAAGCAACTAAGTGTAGCGGAGTTGAGGAACCATCTTTTCTGTTTCGGAATTGATAAGAGTTACACATGTTGGACATATCATGGTGAGACTGCAATTGAACATAGTGCTGAGGGAGAGAATAATGTCAATGTGGAACCTAGTGATGATGAGTTTGGGACCGGATGGGATGATTGTGACAGAATTGACGATATTCGAAACGTCGTTGAAGAGGACCTTAGAGATTGCCCAAATATGTTTGATACCCTGGTTAGTGATGCAGAAAAACCACTGTACAACGGGTGCACCAAGTACACAAGGTTGTCCGCGGTGTTGAAGTTGTATAATTTAAAAGCATCAAATGGATGGTCTGACAAGAGTTTCACAGATTTACTGACATTGCTAAAGGAGATGTTGCCGGAGGACAATGTGCTGCCTAACAGAACTTATGAGGCAAAGAAGATGTTACGTTCTATTGGGATGACTTATGAGAAGATTCATGCTTGTCCCAATGATTGCATTTTGTTCAGAAATGAGCATGCATCATTAAGTGTGTGTCCTAAATGCAATGAGTCTCGTTATAAGAAAGAGACTTCACCAGCAAAGGTGGTTTGGTATTTCCCCATAATTCCAAGGTTTCGAAGGATGTACCGTAGTGTCATCGATGCAAAGAACTTAACATGGCATGCAAATGAACGAGTCAAGGATGGCATGTTGAGGCATCCCGCTGATTCTCCACAGTGGAGGAAGATAGATGATGAGTACCCCTCTTTTGGGGAGGAAGCAAGAAATCTCCGACTTGCCTTATCAACAGATGGGATGAATCCGCATGGTGTCCAATCTAGTACCCACAGCACATGGCCGGTGTTATTGATGATTTATAATCTACCTCCTTGGCTTTGTATGAAGCGCAAATACATGATGTTGTCCATGTTAATATCTGGGCCCAGACAACCGGGTAATGATATAGATGTCTACTTGGCACCATTGATTGAAGACTTGAAGCTTATGTGGGATACTGGAGTAGAGGTCTATGATGGCTACAAAGAAGAATCTTTTCAGTTGAGGGCAATGTTGTTTGGAACGATTAACGATTTTCCGGCCTATGGTAATTTGTCTGGCTATAGTGTAAAGGGTCAGTGTGCATGTCCGTTGTGTGATGAAAATACTTCCTGGATGCGTTTAGCGCATTGTAAGAAAAATGTAACTAATTATAAAACATTGCCTGTTTGACGCATTTGACAATATCATTGTAGGCAACACTGGGTTCTCTGCGCCTTGAGTTTGGTAGATTTTGGCAAGGTTTACTTTTTGGACTCCTTGCGCAAAGACCCTACCCATTACGAACCGATGAAGTCTATGATTAATAAGTAAGTTTTTTATGTTAAGTAACATTATACAATCACACTTACATTTGTTTAATTAGAGTTCTTATACATATTATTTGTTTTATTGGTTTAGATCTTTTAAAGAATTTCGAACGCTAAGTGGTTTTCAAACTTCAAAGAATATGATTATACCTGATCCCATTTGGTACCGCATACAGGTAATGTTGCACGAACTCTTGTGTTCTTTCATAACTTATCATTACGTAACTTGATTTCATTATAAATTATTTTTGTAGTGTCCACGGCAAACTAACAACAGTGATTGTGGCCTTTATGTTATGCGTTTCATGAAGGAGATAATCCATCAAAATGCACTCACTATATCAAGAGAGGTAATTTGGAATTGTTATAACAAGTATTTTTATCCCCACTTAGAACTTCTATTAATGAAATGAAATTTTGGGTTTTTATATAGTATTTTGCTCAACACCGATGCCCGAGTTACACTGTGGAGCAACTTGATGAGGTTAGAGAAGAATGGGCAAAACATGTTGTAACCAATTGTCTGTAATTGATTTGTAATTGTTGATGGTAAGTAATTACACATGTACTATTAATATGAAAATGTTGTACAAAGATGTTAACTAATGATAAGTTCAATTTCAATTTTGTATACTTTGATTTGAATGTTATATATACTTTAATGACAAGCACTTGTTTCATGACATGAATTCTGGCTGTTGGTATGGAGTTTTACAGGTGTTTGATAAAGTGGGATAAATTGTAAAAACAGAGGAAACTCTGCCAAATTTTTTTTACTTATGAGTACACTTATTCATGGTTTAGGATGTTGTTTGTTAAGCATATTCTATGCACTTTTGACATTACTTTCATGACATGCTTTCTGGCTGTTGGTATGGATTTTTAGAGGTGTTTGTTAAATTGAGAAAACTTGTAAAAACAGAGGAAACTCTGCCAAATTTTTTATAGGTTAATAACTAGACTTAGTCTTGGTTAAGGATGTTGTATATATTAAGCATATAATTCAAAACTTTTGAAATTAATTTCAAGGATGAAATTATGGCTGCTGTTTTGAGTTTTGCAGGTGTGAAATACTGTATTCACAGCTTCATCTAAATTATAGAGCAAAAAAAAAATAGAGCAAAAAAAAAAGGGAAGGAGGGCGCTTCATTGGAGCTTCAAGGAAGTGCCCTTGTCCTGGCCAACCAGGGCGCTTCCTTGAAGCGCCCTCCTCACCTGACACATTGCAGAGGGCGCTTCCGTGTTTTTCAGAAGCGCCCTTGTTTACTAACTTCAGGGTGCTTCTGGGCACGCCCTCGTTTTAACGACGAAACAAGAGCAGTTTCTACGAGGGCATACGGAAACGCCCTTTTATGCTACACGGAAGCGCCCTTAAATAGCTTTTTTGGCATAGTGGAGACATACTTTATGAGGAAATAATTATTAACAGACTAACATTATAGCTCCAATTACTATTTAATTTTTTGTTAAATGCAAGAAGTCAAAAATAATGGCCTCATCCACTTAAGGTAATGTCAGCTTTATTCACTCCCTATTTGGTGGAATCCACATAAATTTAACTCAAAGATAAAGGATAAAATGAAAACCGCTTGTCAGAACTTAGAAGGTGTGGTTTTAATTAATTGTGAAGTGAACTCATTTTCTAATCTTATCTCACCTTTTTGATCTCTCCATATAGTCATTGGTTCAAATAACTTTCTTTCAAATTAATTAAAATGAATTCAATCCAATCCACAAAATTTTAAAGCACTCAATTAATCAAAATTTACACAATTTTATTGGTGTAAGACTATAAGTATCCACTATATAGGAGTTAATCTTTTCAAGTCAGTTAAGATCTATATGAGCGATAAAAATTTTTCTCCGACTATTTAATGCAACCACATATTCAAGGCTTGAACTCGAGACCACTTGTTAAACTGAAATGGTTGATTTGAACTCGAGATCACTTATTAAACTTTACACAATTGTATCCACACTCTTGGTGATAAACTTTACACAATTGCATAACCTTTTTTCCTAAACTTATAAAATAAGGATAATTTTCCCATCTTAAACTTTTCATACATAATTAATTTAGGGTGAAAGTGATCCTATTTAACAAAGTTAAGCCAATCTTAATTCAAAATCAAGATAATTAAAAAGGACAAACTCCTCAAACTTGTCTTTTTAAGAAAATTAACTCATTTCTTATTTTACCCTTAGGTTAATCCTAACTAATGAAGCTTGAGTTTCGATAAGCCAACTCAAATACTATACTTAATGAAACTTTCTTTAATTTTTCTATATACATATCAAAGTCAATCCACAAGTTTAGAACTCAAACCTCATTGGCTTGTGAGTTAGTTAGCTTGAATATGTCACTTCTAACAACATACACAGATTTGGTCTCTATTTAGAATTACATTCCAAAACAGCATTGGCTAAATTGGATGCATAAATTACAACATGTGTAGCGTTAAATTGGACGTGTTTTCTGTTGCGTATTAGAGGGGGAGAGAAATTTCCACCGACAAACAAAAATAAATGAACAAATTCATAAATATAACATGGTTCAGCACCTTTTGCCTACATCCACAAACACACACAAAAAATTTATTACTCCACTTGCAATTTTTTAAAAGGAGAAAATTGCAAACTCTTTTACACAATTTTGTATGGAAAAATTGCAAATCCTCCTTTAACACACCAAAAAGACTAGTGTTGTTATGGTAGGTATACCCAAATTAGGACACCGTATTTATAGTAGTTTCCTACCCCTCCCTTCTTCAAACTACTTGATGTGGTACTTTGGAGTACACTCTCTTATTTTGGGCACAATATATGTTCAACCATAAAAAATATCGATAGAAATTAATTATGTGCATCCGTGATTTAGTAAATTTTTTTTTCAACCTTTTTTTTTTATTTTTCGCGATTTGCATTTTATCATAGGTTTTGTAATGAAGTTGGCAATACAATATTTTATAAAATGATTATTTTAATATGTAAAATAAATTACATAGAGCCCATCATTTCTTTTAAAATTTCAATATATAATATATATAAATCATATACTTTTGATCTTTGTCGTTTTATGAATTTCTCCATCCAATTCTTTCCAAATTAACTTTTAAACATGCCATTACATGTAATCTCTATTTGACTTTGGGAGAAAAGAGATGACTATGAAAAGTGGAAATTCACCCACCTTTACGATTGATTCTTCTTAATCTTGTACAACAAGATTAAAAATTAAAAATAGGCGAATGTGTGACACAACTCACAAGCTTCTCTCCTTAATTTCTGCTTGCTACTCATTACTCAATTTTAAAATAGAAATAAATATCAATGCATATCAAATGTTTGCATTTTGATAAAAAGAGTTGGCAATCTTAATTAAGGACCGTAGATTTTTTTTTCCTCTTAATGGGCTGAGGTTATAAATAAACGAGAAATACCGGTTCGATTATTTGAAAAGTAATTTTTAGAGTAAATTTTCGACCCAAAAAAAAAGAGTAAATTACTCCGACCTCCCCTCTATTTTGTAAATCATACACAAAACCCCATCTATTTTCAAAACCTACACAAAACCCCTGCAACTTTAAAAGTACATTACATTAAAACCCAATTTTCCATGATAAAAGTTAGTCAATAGTCAACAGTTAACTTTTAGAGTAAATAGACCAAAATGTCCTTACTAATTATGGGTTTTTTTAATACATAAAAATCTCTTATAATCAATGTTATTAAACTCGAACCGGTGATTGACTCGGTCGAGACACTGAGTTATTGGGTCACTGGTCGAACCAATGAGTCACTGGTTGAACCGCATGAACCGGTATATATTAAAATTTTTTATTTTATATTTAAAAATTTGATATTTATAACAAATTTAAATATATATAATATTTATAAATATATTTTATATGATATAATTTATTTAAATATATTATATAATATATAATATTAATTTGTGTTTACTATATAAATGATTTCTTTGTATGTAAATATATTATATATATTATGATTTGCATCTATATATCAAGATGATGCTTTGGAGCAGTGGTTGGACGCTTCTATCTCATACAGTGGGAACGTGGTTCAAATCTCACTTACTGCAATCTAGAATTTTTGTACCAGCGTGCGCCAATCACTCCCTCTGTAGGTTGGACCGAGCCGAGTCACGGGCTGACAACCGATTCCACATGATTTGGGCCGATTTGATGAGGTCAGCTACGAGTCAATTGCTCATACGATCCATATCATCAACCGGACCGGCCTGGGGTCCGGTTGAACCGGTCCGACCGGTCGGGCCGGTCCGGTTCTTATAACACTGCTTATAACGCTTCATGTTTTTTGAGAATAAATTTGTTCCCAAACAGCCAATGCAGAACCAACAAGGTATACAACCAACCAATGCTTCATGTTTTTTTGCATTACTGGCAAGCCTTTAGCCTTGAATTGGATTTCATGTTAAGATACCTTTTCATTAGGAAGCTTTTAGCAATCATTATAAGGCATGTACAAAGCCTAAATTTGTCCAAGAACAGAGGAGTTCTAGCCGTGGATTTGGAAGGAAAGCTAACTACACAATATAATGATCCCAAATTATCATTTTTTTTGTTAGGCAAAATGAAATATATTAAAATGGAGTACAAGGGGTACTCCAACCCATATACAGTACAAGAAAAATGCAGAAATAGAAAGACATCCTACCTCTTTTCGCAGCCTACAAGCCATGAACAGTAAAACCATACTAGAAGTAATCCAAACAAACAAAGTCAAAAGATAAACCAGACTCTCTAGATAAACTCTATCAACCAAACAAAATCACGAAAAACAAACATAAAACCAAAACTCCATGACCTCACCATCCAGCAGCCGAGTATGATGACGAAAAAACCTCTTTCTGACCGCACAACAAATAAAGTAAAACAGAGGCAGCAACAAAAACCATTAAAGACCACAATCAGAAACTGCTACACAAAACCACCAAGGACACCAATGTTGGCTACTCAATAAAGATTAAGACATGCAACAGGTTGTCCTAACCAACAGGAGAAAGGGTAACAAAAACCATGATCTTTAGCTTTCAACCATGATCCCAAATTATCATTGACTAGTGGGATTAAGATTGGGAATCATACATATTGCGGTTCCGGTCTCTACCCCTATGATACGTCTTGATATTGAGCAGTACCCTGCTCTCCCAATTTGAACAAGAATTAACATCTCATAAGATTGTTATGTACAAGCAAACTTTTACATAGGATTATGTTAGCTATATTTATTATAATAAAAATGGAATTTCATATAGAATACATTTTCTAAGAACTCCATCAACTTGTGATAAAAATAAGGTATGTGTTCTATCAGAGGACATTCATCAGAGGTTCTATGGTTCCTTCTCAAACTATTCACCCATCATATTATCAAAGTCCTAGCATTAGAAATGAAGAAAGGCTAGCAATGAAAACTGATAAAGGTGTGCCTTTGCAAGCAAAGCATGCACAACAATGTGGATACAAATCCAATTAGAGGAAGATAGATAAAAACAACTAAATGTTCCTACCTTGGAGCAGCGAGCGCGAGCCAGGAGCGGCCAGAGGCGACGAGTGGCGAGGCACAATAAAGGAGGAGAATGAAATGGTAAATCGGACTGGGCACAACGTTGAAGGAGAAGAGGAAAAGTGAAAGGGTTTGGGGATTTTCAGGATTTTGGTTTTTACAAAGAAGGCTTTTACAAAAGGTAAGGTTGGTATTTTAAAAAATAATTTTTAAATAAATAATAAAAAAAATCTTTAAACGGAATATTCTAACAGAGTTAGATGAATTGGGGTTTTGTGTAGGTTTTGTAAATAGATGGAGTTTTGTGTAGGATTTACAAAATAAATGGGAGGTAACAATAATTTACTCTAATTTTTATAGGCCCGGTGCGATTGTACGGAATTAGTCTCGTTTCGTGAGTCAGTTACATAACATTTTGTACGAAAAAAAAAAATACACCAAGAAAACAGTCACATAAGAAATGTTGTGCAAGCAAGCATTATAAGTTCCTAGCAGCAAGAAACAAATGTTATTGGCGATACGCAAGGCCGGGGAGTGGCACACATCATATTTGCACCAGCAATTCCCTGTCTCACACACGTGCGAAGCCAAAATCAAGACGAAATGTAATTGCCAATGAATGATGAATGAGACACCTCCTTCACACGTGGGAGACCGGTGCCTGCAATTCAAGATGGATAAAAACTTGTAGTGGACTCCAACATGGAATTGCCATAGCCATCAAATTCTCAAATATATCCCCTCACCCTAATGGAAGTCCACCCAAAGTTATACCAAAATTTGTTTATGTCAACTTAATAGTTCTGTTCTATGGATCAAAATTGATGATGACTTATTTGCATGCGAAATGTTGCACTTAGAAATAAGGTACTTTTCCTGGAAACTCCTAATAAAAAATGACACACACAGCTTGTTTAACCACAATTGATGTTTAATTAATCAAATTGAATTTGTTCATTTACACAAAATACCTTAATGCCGACATACAACTAGGTTAATATTTCTCTTTGTTTTTTATATCTTCTTTTTTTAATAAAGATGCTCTTTAATGTATGGTTAACTATCTATCTGGCTTCGTCAGTTCTTAATATTCTAGATTAAATATCTTGCGAAATTCCATCATAGCCACATTTTCCTTTTGGGTTCCAAGCTCAAATCTCTATGATACATCTATAAACAGTTTGGTTTTAAATGCATTTTAATACAAAATTACTTGAGGGCTTATATTTAACTTATTACTCTCTCAGAAGCATAATCCGAAAAGGAATCAACGAAATTAATGAAGGCCTGGTCCTTTTCCCTCACCCTTCATGCAGGGGAAACTTGTCATGATGAATTACTAATGCATGTGAGAATATCACAGCCACCGATCCAGATCAGATTTTATAGCCAATGAAGAATGATGGAAAGATATATTAATGTTGACGCGTGTGCACTGCCCCAAATTTTATGGTTCCATGGGGGGAACATATAAGGCTGGGTCTCCCTGATTCTCACATGCAATGGGCGTGGGTTTACATCGAAACCAAAGTCTAAATTTAGTTACTTGCTGTCTATTTTAATGAAGAAAATGCCAAGTCATGCATATTGAACAAAGAGTTCCCTATTTTATATTGTATCACCCAAGAAGGTCCCCTAAAATTGAGTTTGGTGAGGATAGATGATAGGTCCTAATGTAATGTTTCATCTCCACTAATTTATAGACTAATTAGGTTGAGATTGTGAAACACTCCCAAAGAAAGACTCAACCTTAGGCATTAGTGATATTGTACCAAATAGTATATCTGAGAAAAGAATCACAACATAGACCGTGGACTAGTAACTACAATTTTACTATGAGTATTAATAATCGAGCTAGCCCTCCCACTAAGAATTTTTCCATAACCAAAACTTGAATTCTACTGTATGTTAGTTCAAATACAGATAGAACTGTGTAAATAATTAAATTTACACCTTTTCTTTTATTAAGTGTGCGTTTGGATTAACATTTAGAAACTTGAGTTTAAATGAACGTAGATTTAGTAAACGTGATTTATAATAAACTTGAGTATGAGTAAACGTGATTTCATACTTAGATACTTTGGTGTAAATGTGAGTTTAAGAAAGTAAATATTGATGAAACTTAAGTTTCATATGCAAAAGCTACAAAACCCCGCATTTGCAAACTCAAGTTTTAGAACACATAAGTGCATTTCGTGTGGAGAACCAAACAAGATGTATATTTTACAAACTCACGTCTATAGCTCAGAACCTGTATGGAAAACGCCACTCCAAACATATGCTAAGTTTAGGTACAAAAATCTTTATAATCCATTATTTAATTAATGAATTATATGAGATCTTGTATCATAATATCAGCTATTACATTAAAACAGGACAGTGCTGTACTCTGCATGTGCTTTGTACATCCCCTGTATTTTAAGTTCACAGAGCTCTTCAAATAGTCTCATTGATTCGTTTTCTCTCACTTCACCCTCTGTTCCTTCTCTGTCTCCAAAGTCAGAAACAAAAACCAAATTATAAAAGAACCAAAACACCAAACACTTTTTCAATATCTCTCTGGCTTTGCAATCTCCACTCTTCACAAACCTAACATGTCAACTTCTTCATCATCATCCTCTTCTTCTATTTGGGTATTGTCTAACATAAAGCTTCAGTTCTTTGCCCGCATCAGGCGGTTTCTCCAATCCAAAGCAACCCGAAAGCGCTGCGACCCCTCTGATCGATTTGACATAGCAAAAAGCAGAGCAGAGCAGAGCATCAAGGTTGAAAATATTGAAACAGTTCAAGCTATGGAGAAGCATAAGGAAGAGGAGGAAGAGCCTGCGATCCTGTTGCAGAGGACTGTGAAGATGCTTCACTTTGGGAGCTGGGAAGAGAAGGAGGTGGCAGCAAAGGAGATTGAAAGGTTAGCTAAAGAAGATGTCAAGGTTAGAAAGTTGATGACAGAACTTGGGGTGGTGCCGGTGTTGGTATCTATGGTGGCGTCACAGGTGGCTAGTCGCCGGCGAGCAGGGTTGACGGCGTTGATCCACCTAGCTGATGGAACTTACACGTGAGTTTTTGCAATTCCTATGTTCTTTCTTCGCGCCTTTTAAATTTTTCTATGCATCAATTTTTGAACTCTTGCCACCTTAGACTACTCTGTTTTTCGGTGTTTGATAGTCTTAAATAAGATTAAGAGTCTTAATTAAGATTAAGTCTTAAAACAAGAAGCAAGCAGCTCAATAGTATATATACTGATGTTATTAACTTGATTTGAAACTTTGTGTTTAATTCATGTTTGAAACTTGGTGGTTGATTTATTAAGTTCTTAATCTCTAGATGTTATTGGTTGAGATTTTAATACTTGAATTGATTCTCCAAGAGATGAGTTTAAAGAGTCTAAATTGTTGGGTGTGTCTAACATATATTCATATCGAGAGTGGATGTGTGTCCAATGGCACAGAAAGATAGAAGTGTGAAAATGTTTTTTAGGTTAACATATTGTGAGTAAGGAAATCATAAAGAAATTAAAGCTGAATTTGTACATGGGTTAAGGTCCACTAACTTGGAATCATGCGCAAGGTGCATGAATTAGTACTAAAATCTTTATTATTCTCATTCTTTTGTTGTCCTTTCGTTTCCCATATTGTTTGATATAGACAAATATATATAATCTTAATTTATAAAGAAATTGATGAGAGTGGAGACATTATAGGTATTGGTAACCGCTAATTTTGACTTTTGGGGAGCAAGGACAGATTGATGAATATATACAAAGTGGTTGTTGTTGGCTTGGCGGGTTTGGATCATGACTCCACAGTAACCACTAACCAAAGTGTTGAACATTTCAAACTGAGGCAAAGCCAATCCATGGATGGAGGGTGCATTGTGCAAGGCCTCGCTTTTAGAGCTAGGTTTCTCCCCACCAGGCTGTAGAAATATGAAAGTTATCAAACTAATTAAACTTGCATTCATGGCATTAAATCTGAGAATGGAATTTAGCCAATATTTTCGGATCAAATTTCCCCAAATCCCACTGTCACCACCATGCCTTAATGCACTATGCCAGTATTAGTTGGAAAAAACATAATTAAATATTAAATCACCAAAATGTGCGCTTAGTGTCAACTGAGTTGCTAGGTTGTAAGATGAGCTACCAGGGGACAAAGATAATATTGAAGCGACAATTTTGTCTTAATATATTACAGATTATAAAATATTGGGTAGCTATAGTTTATCAGATTCCTTTGTGATCTTAATGACAATTTTATGTCTTTTGTTGACCTTTATTTTCCAACACAGATATTAATTTCAGATTCTCGTTGACTTCATTCTGCTATAAATGATATTTTTAATTTAGTTGGTTTGGCCTTCTCATTGTTTATACACCAATTGCATTATTCCCATTGAAAGAAGAAAAAATGAATTGAAGAAGGTGGGATGATGCCAGTAGAGAGTTTTAGTTCTTGACTAGTTTATGCTGACTTTGAGATTATGTCAAATATTTGTTTCTGACCTAACTTTGACTGAGTTGAAACATGCTTTTACTTCTCTACCTACCTGACGTGTCTGTTCTTTCTTCAGGAACAAGGCTTTGATAGTGGAGGCAGGAATATTGTCCAAGCTGCCTAAGACAATTGACTTTGTAGATGAATCAACAATGAGTGAGTTTGCAGAGTTGCTTTTATCATTGTCATCTCTTGCAAACACCCAATTCCCCTTTACTTCATTAGACTTTCTACCATTACTTAGACAAATTCTTGAGACAGGCTCAAGTAATTTTGATGCCAAAGGGTCATGTTTGGGAGCCTTATACAACCTATCAACTGTGCTAGAGAATGCAGGCCCTTTGGTTTCTAGTGGGGTAGTCCCTACCCTCTTGGAATTGTCCTTAGTGAAAGAAATTTCAGAGAAGGCACTTGCAACTCTTGGGAACTTGTTGGTGACTTCCATGGGAAAGAAAGAAATAGAGAACAGCTCAATGGTGCCAAAAAGCTTTATTGAGATCTTGTCATGGGAAGACAAACCCAAATGCCAAGAGTTGTCAGTTTATATTTTGATGATTCTGGCTCATCAAAGCTCATCACAAAGAGAGAAAATGGCACAAGCTGGGATTGTTCCTATGCTTCTTGAAGTGGTTTTATTGGGGAGCCCTTTAGCTCAGAAGAGAGCACAGAAACTATTGCAATGGTTTAAGGATGAAAGGCAAACAAAGATGGGGCCACATTCAGGTCCACAAACACCAAGATTTGCAATGGGTTCACCTGTTAATCAAAGAGATGCAAAAGAAGGAAAGAAATTGATGAAGAGTTTGGTGAAGCAAAGCCTACATAGGAATATGGAAATGATAACACAGAGGGCAAATGCAGCTGGGGAGTCTTCTAAACTGAAGTCTTTGGTCATCAGCACAAGTTCCAAGAGTTTACCTTACTAAGGGATTTTCAAATTTATTTTCTTTTTTCCTAAAAATTTGAAGTTGACTCAACTTTAGCAATTTAGGCTTTCCTGATATGCGCTATTGTTTGGTACCAGCCATTAAGAGATAAAAATGTGAAAATGTCACCTTGACATTTCTTGCTACAACATTTGTACATGCATGTTGACAAATATAAATGAAAAGTTTCCAGGACAGAAAATCGTTGAATAGTAGGAATTCTAACTAATACTGTAAATTTCGCTTCAACACCACAGCCGTTCTGACCAATAAAAAATCACAAGCGCTTTCCAAATTCACTTCAATATTATATTCCAAAAACAGAGACATAAAATAGTGGATATGAGATTTCCATTCGTACCAATAAAAAGAAATCTGCACCTTTCTGATTGTTTTGATAAATATATGGTAATCATGATTGAATTTTATATAGGCAAATTTTTACTTGCAACGCAGAGATCCAAAATTTTCTAAAACTATCTTGCCTTCGTGACCAAACTAAAATATATGCAAGAAGAATAACAGAGAAGACCCACCGTTGCTATCGGTCAAAAGTGCGGTGTGTACTGCGCGGGTGATACAAAATATACTGCAGAGCACGTTACTTCTTAGGTCGTTATTTCAAATGGTACATATATATAAATAATTTCCTCTAAATACACACTGTAATGCTTCCGCTATAGCAATGCCATGCCTTCCACCATACTGTTGTTACGAAGGATTTTAGTCTTCCCACCATAAATTAAATTGAATATTAACTCTTTGGTTTTGACTCATTATTATGAAATAAAGATAGATATACAACAAATTATTTTATTTCACTTCTCTCTCGCTTTAATTTCTTCTTCTAATTAAGGTGTTGACATATAGGGTGAGTAGAGATTGGTATTTTAATTTTCATACATCTATAGCAATTAAGCTGTAGCTTCAGCAATCAATCCATGCACGTAATAAATACAATATTTTTTAGTTACACTTATGGTTTGTGAACAAGCCACTAGATGTCAGCATAAATATTAAACAATATAAATCTAACTTATAAAATTCTCAGACGGTTAAAAATTGCAAGATAATTAACCTCTTATAAGGAGTTAGAA